>JAANYP010001595.1:210000-226022 GCA_020465985.1 Centrapalus pauciflorus | reverse complement strand
AGCCAGTAACTTAAACAGCGTCATGACTGGTCGTTTGTTCAAAACAGTAGACACAAAAAGGCTTGTTGATATCAGAATTAAACATCATTATTGCAAGCATAAATTTAACTTATAAACGTACCCGCATCCACCTCCGGGTTTTCCCTAGCTTCCTCTGCAGTTATCTGGAAAGCACGAGCAGGTGCCCTTTGAGACTGACCCCGGCCTCGATTAACTGATCCACCGCTTGAACCTCCCGAAGACAGTGTTGTAGATGGAGCAGCAGCAGCTGGATCGTACTTTCTGCAATTCCTACTGTAGTGTCCCAGTACACCACACTTATGGCAAGCATCTCCCTTCCTGGGGCAATCACTCTGATAATGGCCCAACTCACCACAACAAAAACAAGCACGTCCATTGGTGCATTTGCCGAAGTGTTCCAAGTGACACCTATTACAATATCGCGGCTCGGTGTTGATGGAGTAGGCACGAGCACGACCACGATCGGAAAAACCAGATGGTCGACGATACGACTGCTGAGGTGAGTACTGTGAAGACCGGGAAGAACTAGAATATCCTCCCTCGCGCTGGCGCTTTGGCGGTGACGGCTGTGTTGGGTTGGTGGAAACAGCAGTAGACCCAGTAGAATAGCCCGACATGATCAGAATCTGCTCTACATTTCTGGCAGCCTCAAGTAAGCCAGCAAATGTAGGGTAGCGGACATTGCTCATAACCCGCCTTATTTCAATATCGAGACCAGCCTCGAACCTGGTCACCTTCCTTTCCTCAGTATCGACTTGATGAGGCGCAAACAGACTCAGCCTCGTGAATTCTACAGCATATTGGGACACAGTCTTAGTCCCCTGTACCAGTGCCATAAACTTTGCTTCCAACCTCCGGCGCTCATCAACCGGACTGTACTGCTGAGTGAATAGGTCCTTGAACTCAGCCCAAGTCATATCAGAAACCTTCTCTAACGTCAACGCATTCACCATTGCGTTCCACCACATGATGGCATCATTCGTGAACATAGCAGTTGCATAACGAACCATATCCTTCTCAGCACAATCGCTGATTCGGAATGTTCTTTCAGTAGCTGTTATCCATTCCAGTGCGGCAACAGCATCCCCTAAACCATTAAACTCTACAGCTCCGTTTCCTTTGAAATCCTTAAAACGACAACCTCGGGGTTTGTTAGATGACCCAGTGTTGTCATCTTGTTCCTCATTATTTCCTCCTTCCTTCTCCTTATTCTTTCTTTTATCCTCTCTTCTCTTAGCATCGGCCTCATCTCGAGCCCGAAACTGATCTTGTATCATTTTATTCTGCTCAGCCATCATGGCTAGCATCATCTCTCTTGCTTCTTCAGGTGTCATTCCTCCTCCAGACATGTTCTGTAATATAAACATATAATTTGTTTAGCAACATGTCATAAACTTAAAGACACCATTCATTTGTCCCGTATGATAGTCAATCTCTTATAATTACTAGATCGTAACCTATCTTAGTTCAGATCATTACTTAAACCACTACATATCATTACCTAATGTTTGAGATCAAGACCTCACGGACTCTTGAATCTCAAACAACTGCTCTGATACCATCTCGTGTGACACCCTTGCCACAACAACCACCAATTACAATACACCCAGGATTAATCACCAACATACAATAACATAATGATCTGATAACCTAAATTAAGTGCGGAAGCATTAAAGACATAAATAAAGTAGTGCAAAAAGTGTTAAACACCCTACGGTGCTATAAGGTACCAAGTCTAAGTCTACACACCCATACATTTATTACAATCATCCAGAATATATTACAACATTGTCCAAATCACAATTACCGATCAAATAGTGCCGAGTCTCCCAAATCTTCCAAACGACCTAACGAGAAGGTCCAGCAGTAGACTTCCCTTTTCCTGTAAAATAAAAATCAACAACTGGGGAATAAGCGGATGCTTAGTGAATACAGAGATTATGCATTTTATAAATTTTTATGAAGCCCAAGGATAACACAGATGACCAACATCGGATATCCTCTTCGTACACAAAGTACGGACCAGAGCCGCAGCCCCTTCGAGCTCAAAGCTCGGCATTTAAACATACCATCTGAGACAAACGTACGATCGGGGATGACATACTGCCTACCGGGCCTAGGAGTGGATCAGCTCCAGGTCATATAGCACAGTAACATCAGAGTAATCGATGCGACCCATCGGTCCATCACTAGATGCACAACAACCGAAAGGACATGCAACAAGTAAGAATGTGCATCTAAATCTACGCAAGTTAGTAGAATTCCAAACAATCAATGAAACAACAAGTCTCAGCAGGCAAAGCTTCCATAAAACAAATATAAACATGCGAAATCTACTGTACTCACAGTGGGTGCGTAATTTATCTTTTAACCGATATTATTTCTCTTCGGGCTTTCAACCGGATCCACCAAGTACCCCACTGTGGGTTAAACAACACCACAAGGGACCTGTTAAATCAATTACAACAATTCCTCATATCATTAACCGTTTAAATCCATAAAATCAAGTTTCGTAAGTTTGGCGATATTTTCCCCCATTTCGGGTAAATGTCCAAATTCATACCATAATTAAGTTTGAACCCATTTCATGTTCATACATTGTCCTTTATATAACTCATGATATAAACCATCAATTGGTGTGTTTTTATTTCCAAATAACCTTTCATTATATACCTTAATTTACTACCAAAAATATCCCAAAAATGTAATCATTAGTCCATAGATTCGACCCCTTTAAAACCCATTCGAATCTGCCCAAAATTGGCTAGTACTCGCCGAGTTCAATATAGGAACTCGCCGAGTTCCTGTTAAATTCGAACCATTTCGACTTTAGAGGCTAAACTCGAACCCCATTCGAATCTAGGGGCTAAATTCGAACCTATAATGATAGATTCGAACCCTTACTCGAATCTGATGGTTAAACTCGAGTATATACTCGAATCTAGCACAAATTTCGAGTTTGTTCATGCATTTCGACTCTGTTCTTGACATATTCGAGTTTGTTCATCATTTCAGCTTAAATCTTTCATTTCTAAGTCAAAAATCATGCATATATCAAGTATCAAGCCTAGATTCGATTCTATTATGCATATACTATCATATTCTTGCAATATTTCAAGCAAAACAAGCTCAAATTCACACAAAACAACAGATTCGAAATTCTATTTTCTTCAAAACCGAAACTATAAACTTAAAAGGATCGATTCTTACCTTAATTCGTATGAAATCAGAAATCCGATTGTAGATTGTTGTTGTACTCCTCGATACCTTTCCGTTGACGTATAATTCTCAAAAATCTGACGGTCGGTTTGTGAAATATCTTAGAGAGATGTAGAGAGAAAATTCTAGAGAGATAAAGTAGTGAGATAGTGTAAAATAGAAAAATGAAGCCTATTGCCCTTTATATACAACTTTCGTCATTTTTGCACATTTCACCACTCGAACTAACCGGTTCCATAAAATACTGATTTAATATTAGAATTATCATAAATAACTTTTTAATTCCTTAATATTCCATAACAATGATTCTGAGTTCAATTTTCTTAAAATAGCAACAAACTTCTAAATAACCCAAATACATAATAATTGCTTAATTTTAACTTAAACATATATTTTCCACTTAATTAACCAAAATACAGTAAAATAAATCCGAGGATGTTACATCTTCCATCTTCAGCTGGTCTATTCTGCACTCCCCCAGCAGCATTCGTCCGTCTGAACATTGGGACAATAACGAGAAAAATGACCCACTCCTCCACATTCATAACAGTTACCGGATCTCCTCTGTAGCAAGCTCTGCTGGCCTCGCGCTCCAAACTGATGGCGTCTCGACGTTCTCCTTGAAGCCGTCCTGTCGCTCTCCCCCTTTAATAAGTTTGTAAAAAGGCTCAAGTTTTTTGGCTTCCTATAAGATAAACCCCTCCTAGGTTGTGGCAACTTTCTACTCCTCCTGAGCTGTCTTGTCGTAAAAAAAATAAAATTGCTTCGAGCATCCGGCTTCACCACCGCTGCCTGCTCTCTCCTTCTTCGGCACTTCCCAGTCCAAAACAGACCTGATCTTCTCTTGATCCATCTGAATCACACCCTTGCTGATCCAATGGCCAAGAAAGAGCACTTTAGTCTGAGTACCCTTTCACGTACAGCCTCTATTCCTGCTACACCCGGAACACTGTACTCAGGGTTCCAAACCTCCAGTGAGTGACTATAAACGATTATGTTATCGAGGTTTTCCTGGTCAAGGTAAGGCTTTGAGTTATCCGTTTAAGTGCGAAACAAGACCTGAATTAGGATGATATTCATAGAGCGGTTACTCTTTGTGTACCTTATGGAGTCTCCACTCCATGTTGAAAGCTCTTTCAAATAGCATGAGCCTTGAAAGTCTTCAATTAGACTAGAGCGTTAGATTCTTTTTTTTTAACTTCTTTCAAAGGGGAATGAATGGAATGAAGAAAAGAAGAGAGGAGGAAAGTGGTTCACTGGAGTTTTTCTCTTGAAAATGCTTATTATCTTGAAGGTCTTTTTCTCTATTTTATTTCATGGTATTAAAGCCAACAAACAAGAGAATTAGGGTGTTAAAAAAAGAACCCCAAACCTGCTTGTTTAGAGAATAAAACTGTCCGTGTCTGCTTTTTCTTTTTTGATTGATTTTATGACCGATAGAAATGGAAACTTTTTTATTAGATGCCCTATACCCACCCTCTTTGGTAGATCCTAACACGAATTATGTACACTACACAATGAGGATCACAATCATTGATACATTTTGGATACCAAGCTATCTTATCAATATATTTACAAAAAAGCCTTTGATGTAGTGATGAAATTTTGATACATAATCAATCCTATTTGTTTTGTTAATTAATAAAGAATCCTATAAAATCTTTCTATTTATCCTTTGAATTACTCATATATGTATCCTATGAATTTCATTTCGCACCGGAAATTATTCTAGGAGAAGTTCGAATCCGTTTCGTTCGGATATTGATCGGTCTTGGTTTGACATGGTTTACGCGTTACTGGTTCCCGGAAGAGTTAATATCTCCATTAGCTAAACCCTTTCTTATTCTTACCTTGCCTTTGGACTCGTATTTTATTCGTACACAATCAACGGAGGCCTCCCCGACATATCTTGCAACGTCTTCAATAGCATGCTCTTACTTCGTCTTTCCCTTAATAAGTCATCAAATTTGGTGCTTTTTGATCCCCAGTTGCTATGGGGAACAAAGGACGAAATACAATCGATTCCTCCATTTAAGTGGTTCTCGCTTCTCCTTGTTCCTGTTCCTAACTCCTCCCCGGGTAGTTCCCAATGTTTGGCTCTTTCCATACTTGATGGGTGCAACATCAACAAATTCGCTCATGATCAAGTTACAACCTAAGATCTATGACCATATTATGTTAACTGTTCGTATTTCGTTCATTCCATCGGTATGCTCCCAGGTACCTGTAATTGTGATCCATTTGCCAGAACCAAGGGGTCTTTCTGTGGAAACCTCCACGAACAATCGTCGTTTTTTGATGGTTTTTCCGCTTCTCACAGCTGCTCCTTCCACACCTCCGCATATCTGGTGCCAAATCGTCGCCCCTTTCCTTATTTTTTCGATAATAGAGTTGGCTATCTCTGTGGCATCGATTGTACAAGTTCGTGAAGAGGGCTGGACGAGTGGAATGAGGGAGAGCGGCTCGATCGACAAAAAAGAATAGTAGCCCCCTAGAACCTGGCAAAGTCATTATCATTATCAATGAATTCCCGAACAATTCTCAACCAACATATGCGATTCATTCCCGTAAAGATTCTAACACACAGAAGACTCCTTACCTTAGGAGCGGGATGAGTGATACATCCGGCGAGCGCCGGTGAAGAACACAAGGAAAGCAGGAGCTCGGGTATTGAGATATTCCATCAAGAGAAAGGAGGCAGACTGGTAATAAGGCCGACCACATAGGGGGAGGGAACCGAAAAGCTAAGCGGGAAGCGCGAAGAGCTAAGCCACTAATGTCGTGGCGAAGGTTATACCTCGGAAAGTCCACGAAGTTAAGGTTTTGTATGTATTATATCCTTTCGATCGAGCGACAACTTCTAAGGAAAGTCTTCATTCCCCTTTGAAAGAAGTAAAAAAAAAGTTAGGGAAATGGAGAGAGATAAAGTTTCAGAAGTGCTTCTAGATCTCATGGAATAAGGCAGAATTTAGAACAAAACTTTCCATCTCTTGCTTTCATAGAAAATTTTTTTTTTTGAAATCCCGAATACATTACCGCAGGCCAAAATGCAATTTTGAAAAGCAAGCCAGATAAAAGCATCGTTGAGATAATACCTTTCATCCTAATCTCATCTACTGAAAAATGGGGCCTTTTGATCACCTGAAGAGATTTTTAGGCAGAATTGGCATGATTATTACCGTGAGGATTGAGCTGCCAAAAGATATTATCCTCCCTATAAAAAAAGAAAAAAGAAAGTATTCTGAAGCTAAATGCTCTTGGATGCGTAGTTGAATAGAGGGAGAAATCCTTTTTTCTCCTTCATATTGAATGTAGTCTATCACTTTGAGATCATGAGAACCTTGTGAATTGATATAAATTATGGCATGCATCTCTGAGTAAAGTGGCATGGCCAAACATCATCCCAGAAACGAATCAGCTTACCATTGCCCAACCAAAGTCTAGCCCAAGTTCTGCCTTAAAGTCTTTCTGTATCAAATAAGACGTTTCTAGATGCAGGATATTTAAGAGGTGGGTTGGTCAATCCATTTTTTCCATTGGAGAGGTACTTAGCAGCCAAATATGAGTACCGTGGCTTTTTATTTTCCTTTGGAAATAGCCATAGCCACTTCATAAGAAAGGCTGACTTGGTTGAAGTCCACCTCCTTCGTTAAGGTGATTAAAAAAATCCAGACCATAAAAAGAAAAAAAAAGATTTTATTTTTTGTATGGGATGCTAGTAAGGATGAACATGACGAGGTCTTATTTCATTACTTTTTTTTATTTAAATTCAAACATATCTATCTCAATCTTGTGGAAATTTTATCTTCAAATAACATTTGAAGGAGTAGGGAAGGCTACTCTTGGAATTAGGATTATGGTGGGGTCATAAGAGATGGAAATAGTGCTGTCATGTGGAATTGAACAGAGATCCCTTCTAGGGATCAAAGATGCAACCTTTGCAGAAGCAGAAACTCTCCTGCATGGCCATAGTTTTGTCCAAACTATTGATTCTTTTCAAGTCATCATATCAAACAAAAAAGGGTTCTCTTAACTTAGATGGACGAATGGTAATAATCAAGAACCTGGGCGCCTATGCTTTATCCTGAGAAAACATTTCTCAATATATGTTTAGTTAAAATTCATCATGTGAAGAGGGAAGGGACTCATTTAGCTGACCGTCAAGCTAACTTGGGTGTTAGGCTGCAGTCTTGTAGTCAGTGGACGGGAGGTCTTCCATTCCATAAGAGATTTTAATTTCACTCTTTCCCCCACTTATCATCTCTCTGTGGGACTTGTTCCCTCTTCAACTCAGCGCTTTATAGATAGGCATTTTTATTGAGAATGTAAAGATCCCCCTTACCTTAAAAAAAAAAGTAGCCGAGCCGAAGGAGCTGTCACAAATATAATTTGAGTACCACGGGGAAAAGCTAGCTGGATAAACAAGACAGGGATCGCCCGCTCGGCAATGCTCCCGAGACAAAAGACTTTAATATAACAATGGAAACTCATATTCTAAAGCTTTTCGATATATGAACAAGATTACTATGGAAGAGTTGGTGAACATTGTTCTGACTCATAGCTCTAAGATGACTAGCATGAATGAGCCAGCTTCAACACCACCTAGACTCTTAATCATAGACAGACTTGCGACCTCAACATAAAAGGATGAGCCTGGTCTGTCTATTTGTACGCATTGGCTTAATTCACTCCTGACCTCCTGCAAAGAACACATAATGAAAAAAGCCTGGTAAGGCGGGAACAGGTCGCTGAATAAGCAGAACAACCAATTGATGCCGTTATAGAAGAATTTCCACCTATGGATGAGAATTCGGAATTAGAAATGGATAATGCTGTTTGGACCCCTACCGAAGCTGGGACTCAAGCCCAAGGCATGGATCTGGTTCGAGAAAGGGTGGACGAAGACTTGGTTGAGCCTGAACCCGGTCCTTTGAGGGATCCCTAAATCCTTAAGTTATGTTCCAGGATACCGACCCCTCTCCCCTTGAGGATTGGATTTACTTGGTTATTGCGGAACCAACGTTCTCACTTTGCCAACTTTGAAAAGAGAGATATATGATCCCGCTATTACCATAAAGGAAAGATAATAAATATATAATGTCTATGAGCCATATGACCTTTCACTCCCGGAATGTGCTTTAATGCAAGGAAGCACTTCCCGGACATCTATATCTAGGGCTTTTGAAACCTGAGATCCTTATTTTTTATATTCGGGAACTTAATTCTATTAAATAAAGGCGCCTTATCTTTCTAATCAGGTAGGTTTGAGCAAAGGCCATAGCTATTATAATCATTTCCAGCAGCACAGCCATTGACAAATCCGCCTTAGCCTCAGGTAGTTGATACTTTCAGGGGGAGCAGGATCATCATTTCCACTAAAGTCGTGGAACCATCTAAAAAAAAAGATGATTAGTTTCATCTATATAAATGGATTATTCTCAATTGGCCGAAGGCAAACGACCTAATGAACCCAACTAAGGCAGGGAAGCCTTTATTCTGGGTGTAGGAATGAATGGTTACCCGGCCAGAAACTTCAATCAATCCTATGGCATTGTGAAATCTCTAATCGGAGGCATTAGCAGTTCAACCTATAGGGACAACGCCAAGCGGTGGAGTCGGTTTCAACAACAACCCGTGAAGACGAAGGTCTGCAATAAGACTTTGTAACTAGAAATTTCTTACAAGAAGAAAGATCGTAGCTTGCTTACTAACTCCTAAGAGAAGTGCGAAAGGATTGCAGGCAAGATTCAAGGTATGCCAGTTGATTGATTCCACTCCACTTTCAAGATTGGGTGAGTGTTCAGTGTACTTTAGTAATAGTATGAAGGCTCTAGTGGGCGTACTTTTTTACCTAGTGGGCGTACTTTTTTACCTGTCCACGCATTGCAAGAAAATGGTTTTTGAAAAGCGCTAGAAATCCTGGTCAACATTTTTCCAGTGCTTCAGCGGGGGTTGACGGTATACTGAAACTCATGTTGTACAGCCAATTCTCGTAGAAAAGAGAAAAGGGCTTTCCTTTTATTGATTTTGACGATTGGATCTCTCTATGAATGGAAAAGGGGTGCTTCGGATCGGGCTAGCGATAGGGCAAAAATCGGGGGGAAGGATAGAGAAAGAGATCAACATGTTTTCCGTACTCAAGGTGATCAGTGGTATAATGACTTTTTTCTTTGCTCTTCGGCAACCCGTTACCGCTCCGTGTTCTTTGATTTTTTAAGCCTCTCGAAGACTAATCGGGGGGACTTCTATGTGATTGACCCTTGTCTTGGATTTGACTACTATGTCATCCACATAGTCTATACATCAGCTCATGGAAGATGGCCGTCATAGCCCTCTGGTAGGTTGCTCCGGCATTCTTTAGGCCGAGCCGAATGGCATGACCTTTGCACAGAAGGTTTCCCGCCCAGGAAGTGTTCTTTTGGTCTTTCTCGGCCAACCGTCTTTGGTTGTATCCTGCCGTCCATAAATGACTTTTTTACCCCGACATCTAAATTTGGGAGTTAGAGGCCTTAGGTTTCTGAAGAAGCTTTTAGGCTTGCTTCCGCGGCTATACCTTAACCGTTTACTGCTTAGATTGGTCTTTTCTTTTCCCCCTTCAATCTAGCCGTTGCCCGTAGCCCAGGCAAGTACCAATATATTTTTAGACAAGTACCAAGGGCTTTCTTCCCATTCCTATCCAAAGGCTTTCGACTCCTACACCTGTGGTCTCTGTGAAGTCGATCACTATCCGGCTATTAAGGTATAAGGCCTCCCGGTCAAAAGCAGTCAGCCGCTTCCCCGCACCCTCAATAGAGCAAGCCAAACGTCCAGGAACGAAAGGGACCCGACGGAAGCTGAGGGCCGATCCGACGTTCGAACCAATCAAGGTCGATTGCCGAGAACGACTTATTCATACCATCCAAGGCATAACGGATCCTTGGAGGCCATAGCGCTCCTTGAGACCACTGCTCACCTTTAGCATGTACGAAGACAACTAGGTCTCGCTACGCGGCGAATTCATATGGAAAAAACGGACGAAGGGGAACCTTACTTTTGGTATGATCCTCTCCTCGCCTGTCCCGCGAAGTAGCCTTGGAAGCACAGTATCCTGCACTTCTCTAAAGGTGGGTAGAGCTTTCAAGGTTGGTTTGAATGAAGATGGAAAGGTCTTTGTGTACTAGGATTTGTAATTGAGTGTTCTAACAAATCAGTCTCTCTTCCTTGGTAGGTGTTTTTTTGAACCAGTAATAGGCTTGAAAGCTCTCTTCCATCGGTCTTGTGGTATTCCATCGCAAAAGGGTTTATGTTATTTTTTTCTATACAGGTTCTTCCATCTATCAGTGTTATTCTATCAATACAGGCTCTTGTGTTATTCAATCTATACTGGTTCTTGTGTTATTCCATCTATACAGTCTCTTGTGGTATTCCATCGTTCATGAGGTTGCAGGTAGATCCATTCCCTTAGAAAAGTAGTTAGTGTGGCATAATGTGCCCTTCTTCCGGTATCATGACATTCCAAAAGGTATCATAACACCATCTAGTTGTGCTTTTAGCTCTTAGCAAGAATGGTTTTAGTAGACAACTCTTTCTTCTCGGGTGGAGTTATCTTATAGGAATGAATTATCCGATATCTTCTGTCATCCGATAGCTTAGGCTTTTCTCCTCTGTCATCCGATAGCTTATGCTTTTGAGCTATATGACGGGCAATCCCTTTTCCCGCTCGTTATGCCCCTTCTCCGGTATAGTCGACTGGGTGGATGTACTTTTTTATAGCAAAGAGCCAATGCATGCTACTCTTCGGTGATTCTTTTTCTGTTCCTATATATATGGGTCCGCGCAGCATTTCCACGATATTGTTATGATCAATTAATGGGACTTGGCCAGAAAGTGTTCTTGCCTCTATCATTAGCTCGGGTAGTCCCCGTTTCTGGTGTTTTAGTCACCTTTCAATGGCTCCCTTAATTATGTGCGAGGAATTGCCCTATTGAGTAATGGGAAGCGGGCTACTCCCCGAAAATGCCCCGCCCCTAGGTTCATTTGTCGTTGGGGCTAAAAAACTTCTTTGCTCGTTCTTAGGTCTTTTATTTCATTATTTTTGATCGCCGTATTATTTCACTCACTGAGTTCTGTAATTCATTTCTCTTTTCTGAATAGTTGGTTGTGTTGGATGATTGATGGGTAGTCTTAGATTTAGGTTGTTTTTCAAAATATGCCCAAATCTTTTTAGGTTAGGTGATGTAAGCTTCATTTACAGTTTTCCGGCTTTTTTCGAGCTTCAAAAAGGCTTGAATTATTGTTTATCCGTTCAGGTTTTCTTCATTTATTGTTCCATTTCATCTATGCGGTGTGATTTCTGGTTTCTGTTATATTTTTTTCTTTCTTTTATTTTTCTTCCTTTCTATTGAAAAGGAGTCCGCTTTCTTCGCACTCATGAAAACAACCTGAAGCTGGGGGGACCAGGAACTAGTGGGAGTGGGAGCCAAAATAGGGCAAGAGCACTGGAAGTCACAGTAGCAGGCATCATATTCAGTTTGGCGCTAACGGAATCCATTTCGAGCAAAGGTATTCTCATATAACGGACAAGCCGGATCATGAAGAAGGGGTAAGTGGGCGGGCAAAAAAGGGTTAGTTCAGTTTTAAATCGACGATTCGTTCCGTTTTTTAAAAGAAAAAGGGGTAGTTAAGAGCATCAATTTCGCCTTTTATATCTTATAGAAAAGAGAGGAAGTCTAGCGCCGGGCCTAAAAGGAAGATGCTTTGGGGCATTCGGTAACTACCTAGTATGCTCTACTCTCTCCCGCCTTTAAGGACTCACGGAAGGAGAGCGATGAGTCCGTTCCCTCACTCCCACTAAAAGAAAACTCAATGCAAAACCGCTCGGGACCCATCCTCCAATGGGGCCCTTCTCTCAATTGTCGATCCTAACAGGGAGCTACATTTCTTTTTTTTTTATTTAGCGTAAGTAGATTTAACATAAGTAGTTTAAGTAGTAGCGCATTACCACCCTTAAAACCCTAGGGGGGAATCCTTTATTCTCAATCAAGATGCCTCAACTGGATAAATTCACTTCGAAATTTATGTTGGAGGGTTTTTCCTCTGTTCGGGACGGCTGTATTTGTCGGACGTTTTCTAGGAACGGACGGCTGCCCCATAATTTCCGCCATCATAACTTTATTCTTACTTTTAGTCACTTTAATCCTGATTTATCGAATGAGAGTTTCGAAGAGAAAGAAGACTTCTTTTCTTTTCTTCGTCATTCTCATTCTCATTTGCTTATTCTGTACTTTAGCTAGATCTTTTTGTTTTTCTCTGCTGGCAGGAATGACAAACGCTTTAATTTGGCAAGTCTCTTCCGGATCGAGTGAAAGTGGAAATGCAACAAGTCTTCCGGCTTTGGAGTCTTCCTCGAGTAGTGAATCATTGGCTACGTTTAGAGCCGAAATAGCAGCCGAGAACGAAGCTGAGATTTATGCTCGCATACGAAGTCTCCAGAGCCATGATTACTACAACCTTCCTCCCAAGAATAATCCTGGGGAGTATGAGGGGCTTGTTCGCGATCACTTGGATCAAGCTCTCAATGTTCCCCATTATAGGAACATCCTGGATATGGAATATTTTGAACTCACAGTCTTAGAAAGAAATGGTCTATTGCAAGATAGGCTCTTCAATCTTATGCTTGGTGAGCAAAATCTTTCTCGTATCATGGAACTTTCTCCATATACGAATATCCGGAGGGAGGCGTACGACTTCCTTGAGGGTAAGGTGGAGCCGGTGGGCTCTTTGCAACATTCCTTTCAGCGGGATATCATGGATGGGAGTCTTCATTTCTTTATTCAGGATATAAAGAAAAGCGGTAGAAATTCAAAAATCTACCGTGAATTCTACTCCCACTTTACCGATGAGGGATTCCGCCTCATGTTCGGATTACCCCTACCTTAAAGGTCACACTTTATTTTTGGATCAGACCGCTCTTGGTCTTCGAACTAGTCATTAATGGTCAGCTTCATTGGTACCCTTTCGGTATGCGTTGTGAACACTTTCATTTTGAGCGTCTCATCTTCTCTATAGAAGCAAAACTCGAACGGATAGAACAGATGGTCTAACTACATAACTTTTTATTTTTCATTACTTCCATGGTCGTGCCTCGTGGCACTGCAGCACCCATACTATTGAAATGGTTCGTCAGTAGAGATGTTCCCACAGGTGCCCCTTCTTCTAATGGTACTATAATTCCTATTCCAATCCCTTCATTCCCTCTTTTGGTCTATCTACATTCTAGGAAATTCATACGCTCCACGGACGGAGCAAAAAGCGGAGTCTTGGTCAGAGCAAGCCGACCTATTCTATTACAAGACATAATTGGTAGAAGCTCATCCGAAACTAGAGCTAGAAAGGGCTTATTTCGTTTCGTTCCTGTTCTTCATTTCCTTCTTATCGAAAAAAAGGGGGATTTCTCATATTTAGAATCTTTCTGCGGTGTGCTCCGTTTACTATTCTTTCGTACTTTCTTCTCTTTACCACGCGATAGGTCAGCGAAGCGTGAGCGGGCGTGGAGAATGAAAGGCCAAAGACTTCAGCCTAACGGGAATGAGCAAGGACGAAATGACAAGATGAGGTGCCCTGGGCACCCCAGAAGGGTCGAAGTTTTTGGGCCTGTAGCTTTACCCGTCCCCCCTTCGTCGGGCGGTCGCGGAACAGGAGCATGCGTTACACACGTCGTCAGCTAGCGGACGCAGGCAGAGTGGGACCTTCTCCGATAGTCTCTTTCATCATAATATTGAAAGCTTCCCCGCCCGATGCTTTGTTAATGTCAGAGTTGATATCAAGATGAAAGGGAAAGACAATAAGAAAGATTCAAGATAAAGACTAGAAGAAGGGGCTTTCTTAGAAGAATTCCCACTTGGAATGAAGTAAAGGCTCCGGTGTATAGAGAAGACCTCACCATTTCAGAAGTAACCATAGAAACGATGGAATCCACTATTATCATTGCTATTTTTTTTTAATACCTAGTATAGTACAATTTCGTATTTCGAAGTGAAATGCCTAGAAAAAAATAAAAAATCGTGGTTGGGAAGCTATAACACTAATAGAGAGTCTGGTAAGTAAGAAATTTATTTCTTACTTACCAGACTGTCGGATCTCATAGAATACTGCCCATTATAGCCCGTTGATTTCATTTAAGACGCAAAAATAGAATCCTTTTCATTTGATTTCTTCAATTATAATTATTGATAAGAACTCAGAAGTCAAGTTTCATTTAAAGTAATTAATCATTTCTAATAAAGTTGGTATACTATATTATTTTCTATCTTCAATATATGTAGTTATTAATCCATATATGGAATTAACGTAGAACCCAATTCTATTTCTTTCTGAAATACTCGTTTTACTCTTATAGAATACAGTTCTCCACTAGAATCCAATGGAATTTCGAAATGAAGATATTTTGATTTGAAAATAATTTCAATTCAAATAAAAAAATGCGTTGCAGAACGATCTATAAAACAATTGATACCGTTTCATTCCTCAACTCAATTAGCAGTGCTTCTAAAGTCCACTTCTTCCCCATACTACGAGTGAAAGGGAAAATGTAAAGACTACCATTAAAGCAGCCCAAGCGAGACTTACTATATCCATGTGAATTATGTCCCTTATTTCTATGATAGAATTCTTCCATTGTTGCTCACTAATAATAGTAGAATCAATGGTCCAAAGTCAAAAAGGGATTCTGGCCGAACACTATTGATGAACCAATCAAATAAATCCATTTCTAACAAATTCCTATATGATTTCTAATCGGGAAAGACTAAACACAAGTAAAATCCACAATGACACTACAAAGGAACGTTACTAATATAACATATAGTAATAAAAAAAGAGGGCTCATTCCTTTTTTTGTTGCCCTTCAAAGTAAAAATCAATTGCTATCTATTACATACTTTTATTTCCTATTTGATCTAATCCGTGCCCTTTCCCGATTGTCTTTCTGAAGCAGTTGGGAGATAGTATATTATAAGGGGTTTCAAAAAAAAAAATTTTTTTGCACTTTTTCTATAAAAAGTAAAGTATCCATCCAATCTCAATCTAATAGTGATTGAATGCCTCACCACTCAGAGATTCTCGCGAGTCTATATATGTAGATTACAGTTATATATGTAGATTACAGTATAGAAAGGACTTTCCACAACTAGTAGTTGAATTCCGGCTATCTAATGAAATTTAAGACCTAATCAGTAGACATTACATTAGCAGTAGAAGGGAATCGGAAAGTCTTGCTTCGACCACTAGAATCTTTCTTTGAATTTTAGATTAAAAGATTTTCAATCTTTTACAAAATCCCCAGAACAGATGTTTAGAATCGATCAAGTATCAACAGTCCCCTTATTCTGTTCTGCTGGGGAAAATTTTATATCAGCAGATAAGATATTTCGATTCGTTTGTTGATGAGGCGGCACCCGGATTTGAACTGGGGAAAAAGGATTTGCAGTCCCCCGCCTTACCACTCGGTCATGCCGCCAAAACGATACACAATAGGAGAAAATTTTCCCTTTTTGGGTTGGATTACTAAATTTTAGTTTATTTGTATCTTGCATCCCTTTTTTAATCCTTTTTCTAAATTTATAAAAATTATAAAAGAAACGCTTTATTCTCCTTTTGATTGTATTTGATCCACCCCTTCGATTGATTGTATAGTATCTCAAAACACACAATGCCGAAAAACTTCCCCTCACTTTTCTATTGAAAAATAAAATGTATATTTTCATTCAAAAAAACCAAAATTTATGACAAATGGGAACCATTAA
>JAANYP010001595.1:202500-205000 GCA_020465985.1 Centrapalus pauciflorus | reverse complement strand
CTTCTCAGGGAACCGTACGTGAGACTTCCGCATCATACGGCTCCGTCCCGAGCTTCCGTCGTCGGCCTTGTCATTAGACCACTATCTATGCATGTATTTTCAGCCTGAACTCTATAATCTTTTGCTTCTCGGGTGGTGGCGAACAATGCTGCTTGCGTTGCGGGAGATGCCCGCCCGTAGGGCCCGGCCTGCTTCCCGCCCGAAAGAACCACTCACTAGCTAGCCGGACTAGTGGGGGTCCTATCTGGAGACATACTGAAAACCATGCCTTTCGAACCAAACGCAACGCCCGTCTTCCAAATCAAAAGAAAAAAGGGGGAAGAAAGAAGGAGTGCAGCCTGTAGAGCACATGTAACGCACAGTCGGGTTGCTCACGCAGCGGATCTCTCTCTTTTTAGAAATCTATAGATAAAGAGAGAGAGGTGTGAAAGTAATAGCTTTATGTTATGGCCGCCCCCCGGCTTACGGCCTTTACGCTACTACTACTGTGATGTGAGCGGTTCAAATTGGTTTGATCTTTCCCAATCATCCACTTGTACGCAACACTTGTACGGAGGTGCATGCATAAAGGTTTGGAACTTTTTTATTATCTGAATCTTAAGAACAGGACCCTACCCTATTCTCGAACCCTCTGCCGAGCTCCACCCTGCCCGCATTTTTTTTTGAAGGGGCCAAAGAAATGTCTCCACCTGCTGCCAACAGTCTTTCTTCGGAATTCTACTGAACGGGTCGATCCTCCCCCCCGTTTGTTTTAGCAACTTATCCTAAGGTCTCCTCGCCAAGAGCTCCCCGGCGACGACAGAGGAAGCAACCCGCCTGCTGTGGCAGGGCGGCTTTTTTCTTTCACAAGAAGACCTGGACGATTATCCCTACCCTCGGTAGCTTACGAGTTTACGTCCATCCCTGGTCGGGTACAGTTTCCTTTTTCTTTCTCCCTTGTAGTCGTTACCCGAATTCGCGCAAGTGTGTCCACACCCCCCAAACTGACTTAACGAGGAATCCATTCTCTCGAACACAACCCCTACACACACCTAGGAGCACCCCTTCCTGCATATCCATACAAGACCCGAGTAGGCGGGTCGAGGTCCTACGAGGTACCCACTACTCGGAGTACCCCCCCCCCCCCAAGGAAAAAGATGTGTTTGTCAGGTTCGGTTCTTCTTAGTTGGGTTGGGCGGGTTCGACCAGAAATGCTATGCTTACACACAAGACTACCCCTCTTCCCGAAAGCTTCGCGGGGACTACTTTTCGACAACGGATGACCGCCCGTAGGGGGTTTACTGCACAAGGCCACTGCAGAGGAAAAGTTTTATCCTATCGAATATAAGATGCTCAGCTCCGCACAACATAGGGATTAGCACGCTTTCGGGAAGAACATAGAATAGTAGAGGATCCAGCATGCGGAACACGGCGATCATTAGAAATTCACGAATTAGAGATGCTGTAATATACTCTTTCCCATAACTTCTCATACCAGACCAACCCACTAAAATGCAAATAGGGATCAGAAATGTGGTCAATATCACGAAGAATAAAGAGATACCGTCTATACCCAAATAAAAATGGATGTTTTCATAAGGAAGCCATCGAAGGCTTTCCACAAATTGAGATTTGGCCGTAGAAGGATCGAATTGTATCCGAAGAACAGGGGAATACAAAAAAGTAATAAGAGAGGCACACAGACCAATCAATCGTATCGGTCGTATTCTTGAATTTGGAATGAAAAGAGGAGTAATGCTTCCTAGCACGGGACACAGAATAAGACCACTTAGATCAGAATAGCATTCACAGAAATGTTCTAACATAGATTTTAATCTAACATTGAAGAGATTAGTTGACAACAGTCAAAAGATGGGCGCCTAATTCCAATACAATAGGGGTCTACCAGTGCAAGTCAGCTGAACACCGTGATTGATGAGTGGGTAGGTGGGTTAGGTGCACCTCTCGCCCAGTGGGAAGTAATGAGGCTATTCTCCCCCCCCCCCTGAATGAAGAAGTAGTAAGGCCCCCTTCCCGCGTATGCGCCTCTATTTAGTATTTAGTTTAGATTTTGAATCTTTCTATTTTTTAATTACCAATGGGGAATCTTTCTAAAAACATCTATCTGGCAAAACGCAATTCGTCGAGTTCAATCCAAGGTGCACCTTGCCTTTTTTCAGGTAGCTTTCTTCCGCCTATTCAGCTAGGGGGCCATTGGTCATAGCTGAAATTCTTCGAAGGAAAAAAAAGAAGAGAAAGAAAGGGAAGTTTTTTCTTTCTTTCAATCCAAATAAGAGAACAAAGAAACCACTCAAAAATGAAAGTTAGATAAAATAAAGAAGTTTCAGTAAGAACTAGCACTAGACTTCTTCCCCCCTTTCGACTTTTCCTCTCTCCTTTAGTTTGTGCTTCCACCCGAGCTTTTCCTTCTGTTTTATAGAGACCCGAGGAAATTCTTCTAATAATTCATGTAGAAAGGTGAGGCATTTTCCCCGGCATACGGAAAAACATTCCAGGATGA
>JAANYP010001595.1:0-200000 GCA_020465985.1 Centrapalus pauciflorus | reverse complement strand
GTTACAATAAGCATCAAACATCATCAAATTGCAAGAATTTGAGATAATTATCGATTTAGATTTCAATAATTGTTGAGTTGGTTCGGTTTTGTGTAAAAACCGAAAGCTAGGATTAAAATATATAATCCGATGATTGCATGGGTATAAATTTGATAGTTAATGATAAAATTATGTATATAAAAGTGATAGAAACTAGAATCAGAGGATGGATCATCCAAATTTAGTATAAATCGGATTTTTACCAAAAAAAATGGCGTTCTTGACAAAAATGATGAATTTTGGATGATCTTGATCAAAATATGATGTTATTAATAGGGAAATTAGTATAAAATTAACCAAATAATCATAATACATCAATATATAACATTGCATGTTAATAAAATGAGTTTTTTTTTTAGTAATTTTTATGAAAAATCCGAATGAACATATTCAAGAACATCAAGAACAATTTCTGGGAAAATAGTAAGTATAGGATCCGAATTCGGATGGATCCCCATTTCGGATGCTTTCAAATTTCGGACTTCTATATTTTGGATCCACCTAGATTCGGATGATGTCTAAATTTCGGATCTTGCTTTGATCCTAATTCGGATATTATGCTAAATTCGGATATCTCAATTTCGGTTGGGGCATGATCCGAATTCGGGTTATACTATTTCGGATGGGGTCAAATTCGGGTGCCCAATTCGGTCAGATCCGAATCCGAATCCCCAATCCGGGCTAATCCGAAATTGGGTGATCCGAAACCCAATTTTATGAATTTGATATTTTAAATAAATGAATGATTATATATATTGTTAAATATATAAATAGAGGACTTTTGGAGAAATATTGATACAAAGAATAAATATGTTATCAGAATCAGATAGAATTAAAGATTTTAATGACCAAGAGATGATGAAAATTCTATGATAATGATGATAATATTGACATGAGATTTATATGATATAATTCTGGACAGGTTCAGTGAAATTCTGAACATAAAGACAAAGAATTTAAAAGATTTAAAGCGGGTCAGAGACTTGATTTGACAAAGAACAGAATTGACAAGATAAAATCCTGAGATAACTCAGGTGGCAGATTCTTATATCTGTTTGATAAAGACCCAGACCAGTGAGTTATAGATATTCAGATTGAACATGCATAAATTCCGGTTGAGATATATTGTTGATGTTAGATTTATTGACATTCATTTTATCAGCTGGATTGAAACCTGTGCACACCATGGTTCGGTGTTGCCCAGTGAATCATGATAGCTATTTGATTATCATTTCATGTTGAATTTAAGACTTCTTCAGACATTGCTTATTGATTCATTGCTATCATGACTTCTATGACTTAAGCTTTCTCTATTGATCAGACATTTGACATATATATTGATTCAGCTTGACTAGCCTTGATGGTCTATTGTTCTAGACCTGGCTATTTCACCAGTTCTTATGAACTTGGTAATGACCTCCGATGTTCCGCCATATTGATTTACTGGTAGCTAGCCCAGTATGTGGCTGATCCCCACGATTTAAGCGTGAGTGTGGCCTGAACATCATCCAATACTTTGATTCTATATCTCAATCATGAGGGCTGTAGCGGCAGCCAAGACATATCACGCTAAGACTTATGATCCGCTTGACTCGTATGTTGATATTGAAAATCTATAAACTCACTAAGCTTTGCTTACAGATGTTGCATTAATATTTTACAGGAAAAGCCAAAGGAAAATCACCTGCAGGACCTAGTACTTAGGTCATTCAAGATCCAAGTTTTGAAGCTTTCTTAGACCACTACTCAACAAACCTTCTGGTACTGATTGGAAGACAGCAAATGTGGTGGTTTTGGGTAGACTTGATGTGACTTATGATGTTATGACTAGATTAGATGTTACCCTATTATAACTTTAATTTGAAAATCTGTAATATGTAATGAATTTAATTCTAACTTGTATGTACCTGTAATTTTATTATTCCGCAATTTAATTACCCTATCTTAGTATGATTGATATTGTATTGTATGAATTGGGACCTAGACTCTGAGGACTGACCCGGAAGGGGAGGTCTTCACAGGATGGTATCAGAGCCCATAGTTTGAGTGAATCAAGTATTACGTGAGTATACTTGGTCTCAAACTGAAGCAATACATATGTATTAATCATTTAGGTGGATTGAACTGAGATAGGATGTACAGACTGTTAGGATGGGAAAAGGGGTACATAGATCTAAGTCTATAAACTGATAGTTAAATGATTTTAATTTTTCAGAAAAGATGTCAGGATCAGGTGACATACCAAACAATATGACCCCACAACAAATGTTCGAAATGATGCAACAACTGTTAGCCCAACACTCTGAACAACAAAATAAGACAATGCAAGAACAATTTCAGGCCAGAGATGAGGCCGAAGCTAAAAGACGTGAAGATAAAAGAAATAAGCGAAAAGATAAACAAATCCAGAATGACGAATCTGATTCTGATAACACAAATCCTGAAACTCAAATTGCTCAGCCAAAAGGCTGCAAGTTTAAAGATTTCAAAGCTAGCGGTGCTTTGAATTTTGAAGGAATGGTTAATCCAATTCAGGCGATGGATTGGATTAGTCACACTGAAGAAATCTTCCGGATTTCTGATTGCTTAGACTCCAAGAAAGTAAGTTATGCGTCCGCGTTATTTGTCGGTGCTGCTCGTGCATGGTGGAAGACTCAAAGAAGTATCTATGGCGAAGAAGTTATACAGACTTTAGAGTGGAACCAGTTCCTAGATATGTTTAACGCAAAGTATTGCCCGATCGATCAACAAGATAAGATGGAAGTCCATTTAATGCAGCTGACACAGGGAACCAAGACAGTTGACGAATACGAACACGAGTTCTCAAGACTATGCGGTTATTCCTCATACCAAGTAGCTACCGAAGAAAGAAAGATGAATAGATTCCGTGTAGGACTCAATCCTAGATACCGGCATCCGATGAGCGCTCTCAAATACAAGAGTTATTTAGAAATGGTAGAAGCAGCCAGACAGATTGAGAGAGGATATCTAGAGTACGGCGATCAGCTATACGCTCCAACGACTAACCCAATGAATCCGTCTCCTCCGAAGAAACAAAGATTTGGCAGATTTTTCAAGCCAAATAAGTCGCAATCTCAGCAATCCCATCAGCATAGTTCACAGCAGAAAGCACAAGTTTACTCCCTCACGAACGAACCACGATTCTGCAAGCGATGCAGAAGATCACACATGGGATTGTGCAATCCAGATGATGTTACTTGCTTTGCGTGCAACATGATCGGTCACAGTAGCGAAGAATGTCCACAGCAAGGACGTGGATGCGCAAAATGTGGAAAAAGGGGACACTTTATGTATCAGTGTCGTAGCGGGTCGCGTTATCAGTCTCAGTCATCAGCTGGAGGGTATACAGTTAAGAGTTCTGCTGCAACGCCGACTGCAAAGACTCGAGCTTTTCAAATAACAGCCGAGGAAGCAAAATAAACACCTGACGTAGTTACCGGTATGTTCCTGCTTAACTCCATTCCTGCCCGAGTATTATTTGATTCCGGCGCGAGTCGTTCTTTCATATCAACAGCTTTTGCACAAAGATTACATAAGTCTCCATCAAAGCTTTCCGTGATACTAGACATTGAGACAGCTAGTAACAATTTCGTTATGGCTGATTCCGTTTACCGTAATTGCACACTACTTGTTGGCAACATCGTATTCAATCTCGACCTCATTCCTATTCCGTTAAAAGAATTCGACGTCATCATCGGCATGGACTAGTTAATGAACAACGAGGCAACAATTATCTGCAATCGTCGAATCATCAGAATCAAGTCCTTAGACGGCCGAGTATTGGAGATCAAGGGCGAGAAGCGTAAAGGTGTTCACTGCTTCATATCTATAGAAAAAGCTCATAAATACTTGTCTAGAGGTCACGACTCCTATCTTTGTTATGCTCTATCTGAGTCAAGCTCTGAAAAGAAATCTCTGTCCGATATTCCTATTGTCTGCGAGTTCTCTAACGTTTTTCCTGATGACATTTCCAGAGTGCCACCGGAACGTCAAGTCGAGTTCAGTATTGACTTGGTTCCTGGTGCGGCTCCTATTGCAAAAGCTCCTTACAGACTTGCACCTACAGAAATGCAGGAAATGTCAAAGCAACTGCAAGAACTGTTAGGGAAGGGGTTTATCCGACCGAGTTCTTCTCCGTGGGGTGCACCTGTTCTATTTGTTAAAAAGAAAGACGGAACCTTCCGTATGTGCATCGACTACCGCGAGTTGAACAAAGTCACAATAAAGAATAAATATCCTCTACCCAGGATCGATGATCTGTTTGATCAGCTACAAGGAGCCAGCTACTTCTCGAAAATCGATCTTCGTTCTGGGTATCATCAATTAAAAGTCAGAGATGAAGATATTCCAAAGACAGCCTTCCGTACAAGATACGGTCATTACGAATTTCTCGTGATGCCGTTTGGATTGACAAATGCACCAGCGGCGTTCATGGATCTCATGAACCGTGTGTGCAGACCAATGTTGGATAAATCAGTTATCGTATTCATAGACGATATTCTGATTTACTCCAAAACGGAGGCTGATCATTCTATTCATCTGCGGCAATTGCTAGAGTTATTGAGAAAAGAAAGACTCTACGCAAAATTTTCTAAATGCGAATTCTGGCTCAGACAGGTATAATTTCTATTATATATGTCTTGAGCTATTACCTAAGTATTCTTTGATTTACAACAGAACTTGAATTTCTACTTTGATTCTTATAGATTCAGTTCCTTGGCCATGTTGTTTCTGGCGAAGGGATTTCTGTTGATCCTTCTAAAGTCGAGGCCGTTCAGAAATGGCAAACGCCTCGTAATGCCTCAGAAATCCGAAGTTTCCTTGGATTGACCGGTTATTATCGGCGATTCATAAAGGATTTCTCGAAGATTGCTGTACCTCTCACGATGCTAAGACGAAAGAATACTCCTTTCGTTTGGACCGATAAACAGCAAGAGGCATTTGACATTCTGAAACAGAAGCTTATTCAAGCGCCGATCCTAGCCTTGCCAGAAGGTAATGGCGATTTCGTCGTTTACAGCGACGCATCTGGTACTGGCTTAGGATGTGTTCTCATGCAAAGAGGAAAGGTTATTGCCTACGCTTCAAGGCAATTAAAAGATTACGAGAAAAGTGCACCAACTCATGATCTTGAGTTGGCTGCCGTCACCTTTGCTCTGAAAATCTGGCGGCATTATCTTTATGGGACTCGGTGTCAGCTCTACACCGATCACAAGAGTCTCAAACATCTTTTCACTCAAAAGGATCTGAACATGAAACAGCGACGGTCCTTGGAGCTTATCAAGGACTATGATTACGAGATCCTATATCATCCCGGCAAAGCTAATGTTGTCGCGGATGCTTTGAGTAGGAAAGTCTATCCAGAAAAGTGCTGCTATGCCTTAACTCCTGTCATATTCTCTTCTGATCTTATTGAAGACATCAGAGTTGCTCAAACTGAAGCACTGAAAGAAGAGAATATTGATTCTGAAAATCTTAAAGGGTAATTACAATTTCTAACTCTGAATCATTTGGGACTTCAGTGTCTCAAGGGAAACCGAATTTGGGTTCCTAAATATGGTTCAATCCGTAGAACTCTTCTATCTGAAGCTCATCAATCCAAATTATCTGTTCATCCTGGCAGCTCAAAGATGTACTTTGATCTGAAAGCTGATTACTGGTGGCCAGGAATGAAGAAAGACATCGGTAAGTGTGTTGAAAGCTGCAGAATATGTCAAATGGTTAAGGCAGAACATCAGAAGCCCTTCGGGGATATGCAACTACTACCAGTTCCTGAGTGGAAGTGGGAGTATATAACAATGGATTTCGTCACAAAACTGCCGAAAACCAAAAGACAACACGACTCCATCTGGGTAGTCGTGGATCGATTAACGAAGTCAGCTCACTTCATACCGATGAAAGAAACATATTCCCTTGATAGATTGGCACAGTTGTATATCACAGAAATTATTTCTCGTCACGGTGTGCCAAAGTCTATCGTATCTGATCGTGATAGTCGTTTCACATCTAGATTCTGGCAAGCTCTACAAGACGGGATGGGTACTCGGATCTCTATGAGTACTGCTTATCATCCTAATGCAGATGGCCAGAGTGAGCGTACTATCCTTACTCTCGAAGATATGCTTCGTGCCTGCATTCTTGATCTAGGTGGCAACTGGGATGACCACTTGCCACTGGTCGACTTCTCGTATAACAACAGTTATCATTCAACGATCAAGATGGCTCCATTTGAAGCTTTATATGGAAGAAAGTGCAGAACTCCCACCTGTTGGCGAGAAACAGGTGAATCGCCAATAGCAGGACCTGCCCTTCTACAGTTGACTCACGAGAAGAGTCAATTCGTTAGAAGAAACATACTTGAAGCTCAAAGCAAGCAGAAGTCATATTATGACAACCGACACAGATCAATCAGTTTTGCAGTTAACGATTGGGTGATGCTGAAAGTATCCCCAATGAGGAATGTGGTGCGGTTCATTAAAAGAAACAAGCTGGCTCCAAGATTTATTGGTCCGTTCAAGATTATGGAAAAGATTGGAAACCAATCATATCGTCTTGAACTACCATCTGACTTAGCTGGAATACATCCTGTATTTCATGTCAGTCATCTGAGAAAGAGTTTAGCAGACGAAAGAGAAGTTCAAATACCGCACGTTAACTTACAGATTGATGAGAAGCTTAGAGTGGTTGAAGAGCCGGAGTGTATTCTGGACTCGAAGACCAAAAAGCTTCGGAATAAAGAAATACAGATGGTGCTCGTCCAGTGGAAACACCACAAAGGTTCGCATCAGTCTTGGGAATCGAGAGATGTGATGAAAGCAACTTATCCCAGTCTGTTCGAACGTAGCTAACTTCGGGGACGAAGTTTGTGCGTGGTGGAGCTCATTCTGTAACAACCTAACTTTTGTCGATCGTGTAATATGTGATTTTGAAATAATAATATAATTTTGTTATATTATTTATATTGCAAATGGTAATTATGAATGAAAATTTATTAAGTAAATATGATTTTTTTAAAATTATATTTATAATATAATTAAAATGATTAAAATAAAGAGATGTAAAATACAAAAGTTTAGTAGGTTAAACTACAAATATAACTAAGTCACATATATTAACCAAATTAATGATCAATTAACAACCATTTAAGAATTTCACTCTCTCTCTCTAATCTCTCTCTAAAACCATACGGCCACATCAAAAATTCATCAAGAAATCCATTAAACTTGCAATCAATTCAAGAATTGAAGATCAAAGGAGTTACAATAAGCATCAAACATCATCAAATTGCAAGAATTTGAGGTAATTATCGATTTAAATTTCAATAATTGTTGAGTTGGTTCGGTTTTGTGTAAAAACCGAAAGCTAGGACTAAAATATATAATTCGATGATTGCATGTGTATAAATTTGATAGTTAATGATAAAATTATGTATATAAATGTGATAGAAACTAAAATCAGAGGATGGATCATCCAAATTTAGTACAAATCGGATTTTTACCAAAAAAATGGTGTTCTTGACAAAAATGATTTATTTGGATGATCTTGATCAAAATATGATGTTATTAATAGGGAAATTAGTATAAAATTAACCAAATAATCATAATACATCAATATATAACATTGCATGTTAATAAAATGAGTTTTTTTTAGTAATTTTTATGAAAAATCCGAATGAACATATTCAAGAACATCAAGAACAATTTCTGGGAAAATACTAAGTATAGGATCCGAATTCGGATATACCCGAATTCGGATGGATCCCCATTTTGGATGCTTTCAAATTTCGGACTTCTATATTTCGGATCCACCTAGATTCGGATGATGTCTAAATTTCGGATCTTGCTTTGATCCTAATTCGGATGTTATGCTAAATTCGGATATCTCAATTTCGGTTGGGGCATGATCCGAATTCGGGTTATGCTATTTCGGATGGGGTCAAATTCGGGTTCCCAATTCGGTCAGATCCGAATCCGGATCCCCAATCCGGGCTAATCCGAAATTGGGTGATCCGAAACCCAATTTTATGAATTTGATATTTTAAATAAATGAATGATTATATATATTGTTAAATATATAAATAGAGGACTTTTGGAGAAATATTGATACAAAGAATAGATATGTTTTCAGAATCAGATAGAATTAAAGAATTTAATGACCAATAGATGATGAAAATTCCATGATAATGATGATAATATTGACATGAGATTTATATGATATAATTCTGGACAGGTTCAGTGAAATTCTGAACATATAGACAAAGATTTTAAAAGATTTAAAGCGGGTCAGAGACTTGATTTGACAAAGAACAGAATTGACAAGATAAAATCCTGAGATAACTCAGGTGGCAGATTCTTATATCTGTTTGATAAAGACCCAGACCAGTGAGTTATAGATATTCAGATTGAACATGCATAAATTCCGGTTGAGATATATTGTTGATGTTAGATTTATTAACATTCATTTTATCAGCTGGATTGAAACCTGTGCACACCATGGTTCGGTGTTGCCCAGTGAATCATGATAGCTATTTGATTATCATTGCATGTTGCATTTAAGACTTCTTCAGACATTGCTTATTGATTCATTTCTATCATGACTTCTATGACTTAAGCTTTCTCTATTGATCAGACATTTGACATATATATTGATTCAGCTTGACTAGCCTTGATGGTCTATTGTTCTAGACCTGGCTATTTCACCAGTTCTTATGAACTTGGTAATGACCTCCGATGTTCCGCCATATTGATTTACTGGTAGCTAGCCCAGTATGTGGCTGATCCCCACGATTTAAGCGTGAGTGTGGCCTGAACATCATCCAATACTTTGATTCTATATCTCAATCATGAGGGCTGTAGCGGCAGCCAAGACATATCACGCTAAGACTTATGATCCGCTTGACTCGTATGTTGATATTGAAAATCTATAAACTCACTAAGCTTTGCTTACAGATGTTGCATTAATATTTTACAGGAAAAGCCAAAGGAAAATCACCTGCAGGACCTAGTACTTAGGTCATTCAAGATCCAAGTTTTGAAGCTTTCTTAGACCACTACTCAACAAACCTTCTGGTACTGATTGGAAGACAGAAAATGTGGTGGTTTTGGGTAGACTTGATGTGACTTATGATGTTACCCTATTATAACTTTAATTTGAAAATCTGTAATCTGTAATGAATTTAATTCTAACTTGTATGTACATGTAATTTTATTATTCCGCAATTTAATTACCCTATCTTAGTATGATTGATATTGTATTGTATGAATTGGGACCTAGACTCTGAGGACTGACCCGGAAAGGGAGGTCTTCACAGAAAGAGCATGACTCTTTAAAATAAAACCATTTGATTCAATTCTTGAATAAGCCCACTATGAGTCTACTCTACTGCATTTAAAAATATATACATATAATTATTAGAATATAATATAGTATATCATTCGTGTTTCTGTTACAACACGGCGAAAGTCAATAGTTCGAATGAAGAGAAAAAAAAAGAAATTGGAGGCTGCACACCTCATTTTCCTGGGATTGTAGTTCAATCGGTCAGAGCACCGCCCTGACAAGGCGGAAGCTGCGGGTTCGAGCCCCGTCAGTCCCGACGCCAGATTCAAAAAATACGTCAATTCATCTCTCCATTTTCTGTGAAAAGGGGGGGCAGGGAGCGGAATATCATTCCTAACCTAACGGGGGATCTTTTTTTTTCGTTTCGCATTTCTCATCAAATAAATAGGGGAATTCTCATTACTGCAACTAGTACCGGGAGAGAGACATATGTGGATTAGTACAATTATTGGCATATTCAGGATTCCAAGAGAGACTGGGTCTGCCGATTGCTCTCGTTAACGACCACAAAGGCATACATAGAAGGCAGATGAGACAAAGCGCTCGATGAACGATGATTGAAGATTGCAGCATCTTTTTGATAAAGACAGCATTAGACCTGTACATTTTTGAAGTAGAATTCGGCTAGCGCGTTGACCTGGTACAAAATGGCCATCTTACTGAATCCGAAAGGTTGACTACGACAATAACGTAGTTATTCCCCCCTTGAATTTAAGAGATATGGCAATCGTCCTACGAAATCTATGGTTATGCTTTTTCCATGGCCAGGAAGGTATTGGGCTGATAAAGCCCCAACTTCCTGTTGGACGGCTTCGACGTGCTGCATAGAGCACACACACCCCATCACCGTTGGACATCTGCTTCTATCCTGGGCCAATAATAAAAAAAATGACTTTCCAGGTGAGCCAGAGTTTGATCAAGTCCAAAGTATAATCCAACTCTGGTGTCATGAAGGACCGCGAGACGCCTTTCTTTGCCCGACATACTCTGCCGTCGATGAAGACGTGAGTAAGGGGGCTTTGCTGGCTTGCTGGCTAGCGAGTTAGTATGCCTGTTGTCTTAAAGCTCTTAGCCTGTTTCGAATGCTAGATCGGGTTGGTGTTCAGTTAGCAAAGGGAGAGCGACTAAGCACCTTGCTCTTAGGACCCTTCAGTCAAGCTTCTCCAGTGAGACCTTTCTTTTAGGCAGGCGATAGGGCTTCGGGGGGATAACATGAATCGTATAAGCCTGAACCCTATTAGTTATGTGCTTCCCCGCTGGGCTACTACCCTAATCAAGTTCTTCCTAGCGTATAGTATTGGGCAGCTTGAGTCTTTCTCTAATATAGTACCTAATAGTTAGATTAAGCATTAGGCGCAACTTCGACTATAAAGCATCCCGTTAATCTCTTCTCTTTCTGTCTTTAAGCTTCAAGCTTTTGCCTAGGAGCTCGGATTCCAGTCCTATCGTTAGAAGGCAGCAAGGGATTCGAATTTGACCTTAAATTTGAATGAGGGATTCGAAATTAACCCTAGTTCGAATTTATGTATTTCGAATTTAACTATGTTCGAAGCTATGATTTCAAATTTAGTTATATATGTTCGAATTTAAGTATTAAATTCGAACCCCTCTCCCTAAATTCGAATATATTGAATAAAACACATGGACAACGCATAAATTAACAAGATAATTAGCAAAATGATTATATATATTAATATATATATATATATATATATATATATATATATATATATATTCTGATCTTGAGAATATTAATGAAACAAAGAACAAGAACGAAAGAAAAATTTATGAATGATCAGTTATCAGAATTAGATAAAATAAAGAATTTAAAACTAAAAGATGATGATATTGATATGACATTGATATGATAATTCTGGACAGGTTCAGTTAATATTCTAACATTGATTTAAAGATTTAAAAGCGGGTCAAAGATTTGAATTGACAGAGAACAGATTGACAAAGATAAAATCCTGAGATAACTCAGGTGGTGGATATATACATCTGCTTGATAAAGACCCCAAACAGTGAGTTATAGATATTCAGATTTAACATGCTAGATTTCCGGTTCAGACATATTGTTGATGTTAGATTGATTTGACATTCATATTATCAGCTGGATTGTGACTTGTGCACACCATGGTTCGGTGTTGCCCAGTGGATCATGATAGCTATTTGATTTATCACTTCATATGATATTGCATTTACAGTTCATTTCTGATATTGCTTTGAGATTATTGCTATCATGACTTTGATTACGTATGCTTCATCATTGCATATACTTTGACATATTGATTCAGCTTGATTAGCCTTGTCGGTCTATTGTTCTAGAGCTTGCTATTTCACCAGTTCTATTGAACTTGGTAATGACCCTATGATGTTCCGCCATGTTGATTTACTGGTAGCTAGCCCAGTATGTGGCTGTTCCCCACGATTTAAGCGTGAGTGTGGCTAGAACATCATCCAACTCTATGACTTCTATGTCTCAATCATGAGGGCTGTAGCGGCAGCCAAGACATATCACGCTAGACTTATGATGATCCGCTTGACCATACATGTTAATTTGAAAATCTATTTACTCACTAAGCATTGCTTACAGTTGCTACTTACCATTTTTCCAGGAAAAGATAAAGGAAAGTTACCTGCTGGACCTACTTCTTAGGTCTTACAAGATCAGGTCAGGAGTTTTCATAGACCTCTACCCAGCAAACCCTTTTTGGTACTACTTGGAAGATTACAATATGATGGTTTGGGTAGATTTATCTTGATTATATGATTACATGAATTAGATTAGATGGTACCCTTTATAAGTTTAATTTGAAAACTTTAATCTGTTTTAAACTTAATCCTAATATTTTGTACTGTAATTTATAATTCTGCACTTAATTATTCTATCTTAGTTATGGTTGATATCGTATTGCATGATGTGGGACCTAGACTCGTGAGAACTGCCCCGCAAGGGGTGGTCTTCACAAAATTCGAACTTGTCATGAGGACAAATTCGAATGGGTCATGGGCCTGATTCGAATTTTTCCTAGACACACTCGAATCTGTCAGTATAATTGAGGATTAACTCGAATAATTATTAGACTTTGCAGAATTTCAGAGAGTGATTAAGCAAAGGCGATCTCGAGTTTACTAGTATTCAGAGAGTTGTTTACGGAGAGAATCATTGTGTAGGTGCGTTCGTAGTCGTTCGTATAACACCGTGGTAGTCTTCGTGTTCCCGTGAGTGTGATCTTACCGTCAAGCCGCTAACGAGGATTCCGCACTCGTTGGACGGTGTCGCGTCGAGATAGATCCGTAGTGTCAAGACCTTACACTTCGTCTGATGAATAAACATGCCCTCCTTCCTCTGTTCGACTTGCAAACCCAGAAAGAAGTTTAACTCACCCATAGTACTCATCTCAAACTTAGACTTCATCACCTTTTCAAAGTCTTTGCACATCTGCTCGTCTGATGACCCGAAAATGATGTCATCGACGTACACTTGTACTAAGATGAAATGTTCACCTTTTCTTTTTACAAACAACGTACTATCAATTCTCCCTCTTTCAAACCCGTTGTCTCAAAGATGAGTAGATAGAGTCTCGTACCACACCCTTGGTGCTTGATGTAGTCCATATAAAGCCTTATCTAAATGATACACTCTATATGGATACTTCGGATTTGTAAACCCGGGCGGTTGTTCAACGTACACCCGTTCCTTCACTTTCCCATAAAGAAAAGCACTCTTTACTTCAAGTTGATAAACCTTAAAACCTTTGAAGGTCGCAAAGGCTAGAAACAAACGGATTGCTTCAAGCCTTGCCACTGGCGTGCATACCTCATTGTAATCGATTCCTTCCTCTTGGTTGAAACCCTTTACCACAAGTCTTGCTTTGTTGCGAGTCACTATACCCTGATCATCTCTCTTGCACTTAAAAACCTACTTGGTTCCTATTGCAATTTCTCCTCGAGGTAATGGAACTAACTCCCACACTTCAAGTTTCCTGAATTGTGACAGTTCTTCCTGCATCGCTTCAACCCAAGAGTTGTCTTTCAGTGCCATTTGCACATTTTTTCGGCTCTACTTGCGAGATGAAACACGAATAAAGGCAAGTATGAAAGGCCTCGGAGTCATTGATCATCGACAACAACACTGTGTTGTTATTCAAACTACTCCTAGTCCTCACACCAGCATTTGGATTTCCTATGATGCTCTTAATAGGATGATTCTTATTAATCCTCGATGTTTCTATCTCGTCAAACCTAAGATTATCTCCTAAGTTGGATCCTATTTCACCTATCGTGGGAACGACTTCAGATTCTACATTTTCTTCCTCATGACCACTGTCTTCAGAGTTAGAATTTGTTGTCTGATTTTCATTTGTAGGCAACTCAGTATCATTTTCTGCTGGAGATCTATCTTCAGTTGTTGTAGGCTCAGATGTTGATGGAAAGGTCGTCCTCGGAAAACTTTGACCCTCGTCATTCAGATTTAATGACGACAAGTCCTGTTCGATTGTACCTGCATTTCCATCCAAAGGAATGTTAAATGATTCAAACAGTTTTTCATAATCAAATCCATTCCGGACCAGTTTGGGGTTCATGTGTATAACTAGTAACATCAATGTTATGCACAATCTCTACTGTACCATTAGATTTGTTAAAAACCCGCTTGTTTGGTGAGTTCGGCACATAACCTAGGAAATATCCTTCGTCAGCCTTTTCACCAAACTTAGGTTGATGTTTTGTTTTCATTAACATACATGGTACCTCAAATGGTTCGAAGCCAGTTAAATTTGGTGGCCTTTTATTCAAAACTTCATAACAGGTTTTGTTCAATGATTTGACAGTAAGGACCCGGTTTAAAACATGACACGCGGTATTCACTGCCTCCCCCCAGAACATGGTAGGAAGCTTTGAATCCGAGAGCATGGTCCTTGTTGCCTTAATCAAAGTCCTGTTTTTCCGTTCTGCCACCCCATTTTGTTGTGGCTCATATGGTGCACTAAATTGATGCACTATGCCCTTTGATAGGCAATATACACCAATAACCGTGTTTTTAAATTCCGTTCCGTTATCACTCCTGATACGTTTTATCCGCGTCCTGTAGGAGTTTTCCACTTGGTCTAAGAACCCGATTAGCTTGGCAGATGTCTCGTTCTTTGTACCTAAAAAGAAAACCCATGAAAATCGTGAGTAATCATCAGTAATAACTAAACAATACCAACTACCACATATACTCCTTTTGTTGATTGATCCGAACAGGTCCATATGCAACAAATCGAACGTGGCAGCTATAGAGTTCTGAGTCTTGGACTTGTGTGCCTTCTTGTGTTGTTTTCCTTTCTTGCATGGTAGACACTTGTCCTCAAACTGAAAACTCTTCATTGGAACACCTTGCACCAATCCATTTTTCGTAATGTAATTCATTTTTCTTATGTGCAAGTGTGCCATGCATCTGTGCCACAAAACTGATTCAGCCTCTGAAGCTTTTGATAGTAGACAAATTGGTCCCATCGAAGATTCCAGCTTGTTCATGTGTAGCATGTACAAGTCATTCTTCCTTGGAGCCCTCATCAGTATCCACTCTTCAGGTACTTTGAATCCCGATTTCAGCACTAACGCCTCAGTATCAGTGAAAAGTAATGAGTTCTTCTTATCACAGATTTGAGATACACTAATTAGTTTGTGAACCAGTTTATCAACATGATAAACTTGATCCAGTTTGATAGTCCCTTTAGTGACCACTCCAGTACCGGTGATATTTCCTCCTTTATTACCAGCGAACGATACAAATCCCCTATTCCCTCCCTTGAAGTCTACGAGTAGACTTCTTTCCCCAGTCATGTGCCTAGAGCAACCACTGTCGACGAACCACTTGTTGTTTGGACCTGTAGTTATCTCCTGCACATGAAAGAAATGAGGTTAGTTATCACGGGGAACCCAAGCCATGACTGACTTGGTAATACCATTCTCGTCCACATACTTGAACTCTTTCAAATACCCATCTCTCCTTTCAGGTGACTTGGGTTTTTGATTTAGAGCCTGTTGTGGTGCAGAGTGATTTAAATTCACTCTCAGCCTTTGTGTAGGCATTTGCTGTGGAGCTCTTGAATAGTTTCGATTATAAGGCATTTTCGATTGATATCCCTGAGCTCTACCTGGTGTTTGATGTCTTACAGGAGTGTGTGACCTAACCGGAGTGTAAGCTCTTCTAGGTGTAGTACTCCTATAATTTTGTTGCGGTCCTGACCTAGTTTGATTAGGGACTCTATTTGGTGAATTAGTCCTAATCACTTTGTTTGATCGACCTGACACAGGCGTTTGTTTCACAGCAGATTTTGGTGTGGCTTGGGCAATTTTCTCGGTATTTTGAGAACCACTTGTGCTTGCAACACTTGAAGAAGGTTTATGTTGTTCCGGCTTTCCAATTTTAGGTGTAGAGTCTACCTTCCTATGTGGACAACTAGAAGCAACATGTCCCATTTCGTGACATCTAAAGAAAGACATTTTGTCAATCGACTTCTTATGCGTGCCCTTTGACTTAGGTGTCTCACTAGTGTCTTGTTCTTTCGTCTCAACTATAGTGACTGTTTCCTCCTCTTGATCATTAAAGTCAATTTTGGCTTCTGCTACAGGCTTATCACTAGAAGATGACACAAATTTGACCTTCTTAATCTTGACATTATTACTAGTCACCCTAGCTTCTTTATCCTTAACTGGTTCAGACATAGGTTCAGGTGCTACCTCTGATTCAACTGGTTTTTCAGTTTTCAACTGAGGCTGAGGCACATAGTTATCATTGAAAGGTGGAGGAATCTCATTATATCCTAAGCCTACAGGTTTCTTAGACTATCGATGTGCATCTAAGATCTTCCCTAGGTTCAGTGATGAGTTTCTAAACTTTTCCAGTTTACTATTCACCTCGGCTACCTTAACCTTAGATTCAGCTAGCTCTACCTCTTTTATTTTAAGCTATTTGGTCAATGGCTCAACATGTTCATACATTAGTTCTATTCTAACACATTGCTCACTCAGCTTGTCTTTCAGAACTATGACATCTTGTGCATATGCCTTAAGCTTATTTCTAAGGTCTTCCTTTATGTCTAAGAGGCTAGCGTTGTCTGATTTTAAGGATTCATTTTGAGCAGTTATAATTTGATGTGATTCTAGCACTAAGTTTAATCTATCATTAGACGTAGCACACAAAGAACATAAATCATGGAATGTAGAGAAGTTCAGAATTACCTTGGCGTGATCTGATTCCACGTTGGCCATCTGTGCGGCGAACTCCAGAATCGTCTGATCTTTTGACTTTTCTACCAACATCGGACTGATATCATTCTGATTGCTGTCCTTTGTTTCTTCCTCTGCTCCAGCACTTCCGGTCTCAGTTACTTCAGGCATAAAGGCTCTAGCGTTGGACTCTGGATGTGTACTCCAGTCATATGTTCCATCGAGCTGTCTGTCAGATGTTACATTGGTTAATAGACCAGCTATATTTGCCTGACTACCCGAACTACCCGGCTGATATCTCCCTTGAGACGGATTCTGGTACTGGTTTTGGTAGTTCTCGACTTTAGGTCTTTGACACTCTCTAGCGAAATGTCCTAACCCTTGGCAGTTGTAACATTTAACTTTGGATTTATCAAACCCAATCTTATTGTTCCTGACGTTGAGATTTCTTCTCGTCCTCTTGATGAACCTTTTAACTCGCTGAGTTACCATGGCCAGTTGCCATTGAAGATCCATTTCTTCTAAATCATCAGGGTCCACCAGATCATAATCTTCATCCCATATCGCAGGATCGTTGATTTTTCCTTGAACGCAATTGCCATAGGCGGCCACAAATGAAGCCAACAGATTTATATGGTCTTCAGCTGATTTTCCGCTCATCGGCATCTTTGAATATCCTTGAGAGGTAGATGTAGACTGAGTTTGCTTTTCTTCCGGTCTAGAAAACCCTAAGAAATCCCGGCTCAATGAGTCTTCTGCTTCAACCGGAGTCGATGTTTCACCCGAAAAGAATGTTGTAGCCGTCTTCACGCCACTTGCCCCTGAAGGTTTGGACTTCCCAAAATACATATCCGGATCCTGTACCTGGTCATAATCCCGTTCCTTCTTCAGCAATTCAAAGTTATAGGCCCTCAGCGTTCCTATGACATTTTCTAGAGTTAGAGTATAGAACTTGTCTTCATCATGTTTTATCAGCGCCACATACATCTCCCATTTGGCTGGTAAAGCATCTAGAATTTTGACAATCTTCTCTGACTCACTATACTCGACATCGTGGTTGTCTAACTCAGTTACAAATGATAGAATCTGGTAATTGTCTCATCCAGCTTTTCGTTCTTCAAACCTTTGAATATCGCGAACTGCTGCTTGAGCATTTCCATTCTATTTTTCCTCACCCTAGGATTTCCCTCACACCTTTTCTCCAGAGCATCCCACAATTCTTTTGCTGTGCGTTGATTGCGAAATGTGTGCAGGATCTCCTGAGGTAAAGCCATTCTATTAATTGAGAATGCTCGGTTCTCGGCCTCATACAACTTCTTATCATCATCTTTCATCTTCTGATATGACAAGACACGTTAACGTCCTTCAACCTCGGTTGTAGGTGGAACGTATCCCTCGTTAATACATATCCACAACCTCATATCATTGAATCTAGCGAAGTCGGCGAACCTATCCTTCCACCAATAATAATCCTCCAATTTCATCAACTTAGGTGGAGAATTTTCATTCCCGACCTCGTGGTCCATCTCAATAAACCTTTGTAAACTTGTCATCGTTTCAAAAAATTTTGAATTTAAAACTTAATTAATTTAATTCGAAATTAATTTAAATTAACTCTTTCGAACCTGAGTAAGTTCAAATTTAATTAATTTTTAAACTTGTTTGGAATTAAATTCGATAATAAGTTTGAACTTCAACTAAAATCGAAATAAATGACAAACTCGAAGGTATGACCTACTTCGAAATCCAAAATTCGAATTAAGAGTAAATTCGAAACCTGAGCAAATTCGAATTTTGGCAAAACTCGAATCAAACCCTAAAGAACTTCGAAAGCAGCGTATTTTTTAGAAAAACTCGAAATTTGAGTAAACCCTAATACCCCCTTGATGTTCGAGCACCGCAAGTTCGAAAAACGGCTAATACTTCGAATTTTTCAAGGTTTTATATTAAACCAATATTTTTTAGAGTAAAAATATTGATTTCGATCAAAAACTTCAACTAATGCAAAGTATTTTCCGATGTCTTACTTGATAAACTCGAAAATCCGTCCAAAAGTGTGATGTAACCGTCCAAAACGTCAAGAAACCATAGATGTTTCTAGTGAACACAAAGAACACCACGAACACCCAATGGCTCTGATACCACTTGTAAGGTCTGCTCTCTACGGATCTATCTTGACGCGACACCTTCCAACGAGTGCGGAATCCTCGTTAGTGGCTTGACGGAAAGACCACTCACACCGACACACGGAGACTACCACGGTGATAGACGAACAACTAGAACGTCCCTACACAATGATTCTCTCCAAACGAAACTCTCCAAATGCTAGCAAGTTCGAGATCGCCCTTTTGCTTAAACTCTCTGAAATCTGACACGCCTCTGCAAAAGTCGGATAATTAATCGAATTAACCCTTAATTATACTGACAGGTTCGACTTTGTTTAGGACAAATTCGTACTTGGCCCAAGGCCTTATTCGAACTTGTCCTCCTAGACAAATTCGAATCTGACTTTTAACTAAACTCGAACCATATCTTTCAAACTTATGTTTGAACTTATCTTTTATCTTATGTTTGAATTTATCTTTGAACTTTATGTTTGAACTAATTGTAATATGTTACCCTAAGTTCAAACATACAATCAATCAATATCAAACATATATAATCAAACATATATATCAAACATTTGTTAATATTCGATATCAAGTAAATTGACTTAAACAAAATGCTATCTATACTTAGACTGCTATCGTCACACAGGATGTACTAACAGGCTCGGCTTCGAAGGGGGAGTCTAGATCATCAACCACTAACAAGGGAAAAGACAAGGCTTCAGAGGCGACAGAAGTAACTGAAGATAAGGTCTGATTGGAGCATTGTCAAGGTAGGATGAAGAAGAAACGAGGTTCGACTTCGAAGACGACTTAGAACAGGAGGATCTTGAGGAATGTGCGTTTACTCCTAAAGATATACTTGATTGGAAGTCACTCGATGAAAGAGTTGTGAATGAAGATCAGAATGTGATAGATCTAGAAGTGCTGAAATTTGCACTGAATGATGAATCAGATTCTGAAGTGTAAGGTGATTAATTTAGCTTGGAAGGACCTTGTAAACCTAGGAGACGATTCTTATGCTGATGTATGTGCTAAAACCATCAGAAGAGAGGGTCGATGTAGAAGGTTTGAAAAAGTTAATCCAAGAGTTGGTAGAAGAACAGTGGATAAAACAAGAATAAATCCTCTGACTGGTAGGACATGGACTAAGTTAGTCTGCAAACCGGTTAAATGCTTGAAGAAGCTTTCATTGAGGACAATGCCACAGCGTGTTCTGAGAAACATGATGTGGTGGATTGTTGACGATGAAACAGCTGAAGCTATAATGGAGGATGAAGATGATAAGGTTATAACCCTTTGCATCTTGTGAACCTTTCTCAGGGTGATCTGCAGAAGCTTCACGAGCTGCCGATTTTCTTTCATGAAGGTTGGAGTTCGGAGGGAAGAAAACACCAGAGAATAGTTAGAGGTTACGTTACTGTGGGTCTATTTAAAGGAAGCAATCTGAACAGGCCTAAAATTGAAGATCAATGAATAACAGCTAGAAGCTATCGTCAAGGGGGAGTCTCTTGGTACACCCGGTGTGACGACAGTAGTCTAGTCTCATTATTGATGGTCTGTTGTAATCGATGAACAACAACTAGAAGCTATCGTCAAGGGGGAGTCTGTTGGTACATCCGGTGTGACGACAGCAGTCTAGTTTTGTTATTGATAGTGTATTTCTATAGATAGGGTCTTGTTAATGCAATGACTTGATAAGTTCATGATTGCATGATAAGAACTTATGGTGATAAGTTCATGAAGCTATGAACGTATGGGAATAAGTTCATGAGGCTCAAGAACTTTTGAGAATAAGTTCTTAAGGCATAGGCTCAAGAACTTATGAGAATAACTTCTTACGACATACGCTCAAGAAATTATGAGAATAAGTTCTTAAGGAGGTCACGAACTTAAGGAAGCTAAGTTCGTGGAGGAGCGTCATGCATGAACTTATGGGCTATATAATGAACTTATCATTGTGAATTCAAGATCTTTGAAGGCTCAAAGGTTCTGTCGAACTTGAGAGAAAACAGTGAATCCAAAGCTCAGAGAATCGGACTGCAGATGATTTTGAGAGCTAAAAACTTTTGTGAAATACGACTTGAGAACAAACAGAGCATCCGAAGCTCAGAGAATCTGACTGTGGACGATTTTGAAAGCAGAGGTGAAAAAATTTGGTGAAATACGAATTTCGGAGCGAGTATCAGTGCACGTACGAGCTAGAAGCGATTTCAGAGAGTTTTAGGAGCAATACATCGTGTCGGGTCGATTTCCTATCGGCTAGCATCATGTTTAGCTCCGCGTTCCACGTGTGATCGATCCCTTAAGTGTCTAACGAGGATTCTGCATTCATTGGACGACGTCGCGCCTTGATCCGATCCGCAGACGTGGTGCACTTACAATATTATTACTCACACTCAGATTTCTTCCGGTTCTCTTCATGAACCGTTTAACCCTCTGCGTGACCATGGCCAGTTGCCATTGCAGGTCTATTTTCTCTAAGTCGTCTGGATATACCTGATCATAATTCTCTTCCCATAAAGCAGGATCGTTGATCTTATCCTGAATGCAGTTGTCGTATGCTACTACAAATGAAGCTAGAAAGTTTAGATGCTCCCCAGCTGATTTAGCACTCATAGGAATTTTAGTATAACCTTGAAGGTTGATCCTGAATGATGTGGTTTATCTTCCGGTTTATCGTGATTCTCCCCAAAGTCTATCAAAATAACTAAATAAGTTCATAATATAACTCATAAGTTCGTGCAAAGCCAAAGCCCACGAACTTACAAGTTCAAGCCCAAGCATATACGAACTTAGGTGAGCTAAGTTCGTACGAACTTGTGTGACTAAAGTTCGTGGCCTATGCCCTTAAGAACTTATTCTCACAAGTTCATTACCTCAAGAACTTGTCTTCTTAGTCACTTAACATGTAAATGTAAATCTTATACACAATCGTGAACAAACACACATGACTTGTATTAATAAAACCCTATCTATTACATATGACTATCTATTACATATCTAGACTGCTATCGTCACACAGGGTGTACCAACAGATATCGTGCATTATGAATTGGAACTGTATTGCCATGATAGTTGACATCATTGTGGATTTGTTTGTTATGCATTTAATATGGTATGCCTAACTGCTTATCTGTATGAATAATATTGGTTAGAAGTTGGTAAATTGTGTTTGATGATCTCGTAGGTTGGACTAATCACTTTGTGATTGATTAATAATAGCTAAGATATATGCATGACACCTTAAGTAATATATTGGGTCACCCTTCATGACAATCTAATTGATTATGGATGGCGATAAGGGGCTATTCGATTGGTAAGCTTATTAGTAATATCATACGGATCGCAGTGATATATTAGAACCGTTAATGAAGAACGGTTAGTAGAACCACATAGGTGGTTCTTTTAATTGGTTTTATGGACCATTATAGACTCTCAGGGATCATTGTGAAGCCTACTTTGTTGTGGAATACGTTTTCGACCCCTTTGGATGTTAATGGAATATTCTTGGCCCCGTTGGATGCCAGATGGCCGACATATTTGAATTCTCGAAAGTCCCGATTTTGATAGGGACAGCCTCGTACTTTGCTAGAGGAAATACCACACCCGACTTTGATAGGAAACCCTGGACGACTATGGGGTATGTGATTATTCGATTGGAACGGGATTATCTCATGTGAGGACGACAACGGGCCGCCAGTGGGCGATGATGATTTGACACGCTGGGCCGCAAGCATAAGTTATATCCTAGTGGCGGTGTTGGCATCATGTGAGGACGGCAACAGGCCGCCTTTGTGGCGATGATTATGACACGTTGGGCCGCAATCATGTGTGTCATTACCATTGATTTGGAGTCATTAGCAGTACGTACTCTGGTAATGTAACGTGCCGACTTTATAAGGCGACTATGTAAAAGCATTACAACGTGCTACCATGACATACGTTAGGATCCCCACTTTGGCTCGACTATGTCAAGCAGTGTAGTGGATCCCAAGACTTGAGTTGGTTTCCCACCTTGACTCGGCTAGGCCGGTTGGTGACAATGGAACATAAGATAATGATAATGTCGAGAATGCTAATAGTTCTCAGTGAGATGTGGTTCAATGGTGTCATATTGTAGAAAGCTCAAAGTTTTAGAGGGGGGTGAATACAGCTATTTAAAAATTCAACACACTTTCTCAATATTTGTATGTATTATCAGCAAGTGTTAATTAAAAGCAAGCCTGAACTGCGGAATGGTTCAAGCTGAGATGAGAGATACAACAGTGACTACTAATCTAAGACTCACTCAGACTAGTTATAATGAATACACTCCCATAGATGAACTCATTGATTATAAGACAGACAGACGGATAGCTTGAATAAGAACAACTTGGACACACTTTACTGTTTTATTTAAGGAAACTTTGCATGCATGAAAACACACTTCTTTGCACGTTCTGAATATCACACTCTTGGATGTCTCACATTCCTTAGAAGCTTCCTTTGATTCTCTTACTGAGAATCCCAGTGAAGCTTCCTCATTGGACATAGAGACAGTGGAGTGTCTTTCCAAAAAGACAAGAATACTTTTATGCACGTTCTGACAAAGCAATACTGTCTTTACATTGTAGAATATTTGTCTTTTCATTTTTGTCTCTGTTGCAGAAGGGTTAAACCAAAAGAGGAATGTCAACGTTAAACCTTTCATCTTCTGTCATGGCCATTTTGATATAAGAAATGGTCCGTCACCCATTTCAAATATCCACTTTGTCTTCATGTAATAGAATAGCGTAGGCAGTCTTTGCAGCTTCTATTTTTCCACTTTGTCTTCGACTTTGTAAACTGATCTCTTGGTCCAAGACAATACATGAGGACATGGAAACATATTCCATAACGTGTTTAGCATGTTCACAAAGAACAGAACACTTAGAATTTATCCAAACTGCTCAACAGATTAGAGCAGCGTAGACAGTTTATGTCCAGCCTGTTCACAGAGTAAAACAACTTAGATAATCTGCCTTAGTTGCAACAAATGTAACAGGGTAAATAGCTTTGACTATTATTGCAAATCACTTATCAGGCTTCAATAAAGCATTAACAAACCTTAAATTATACCTTCAAGTGCATTAAATAGGTTTGATTAATAATCTGCCCCTAAGATGTAACAGGTTTGACTGAGGCCTTTTTGTGTCTAACAATCTCCCCCTATTTGCAATAATCAGTCTAAGTTGATTCTATCAAAGATCACTATATATTTTTACATTACATTTGCTGGAATAAAATTGCAACATTGAAGTAAAGTAAAAGATCAGTTTACATATACACTGATATTGATTACAAACAACACATGTTCTTATAAAAGTACAACTAATGTACTAAAGTAGACTACAACTGATGTAATTAGAAAATTAAAACTAATGTAATGAAGTACAAAATATGTACAAAGACAAGTTTTAATAAATTTGGACTGTTGATAGTGGGATCAAATAATGGCAAGCCTGTCCAACTTATGGACAACTTCCATTCTTCATCTACTCAGCAGTAGATGGACCTTCAAGTTGCTGTTGTCTTTCTTCAAACAATTGTTCAAAATGCTCCATTGTTTCATCAATCTCTTCTATTTCATGTCTAAGAAACATGAAATCAGGGTGTTGAAGCTCTCCTCTCTCATAGAAGCCTTTCAGCTGTTCCTAGATAGGTGCTCTCCATCTTGAAGACTGTTTGAAGGAGTTGGAGAGTCTGAAAGCTATAAGCTGCTTAAGACCAACCTTATGCAGAATAGATGCTCTCTGAAAACACATTTTCTTTATTACGGGATCTACAAAAAAAATCTGAAACTCAGGCTCTTCTATAAGCTTGTCTTCCTTAGGTTCCACTCCTCTAGGCAGGCTGTGATTCGCTCCTTTGATCTCAACAGCTAGAATGCCTTGATCAAGCATAATCAGGAGTTCTTCCAGCTCAGTATCCTTCCTTTTTCTCCTAGTCTTAATCTTGGGTTCAACCACTGAGGTACCCTTAATTTGTTCTTCTGAGATCAGGCTCAGGTTCTTAACTCTTTCCATCAATGTTTTGACATATGCCCGGATAGTCTTAGCAGTTTCAGACTTTGACTGACTCAGGGCAACTTCCAATTCAACCCACTCTCTATACCACATACAAGCAACATCAGTGTGTTCATATGCTTCCAATTCTGGACCTTCAGCACCTAGCCTGGTTATCTGAATCTTCCACTGCTTGCCTTTCTTTGAGATAGGGACAACTTTGACAATTGTTTCCTTGGCAAGCCTTCTATTGGCCACATCAAAGAATTTATTCCTTTCCAAGTTGTCAAAGTGTACTTGGGCTCTTGCTGAGGATGATGCTGGCTTTGACTTGGTCACAGAGACCTGATCACCCTTCTCTTTCTCTCCCTCTTTCTTAGTGACTGATTCTTTGCAGCCTCCAATAATTTCCTTTGAACATCCAAGGAAGGCATTTTTTATCTTTTTAGTTTCCTTGGCTGCAAAGGCTTTGGCAGCTTTAGTAGAGGCTTCTTCTTTCTTTTGTCTTTCTACGATCTCAAGCTGCTCTTCTTTGAACTGATAGTAAGTCTCTAGAGGAAGGCCCATGTCTTTGGCTTGAGACTTATCAAATTTGAGTTGAGCAGCCTTGAGATAGTCAGTGTCCACTGAGGCTTTTCTTTTGGCATTTGCTATTGTGGCTATGACAACTTCAGTTTCCTCTTCCTCCTCTTCTTTCGTTTGTTCCACAATTAGATGTCTCTTCCTACTTGGCCTGGCCCCAAGAATGGATTCCTCCCCCTTAGATGGTGCAGGGCTTGGAGATCCAGCCTGAGTAGGCTGAGCAGCTTCAGTAATTTTGGAGACACCTGCAACAAGACCTATTTAGGAAAGGCCTGCTGCTTGACCCACTGATGTTGATTTCTCCTTAGAGGGAGATGAAGATTTCTCCCCTTTAGACTTGGTCTTTGAGGCAGATATCTTCTCCCCCTTTGAAGGAAATGGCATAGAGCCTTCAACAAATGGTCTGCCTGAAGGAACTGATCCAACAGGCTGAGTAGCAGTTTTGACAGCAGGCTTGGAACCAACAAGGCTATGCACTAAGAAAGCCAAGTTATCCTTAACCTCTGCAAGTTGGGCAACGCATGTTTGAAGAGAGGTAGAGTGAGAGGTGGCAAGGGATGACAGCTGAGTAATAGCTTCCCTGTCAGAAGCTGTGAACACCAAGCTTTGAAGTTGTGCAAGATTTAGTTCAATAGAATCTTGCATATCATCAAAGTTTGATGACACAGAATTTGACAGAGGACCAATAAGGTATTTAAGCTGGCCGAAGTGGAAGGGAGAGTGTTTGAGCAAGTTTCAAAGAGAGCTGACAGCTATTGGGAAACAACTGACAGTAAGGACACAGAGTCCTGTTGTGTAGAAAGAATTGAGGAGAGGGTGGAGGATAGTTTTTACAGCTATGCAGTGAGTGCAAGCAGTTGAGAGGAGTGGTCAGCTTGGGGAGCAGGGGTTGGGAAAGAAGTCCTGAACGAATGAAGGAACCCCTGAAGATGAGCAGACACATAGTCTGATATGATAGAAGGTAGGGATGACATAGAGGTTTCCAAAGAACCAACTTTGTTGGTCAGCAAAGATAGCTGATCCTTCAATGGAAGATCTTTGGGGGATGGAGGTGTATGTGTGGACTCTTTGGATTGGGTGGATGGTGAGGAATGTGATGGAGATGTGGAGGATTGAGGAGTTTGTGGATCAGTAGGTGAAGGTAGGGAGACTTTTGATAGAAGTTCCATAGCCTGGGCATAAGTTAAATGGCCCAGCTTGGAAGGGTTAAAGGGACCTTCAACAGTGGTTGTAGTTGCATCATGAGGTGAAGTGGTAGGAGTTGGTGGCCTTTCGATTGCTGCTTGTAATGTAGCACCTTCATTAAAACCTGGGGTGATTCCCTCAGTAGTATCTTGGTTTTTAGGAACCTCTTCATGGGGAGAAGGGATGTGCATTTCAACATCATCAGTGGTGAAACCTGATGATGGAATGTGCACCTGGGGAGCAGCCTCACCAGAGGGATGTTCTATTCCCTTAGGTTCATCAGCTTGGGTTGATGGTCCTTCAACAGCTGTTGGGTGTGGAACAGCTGCATCACTAGGAGTAGAAGTTGGAGGCTGATCTGCTGGATGGTCTGTTCCTGCAGCTTTGGCACCTCATGCAGACTCAGATGGTGTATGAGAAGTATGAGGGGGTTACTGTGTGGACTCAGTGTGGAGTGGAGTGGACTCCTGTCTTTCAATATCCTCAGCCTGTTGGGAGGCTAGGATAGTGGATGTGGTAGTCTCCTTTTGTACAACTAGTTCCTGTTGGGAGGAACCAGAGGGTCTAGGTTGACTCAGGGTGGACTCTTGATGGAGTGAAGCTTGCTCCAAGTGTGCTGAACTTTCTCCCAAAATAGGAGAAGCAGCAGGGGTTGCTTCTTTGTCAATTGACTCCTGTTGGGAGGGGTCAGAGGGGCTTGTATGGGAGGTTGGTTTCTTCCTAGCTAGAGATTTTCTCCTTGAGTATTGAGACATGGTGGCTGATTGACGAGAAGTGGCAGGGATTTTTGTTTGGACTGGTGGTGAGACTGGGTCAGGAACAAGAGGGTCATCCTGTTCCATTGTCTTAGATGCCACAGAAGCACCAGCCACAAGGGCTTCAGGTTCAACGGATAAACCAGGGTGAGTAGCCTGCTCCCCCTCAGCCACTGAGGCTGATGGGACAGACTTAGCTGTTTTAGCCTTCTTCCGGATAGGCTGAGCTTCACTTGATTGCAGGCCCATTTTCACAAGTTTGGGCATGGATTTGGATTTTCCTTTGGGAGCAGCTATTGGATCCACCCTCTGAGTAGAGGGTCCTTCCACCAAACCAAGTAGCATCCTCATTGGAGTGGAAAGATGAGGCTCATTGTTGAGTACTGGAGTGTAAAAGACTCTATTCCCAATAACAGGGAATGCGGCAGTAGTTAACATGGGTTGAGAGTTGTATAGGTGCTCACCGCAGACATGTTTGAAGATGATACATTGAGAGATGGACCGAAATTTCATATGCCAAAAAGCTCAGGAGCATAACTGGTGTTGACAATGATTGTTTCCTACTTTTCCCAACTTGTTGCAATGGTAAGGTATATGCCTCCATTCAAAGTGTTCGTGGTTATTGGGTCATCGAGGTTGACATCGTGGTTAACGGTATAGAAGTTGTGATGAGTCTATTTCCATCTGCGGAAGGCCCTTATCCATCCGGTAGATGTATCCATATAAGTTCATTTTTGGAAGGATATTCAACACAATTATTTGGCATTGTTTTTGGTTTTAGAGATGCTAATGATAGAATACCTAGTGTTGTGCATTTTCTTAAACTGCTAAACATGAGTAATATGAAGTGGCTGGAAATACAAGACCTCGAGGAGGCTATGTTTTTTTGTGGATCCTGATTGCTCGGTATTTTACAGTCCTAAAATTGCTTCAGTGTTACAGGGCTGTATACAAGTTCTTGATAGAACTGGGAAACTAAATTCTCGTACCATGTCAAAGATAAATCCATCTCCATATCTTCCATTCCTATTATGGCAACAACTTACATGACAATGTGGACGGTGCCCGAATGCAGGTACTGCATTGATAATTTATAGCAGTTACTAGTTTATTAACCCATGTGTTACATGGTTACCTTTAACAACTTATTTTTATTAAAATAATATACATTTAAAGTTATATATATATATATATATATATATATATATATATATATATATATATATATATATATATATATATATATATATATATAGAAAGGGGTTTAATGGAGAACCTCCATGCATTGAAGAACATCGAAAAACCTACATGCGCCACCACAAATGTACCACAATTCTCGCATGATGCATCATTATTTCCACGTGATGCATCAAATTCCCGCGCGATGCCAACACTTCCACGTGATGCATTATGACATTCAAGCAATGCATTATGGTTATCCAAGGTTTTCAATACATAGAGGTTCTCCATATATAAAATTCTATGTAAAATAAAAATATAAAAACAAATTGTTCAAAAAATATTGAAGGTAAATTTGGTCTTGGTTGTTGAGATTTTAGTGGGATTCACTCCTAAATTTTTATAATTATCTTAAACTTAAGTGTTAATTTAGAAATACTTATTGAGAAATGTCAAATGTAGAACATACCATTTGGCATCATGAGAGGAAACAAGTGGCAAAATAGTTACTCATTTAATAGTATTTATAGATTATATGAAATTAAAGAAAATTCATTCATAAAGTTACATTTTGTGTCGGTCAAAAGAAGCCGACCTTGGAGAAGCCAAGTCCATTTCTAAAAAAGAAGACAAGGATGTGATAGTTGCAAAATCTTTTAAGGATCGATGAATGAATCACACCTGCTTAAAATTTCATTTCATGTTTTGGAGATGATTATGGAGCATTGTGTTGGGGTCGAATACATGAAGTTTCGTGCTACGTTCAAAAGTTTTTATTTAGCAGCACCCCAGATTCGATGGATTAACGAAAGGAGAATTGTGCAGGCGTACAAGTTAGTTTCACCATGGCTAATGGTTTTTGACAAAGATAGACGAATCATCACTTTACAGACCCGATGTTTGGTGATAACTACTTTATGAAAATATTACCTATATCGATCTTCCATGACATGATAAGTTGTTTGATATTCAGTATTAACAATCACAAACTAGATTTAAACAATAAAGAACAAGAAATCTAACCACAATCAACCGAATGATTATATTGATGATGAGAGGTTTTTATAAACTATTCTTGTGTGCACTGATTCCAAGGATACGACTTAGCCGTATGTAACAACCCTAACTTTTGGTCTAGCTTTAATTCTAGTATCTGATTCGATAATGTAATTTATTTACATTATTTGTTTTGTAATTTAATTAAGTTTAAGATTATTTAATTAAATTATATTTATGTTATAAATAATTTAGATGATTAAATTAAAAGAGATGTAAAATACAAAAGTATAGTAGGTTAAATTCAAATATGACCAATTTGATATATAAAAATCAAATTAATGATCATTTAAGATCATTAACATCAAAATCACTCTCTCACTCTAATCTCTCTCTACACCTACGGATTCTTCACCAAATTGATTAAAGACCTCATAAAAGTTGCATTAAGTTGAAGATTTAAGTCAAGGAAGTTACAAAACATCATCAATTGACAAGATTTTGAGGTAATAATTACTTTAATTTCTAAATATATGTGTGTTTGGTTCGGTTTTGTGTAAAAATCGAAACCAAACGATTTAAATAACGAATTTGAGGTTGCATGTTAGATTAAACTGTTTAAAAACATGTAATGAAGTATATAAAAGTTACAGAAACAAAAATTATAGATTAGATCGTCCAAATAAGCAAGAGATTTGAATTTTTGTGAAAATATGTGTTCTTGACAAAATTTGGCTATTTTGGACGATTTTGGCCGAATGATTGTGTAATTGATAGGGAAAAGTATATAAAATCAACCCAATAATGATAATATAACATAATATTAAGTTGCATGTTAATAAAAATATTTTTTGTGTTATATCAATTACACAATCATTCAGCATCATGCGAGATTTTTGGTTGAGACATATTGTTGATGATAGATTACTTGACATTCATATATGATCAGCTGAATTGAGACATGTGCTCACTATGGTTCGGTGATGCCCAGTGTATCATGGTAGCTATTTCATTATCATTTCACATGACATTGCATTACAGTTCATTTCAAATATAGCTCTGAGATTTATTGTTATCATGACATTGATTACTTATGCTTAACTATTGCTCGCACCTTTGACTTATCGATTCACCTTAGAATGATTAGCGTTGACGGTCTATTGTTCTAGACCATGCTATTTCACCACTTCTATTGAACTTGGTATGATACTCCGATGTTCCGCCATGTTGATGTACTGGTAGCTAGCCCAGTATGTGGCTGATCCCCACGATTTAAGCGTGAGCGTGGCTTGAACATCATCCGACTCTATGACTACTATGTCTCAATCATGAGTGGTTGTAGTGGCAGTCAAGATATATCACGCTAGACCCATGATCCGCTTGATAATGTGTGAAATCTGAAAATCTATAATCTCACTAAGCATTGCTTACAGTTGCTACTTTACAATTTTTACAGGAAAAGATAAAGGGAAGTCTGTTGGACCTAGTTCATAGGTCATTCAAGATCCAAGTTTTGAAGTGAAAGCATAAGTCATCAAGGTTATGATAGCAATAATCTCATAGCAATATCTGAAATGAACTGTAAATTCAATGTCATGCAGAATGATAAATCAAATAGCTATCATGATCCACAGGGCATCACCGAACCATGGTGAGCATAGGTCACAGTCCAGCTGATCATGTATGAATATCAAATTAATCTATCATCAACAATATGTCTCAACCGTAAATCTCGCATGTAAAGCTGAATATCTATAACTCACAGATTCTTATGGTCTTTATCAAGCAGATTTATAATCCACCACCTGAGTTATCCCAGGATTTTATCTTTAATCTTTGTCAATCTGTTCTCTACCAATTCTTTTCAATCAAAGACCCGCTTTCAATCTCTTTATTCTAATCACATTCTTTATCACGCTTAGTCCGTTCAAGATCATTGAAAAGGTAGGGAATCAATCTTACCGTCTTGAACTGCCAATTGACTTAGCTGGAATACATCCTGTATTCCATGTTAGTCATTTGAGAAAGACTCTAGCAGATGAAAGAGAAGTGCAGATACCACACGTTAATCTGCAAGTTGATGAAAAGCTTCGAGTGGTTGAAGAGCCAGAATGTATTCTGGACTCGAAGACCAAAAAGCTTCGAAATAAAGAAATATAGATGGTGCTCGATCAGTGGAAACACCACAAGGGTTTGCATCAGTCTTGGGAATCAAGTGATGTCATGAAAGCAACTTATCCAAGTCTGTTCGAACATAGCTAACTTCGAGGACGATGTTTGTGCGTGGTGGAGCCCATTCTGTAACAACCCTAACTTTTGGTCTAGCTTTAAATCTAGTATCTGATTCGATAATGTAATTTATTTACATTATTTATTTTGTAATTTAATTAAGTTTAAGATTATTTAATTAAATTATATTTATGTTATAAATAATTTAGATGATTAAATTAAAAGAGACGTAAAATACAAAAGTATAGTGGGTTAAATTCAAATATGACCAATTTGATATATAAAAATCAATTTAATGATCATTTAAGATCATTAACATCAAAATCACTCTCTCTCTCTCTCTCTCCCTCTCTCTAATCTCTCTCTACACCTACGGATTCTTCACCAAATTGATCAAATACCTCATAAAAGTTGCATTAAATTGAAGATTTAAGTCAAGGAAGTTACAAAACATCATCAATTGACAAGATTTTGAGGTAATAATTACTTTAATTTCGAAATATATGTGTGTTTGGTTCGGTTTTGTGTAAAAATCAAAACCAAATGATTTAAATATGGAATTGGAGGTTGCATGTTAGATTAAATTGTTAGAAAACATGTAATGAAGTATATAAAAGTTACAGAATTAAAGGTTAGATCGTCCAAATAAGCAAGAGATTTGAATTTTTGTGAAAATATGTGTTTTTGATAAAATTTGGCTATTTTGGACGATTTTGGCCTAATGATTGTGTAATTGATAGGGAAAAGTATATTAAATCAACCCAATAATGATAATATAACATAATATTATGTTGCATTTTAATAAAAATAATTTTTGTGAAATTTTGATAAAAACCCGTATGAACACAATAAGAAGGCGAAGAACAAATTCTGGAAAATTCTAAGTGTACGGATCCGAATTCGGTTGGACCCGAATTCGGATGGTGTTCCATTTCGGATTTTTTTTGAATTCGGACTTGTACCTAATTCGGATATGTCCCAATTCGAATGAAGCCTAATTCGGTACCCAATTTGGATGGAACTTCGGATCATGATTTGGTCCTATTTCGGATCCTATTTCGGATGGTTTAGCTTGTCCGAATCCGGTTGACCCATTCCAGAAAGATCCGAATCCGGATGGTCCGAAATTGGGGATCCGGATCCGAATGATTATTTTGATATTTTAAACATCACAAATAAATGATACTCTATAAATACAAAACCCAGGAATTTATGATGAAAGATTTATGAAATGAGCAACCTGATATATATTTATATATCTTTTTGAGAATTCAAGAAACAAAGAAAATGAACAAAATAAGAAATAAGATATCAGTTATCAGAATCAGATCAGGTAAAGAATTAGACTTAAAATGTTCTTGCTATGAATGATTTTGAACAGGTTCAGTTATATTCTGAACAAAGATTTAAAGAATAAAGAGATTGAAAGCGGGTCTTTGATTGAAAAGAATTGACAGAGATCAGAAAGACAAAGATTTAAAGATAAAATCCTGAGATAACTCAGGTGGTGGATTTTATATCTGCTTGATAAAGACCCCAAACTCTGAGTTATAGATATTCAGCATTTCATGCGAGATTTCCGATTGAGACATATTGTTGATGATAGATTACTTGACATTTATATATGATCAGCTGAATTGAGACCTGTGCTCACTATGGTTCGGTGATGCCCAGTGTATCATGATAGTTATTTGATTATCATTTCACATGACATTGCATTACAGTTCATTTCAGATATTGCTATGAGATTTACTGTTATCATGACATTGATTATTTATGCTTCACTATTGCTCGCACCTTTGACTTATCGATTCAGCTTAGAATGATTAGCGTTGACGGTCTATTGTTCAAGACCATGCTATTTCACCAATTCTATTGAACTTGGTATGATACTTCGATGTTCCGCCATGTTGATTTACTGGTAGCTAGCCCAGTATGTGGCTGATCCCCACGATTTAAGCGTGAGCGTGGCTTGAACATCATCCGACTCTATGACTACTATGTCTCAATCATGAGTGGCTGTAGCGGCAGTCAAGATATATCACGCTAGACCCATGATCCGCTTGATAATGTGTGAAATCTGAAAATCTATAATCTCACTAAGCATTGCTTATAGTTGCTACTTTACAATTTTTACAGGAAAAGATAAAGGGAAGTCTATTGGACCTAGTTCTTAGGTCATTCAAGATCCAAGTTTTGAAGCTTTCACAGACCACTACTCAACAAACTTTTCGGTACTGATTGGAAGATGACAATTGTGGTTGTTTTGGGTAGACTTGATATGATTGTATGATGTAATGTATTAGATTAGATGGTAACCGTTATAAGTTTAATTTGAAAACTGTAAAGTGTATTAAACTTAATTCTAATATGTTTGTACCTGTAATTTATAATTCCGCAACTTAATTACTCTATCTTAGTTATGATTGACATCGTTTTGCATGATGTGGGACCTAGACTCGTGACTACCGCCCTGTGAGGGTTGGTCTTCACAGGATGATATCAGAGACCATGTTTGAGTGAATCAAGTATAACGTGAGTAATAATTGGTCTCAAACTGAAGCAATACATATATATCAATCATTTAGGTGGTTTGGACTAAGATAGGATGTACAGACTGTTAGGAGGGGAAAAAGGGTACATAGATCTAAGTCTATAAACTGAAAATTAAATGATTTTAATTTTCAGTAAAGATATCAGGATCAGGTGACATCCCAACAACATGACTCCACAACAGATGTTTGAAATGATGCAACAATTATTAGCCCAACATTCTGAACAACAAAATAAGTATATGCAAGAACACCTTCAGGCTAGAGATGAGGCCGAAGCAAAAAGACGCGCTGATAAAAAGAATAAGAGAAAAGATAAACAAGTCCAGAATAATGAATCTGATTCTGATAACTCGAACCCTGAAACCCAAATTGCACAGCCAAAAGGTTGTAAGTTCAAAGATTTCAAAGCTAGTGGTGCCCTGAACTTTGAGGGTACGGTTAATCCAATTCAGGCGATGGATTGGATCAGCCATACTGAAGAGATCTTTAGAATCTCTGACTGTTTAGAATCCAAGAAAGTGAGTTATGCTTCAGCATTGTTAATTGGTGCTGCCCGTGTCTGGTGGAAAACCCAGAGGAGTATTTATGGCGAGGAAGTTATACAGACTCTGGAATGGAATCAATTCCTAGATATGTTCAATGCGAAGTATTGCCCTGTTGATCAACGAGACAAGATGGAAGTTCAATTGATGCAGCTGACTCAAGGAACCAAATTTGTTGATGAGTACGAGCACGAATTCTCGCGGCTCTGTGGTTATTCATCATATCAAGTAGCCACTGAAGAAAGAAAGATGAACCGATTCCGCGGAGGGCTTAACCCGAGATACTGATGTGGCACCCTTGCCACAACAACCACCAATTTCAATTCACCCAGGATTAATCATCAATCATAATAATACATAATGATCTGATACCCTAAATTAAGTGCGGAAGCATTTAAAACATAAATAAAGTAGTGCAAAAAGTGTTAAACACCCTACGGTGCTATAAGGTACCAAGTCTAAGTCTACACACCCATACATTTATTACAATCATCCAGAATATATTACAACATTGTCCAAATCACCATTACCGATCAAATAGTGCCGAGTCTCCCAAATCTTCCAAACGACCTAACTAGAAGGTCCAGCAGTAGACTTCCCTTTTCCTGTAAAATAAAAATTCAACAACTGGGGAATAAGCGGATGCTTAGTGAATACAGAGATTATGCATTTTATAAATTTTTATGAAGCCCAAGGATAACACAGATGACCAACATCGGATATCCTCTTCGTACACAAAGTACGGACCAGAGCCGCAGCCCCTTCGAGCTCAAAGCTCGGCATTTAAACATACCATCTGAGACAAACGTACGATCGGGGATGACATACTGCCTACCGGGCCTAGGAGGGATCAGCTCCAGGTCATATAGCACAGTAACATCAGAGTAATCGATGCGACCCACCGGTCCATCACTAGATGCACAACAACCGAAAGGACATGCAACAAGTAAGAATGTGCATCTAAATCTACGCAAGTTAGTAGAATTCCAAACAATCAATGAAACAACAGGTCTCAGCAGGCAAAGCTTACATAAAACAAATATAAACATGCGAAATCTACTGTACTCACAGTGGGTGCGTAATTTATCTTTTAACCGATTTTATTTCTCTTCGGGCTTTCAACCGGATCCACCAAGTACCCCACTGTGGGTTAAACAACACCACAAGGGACCTGTTAAGTTAATTACAACAATACCTCGTGTCAATAACCATTTAAATCCATAAAACCATGTTTGTAAGTTTTGCAATATATTCCCCCTTTCGGTCTATGTCCAAATCCATATTACAATTGAGTTGAACCCATCTCAAGTTCATAACTTGTCCTTTGAATAATTCTTGCCATTCTATGTGTTGTTTATAAATTTCATTCAAAATATACAAGTTTAGAGAGTATATTTCTCAATTTTAGGCATTAAACTCGAATTTAATGGGTTAGATTCGAAATCAAGCATCAGATTCGAAGCTTCTGCATCAGATTCGAACCCCTATGTCAGATTCGAACTCACCTTCGAATCTAGGGTTAGATTCGAACCCCACTTCGAGTCTAGGCTTAGATTCGAAGCCCTCCCCTTAGAATCTAACGGTACACACTCGAATCTAGCACCAAACTCGAGTTTGTTCTTGTATTTCGACTCTGTTCTTGACATATTCGAGTCTGTTCATCATTTCAACTTAAATCCTTCATTTCTAAGGCTAAAATCACTAATATATCATGTATAATACCTAGATTCGATTCTACTATGCATATATTATCACATTCCAGCAATGTTTCGAGCAAAACAAGCTTAAATTTGCATAAAATGATAGATTCGAAATTTTAGTTTCTACAAAACCGAAACCATAATCTTAGAAAGGTCGATTCTTACCTAAATTCGCACGAAATCTGAAATCTGTTTGTAGATTGCTGTTGTACTCCTCGATACCTTTCCGATGACGTATAATTCTCGAAAATCTGACGGTCGGTTTGTGATATATCTTAGAGAGATGTAGAGAGAAAATTTCTAGAGAGATAAAGTAGTGAGATAGTGTAAAATAGAAAAATGAAGCCTATTGCCCTTTATATACTACTTTCGTCATTTTGCACATTTCATCACTCGACTTAGCCGGTTCCATAAAATACTGATTTAATCTTAGAATTATCATAAATAACTTTTTAATTCATAATACTCCACAAAATTGATTCTGAGTTCAATTTTCTTAAAAATAGCAACAAACTTGCTAAATATCCAAATACATAATAATCGCCCAAATTCAACTTAAATATATATAAGTTTTCCACTTAATTAACCAAAATACATCAAATTAAATCTGTGGATGTTACAGCATGGGCTCCACCACGCTCAACTTCGTCCTCGAAGTTACTCGGACTCAAACAGTTTCGGATACTTTCTTAACATTTCTGACTTAGTTTCCCATGTATGATTTGCTCCTTTATGATGCTTCCAACGTACAAGCACCATTTCTATCTCCTTGCTTCTCAATTTCTTCATCTTAGTATCTAACACACATTCCGGCTCTTCAACATACCGGAGCCTTTCATCAACTTGCAGTTCAGTATGGTCGGCCCAATCCTCGTTACTAGAAGTAAATGACTTTCGAAGATTTCCAACGTGAAACACCGGATGTATGCCCGACATCTCTTCAGGCAATTCCAAACGGTATGACTGATTCCCCACTTTTTCGGTTATCTTAAATGGTCCGACGAATCTCGGAGCCAACTTTCCCCTTTTCACAAAACGAGTAACACCCCTCATGGGTGATACTTTCAGATAAACCCAGTCATTTACTTCAAAGTTGATCGGTTTGTGCCTTCTGTCATAATAACTCTTCTGTCGGTCCTGAGCCGCTTTCATGTTCTGTCTAATCAACTGTATCTTCTCGTTTGTTTCTTGAAGCAAGGCCGGCCCAGCGATTGGTGTTTCACCCGTTTCTCTCCAACATGTAGGAGTCCTACATTTCCTTCCATACAAAGCCTCGAACGGAGCTTTCTTGATCGTAGCGTGGTAACTGTTGTTATACGAAAACTCTATGAGTGGCAGATGATCGTCCCAATTGCCACCGAGATCTAACACACACGATCTCATCATGTCTTCAAGCGTTAAGATGGTCCGCTCACTCTGACCATCAGTTTGCGGGCGGTAAGTTGTACTCATTGCTATCCTTGTCCCTAACCCTTCTTGCAAAGCCGACCAAAAATTTGAAGTAAACCGGCTGTCCCGGTCCGATATTATGGACTTAGGCACTCCATGCCTAGAAACAATCTCGTCCATATAAATTTTAGCCAACTTTTCTAAGGAGTAACTTTCTCTTATCGGTATAAAATGTGCGGACTTAGTTAATCTATCGACTATCACCCAAACTGCATCATGTTGGCGCCTAGTCTTCGGCAGTTTTGTAACAAAATCCATAGTAATGTGCTCCCACTTCCATTCCGGAATGGGAAGCGGCTGCATACTGCCGTACGGTTGTTGATGTTCGGCCTTTACCAACCGGCAAGTCCTACATCGTTCAACATACTGGCCGATATCCTTCTTCAATCCCGGCCACCAAAAGTCTGCCTTTAAGTTGTTGTACATCTTTGTGCTCCCGGGATGTACAGAAAATTTAGATTGATGCGCTTCTTCAACGATAACATTTCTCATACCACCATACTTCGGCACCCAAATCCTTCCGTATACACCTTTTAATCCAGACTCGCTAGTTTCCATATTCTTAATCTGTACTCTAATATCCTCAGCACCGACATTTTCTTCTTTCAAAGCTTCTAGTTGGGCAGCTTTGACATCGTTAATGATCGTGGAACTTAGTATAGTGGACGTCATCATATAACAGAAATCCTTAGCATAAGCTTTCCGCCTCAAGGCATCGGCTACTACATTAGCCTTCCCGGGATGATAAAGTATCTCACAATCGTAGTCTTTAATAAGCTCCATAGACCTACGCTGTCTCATATTAAGTTCCTTCTGGCTAAAAATGTACTTTAAGCTCTTATGGTCCGTGTAAAGTTGACACTTAGTACCGTACAGGTAATGTCTCCATAACTTCAATGCAAACGTTACCGCGGTCAACTCCAGATCATGAGTAGAATAATTCTTCTCATGCTGCTTCAACTGTCTTGAAGCATAAGCAATTACTTTCCCGCGCTGCATCAGTACAGCGCCTAATCCTAACCTTGATGCATCAGTATAAACCACAAAATCGTCATTGCCTTCCGGTAAGGCAAGTATCGGAGCCTCGCTTAACGCTTTCTTCAGGACCTCAAATGCTTCCTGTTGCACAGTTTCCCATATAAACGGTGCATTCTTCTTTGTTAATGCAGTCAGAGGAACTGCAATCTTAGAAAAATCCTTTATGAACCTCCGATAATATCCTGCCAACCCCAGAAAACTTCTAACTTCGGTAGCTGTTTGAGGTGACTCCCAATTCTTTATCGCTTCAACTTTAGCCGGATCTACCGAAATCCCAGCCCCCGAAATCACATGTCCTAGAAACTGTATCTGTTGCAGCCAAAACTCGCACTTCGAAAATTTGGCGTACAACTTTTCTTTCCTCAACAACTCTAACAGCTCCCTGAGATGCTCAGCATGCTCAGCCTCAGACCTAGAGTATACTAGAATATCATCGATAAACACTATCACCGACTTATCCAACATCGGTCTACAAACCCTATTCATCAAATCCATAAAGACAGCTGGGGCGTTAGTTAATCCGAAAGGCATGACCAGAAACTCGTAATGCCCATACCGAGTTCTGAAAGCTGTCTTCGGTACATCTTCTTCCCTTACTTTCAGCTGATGGTACCCCGACCTTAAGTCGATCTTAGAAAAGACGCAGGCCCCGTGTAACTGATCAAACAAGTCATCTATCCGTGGCAACGGATATTTGTTCTTAATAGTCAACTTATTCAGTTCCCGGTAATCTATGCACATCCTCATCGTGCCATCTTTCTTCTTTACAAACAATACCGGAGCTCCCCATGGCGATGAACTCGGCCGAATGAAGCCCTTGTCTAACAACTCCTGAAGTTGTGTCATCATTTCTTTCATCTCGGTTGGGGCAAGACGATAAGGAGAACGAGCTACCGGTGCAGCTCCAGGGATCAAGTCAATCCTAAATTCTACTTGTCTTTCAGGCGGCACGCCAGACAAGTCTTCCGGAAACACATCCGGGAATTGTGAAACAACCGGCACATCGGCCAAAGTTCTCTTCTCTGCCTTAGCATCAATCGCATATGCTAAGTATGCATCACATCCCTTTGCAACAAGCTTTCGAGCTTTTGCAATAGTCAGCAAACACAGATCCCCGCTTCTCCTATCCCCATATATACATATCTCACGCCCCTCCGGGGTAGTTATCTTTATCATTCGGCTCTTACACACTATATGGGCTTCATTCTCAATCAACCAGTCCATTCCGACTATCACATCAAACTCGCTGAACTCTATCGGAATCAGATCTAAATTGAAGACTACATCTTCAATTACTAACGTGCAATTTCGGTATACATGATCTACCTTAACTAAAGTATTGCTAGCAGTTTCAATATCAAGTATAGCAGACAACTTAGACAGTGGCATGGCAAGTCTTTGTGCAAACACAGTAGAAACAAACGACTTATTGGCACCCGAATCAAATAAAACTCGTGCTGGCATAGAATTAACTATGAACGTACCTGTGACGACTTCCGGATTTTCTCTTGCCTCCTCTGCAGTTATCTGAAAAGCACGAGCAGGTGCCCTCTGTGACTGACCCCGGCGGTTAACTGAACCACTACTCGAACCTCCAGACGATCGTGTTGATGATGGGACAGCAGCCGTTGGAGCATTCTTTCTACAATTCCTGCTATAGTGACCCCACACCCCACACTTATAGCAAGCATCACCCTTCCTTGGGCAGTCATTCTGAAAATGGCCCAGCTCCCCACAGCAAAAACAAGCACGTCCGTTAGTGCATTTACCAAAGTGCTCCAGATGACATTTATTGCAATACTGCGGCTCAGTGTTGATGGAGTATGCACGCGCACGACCGCGATCAGATGAACCAGATTGTCGGCGATACGACTGTTGAGGTGAGTATTGTGAAGACCGGGAAGAACCAGAATATCCTCCCTCGCGTTGGCGCTTCGGCGGTGACGGCTGTGTTGGATTGGTGGAAGCAGCAGCAGACCCAACAGAGTAGCCCGACATAATCAAAATCTGCTCTACATTTCTGGCAGCCTCAAGTAAGCCAGCAAATGTAGGGTAGCGGACGTTGCTCATAACCCTCCTAATCTCAATGTCAAGACTAGCCTCGAACCTGGTCACTTTCCTTTCTTCGGTGTCCACCTGATGAGGTGCGAACAGACTTAACCTCGTGAACTCCACAGCATATTGGGACACCGTCTTAGTCCCTGTACCAGCGCCATAAACTTTGCTTCCAACCTCCGGCGCTCATCAACCGGACAGTACTGCTGAGTGAATAGGTCCTTGAACTCAGCCCAAGTCATAACAGAAATCTTCTCCAATGTCAAAGCATTCACCATAGCATTCCACCACATAATTGCGTCATTAGTGAACATAGCAGTTGCATAACGAACCATGTCCTTCTCAGCACAGTCGCTGATTCGGAATGTTCGCTCAGTTGCGGTTATCCATTCAAGTGCAGCAACAGCATCCCCTAAACCATTAAACTCTACAGCTCCGTTTCCTTTGAAATCCTTAAAACGACAACCTCGAGGTTTGTTAGATGACCCAGTGTTGTCATCTCGTTCCTCGTTGTTACCCCCTTCCTTCTCCTTGTTCTTTCTCTTATCCTCTCTCCTCTTAGCATCGGGCTCATCTCGAGCCCGAAACTGATCTTGTATCATTTTATTCTGCTCAGCCATCATGGCTAGCATCATCTCTCTGGCTTCCTAAGGTGTCATTCCTCCAGACATGTTCTGAAAATATATAAACATATAACTTGTTTAGTAACATGTCATCAGTTTAAAGACACCACTTATTTGTCCCGTATGATAGTCAATCTCTTATAATTACTAGATCGTAACCTATCTTAGTTCAGATCATTACTTAAACCACTACATATCATTACCTAATGTTTGAGATCAAGACCTCACGGACCCTTGAATCTCAAACAACTGCTCTGATACCATCTCATGTGGCACCCTTGCCACAACAACCACCAATTTCAATTCACCCAGGATTAATCATCAATCATAATAATACATAATGATCTGATACCCTAAATTAAGTGCGGAAGCATTTAAAACATAAATAAAGTAGTGCAAAAAGTGTTAAACACCCTACGGTGCTATAAGGTACCAAGTCTAAGTCTACACACCCATACATTTATTACAATCATCCAGAATATATTACAACATTGTCCAAATCACCATTACCGATCAAATAGTGCCGAGTCTCCCAAATCTTCCAAACGACCTAACTAGAAGGTCCAGCAGTAGACTTCCCTTTTCCTGTAAAATAAAAATCAACAACTGGGGAATAAGCGGATGCTTAGTGAATACAGAGATTATGCATTTTATAAATTTTTATGAAGCCCAAGGATAACACAGATGACCAACATCGGATATCCTCTTCGTACACAAAGTACGGACCAGAGCCGCAGCCCCTTCGAGCTCAAAGCTCGGCATTAAACATACCATCTGAGACAAACGTACGATCGGGGATGACATACTGCCTACCGGGCCTAGGAGGGATCAGCTCCAGGTCATATAGCACAGTAACATCAGAGTAATCGATGCGACCCACCGGTCCATCACTAGATGCACAACAACCGAAAGGACATGCAACAAGTAAGAATGTGCATCTAAATCTACGCAAGTTAGTAGAATTCCAAACAATCAATGAAACAACAGGTCTCAGCAGGCAAAGCTTACATAAAACAAATATAAACATGCGAAATCTACTGTACTCACAGTGGGTGCGTAATTTATCTTTTAACCGATTTTATTTCTCTTCGGGCTTTCAACCGGATCCACCAAGTACCCCACTGTGGGTTAAACAACACCACAAGGGATCTGTTAAGTTAATTACAACAATACCTCGTGTCAATAACCATTTAAATCCATAAAACCATGTTTTGTAAGTTTTGCAATATATCCCCCCTTTCGGTCTATGTCCAAATCCATATTACAATTGAGTTGAACCCATCTCAAGTTCATAACTTGTCCTTTGAATAATTCTTGCCATTCTATGTGTTGTTTATAAATTTCATCCAAAATATACAAGTTTAGAGAGTATATTTCTCAATTTTAGGCATTAAACTCGAATTTAATGGGTTAGATTCGAAATCAAGCATCAGATTCGAAGCTTATGCATCAGATTCGAACCCCTATGTCAGATTCGAACTCACCTTCGAATCTAGGGTTAGATTCGAACCCCACTTCGAGTCTAGGCTTAGATTCGAAGCCCTCCCCTTAGAATCTAACGGTACACACTCGAATCTAGCACCAAACTCGAGTTTGTTCTTGTATTTCGACTCTGTTCTTGACATATTCGAGTCTGTTCATCATTTCAACTTAAATCCTTCATTTCTAAGGCTAAAATCACTAATATATCATGTATAATACCTAGATTCGATTCTACTATGCATATATTATCACATTCCAGCAATGTTTCGAGCAAAACAAGCTTAAATTTGCATAAAATGATAGATTCGAAATTTTAGTTTCTACAAAACCGAAACCATAATCTTAGAAAGGTCGATTCTTACCTAAATTCGCACGAAATCTGAAATCTGTTTGTAGATTGCTGTTGTACTCCTCGATACCTTTCCGATGACGTATAATTCTCGAAAATCTGACGGTCGGTTTGTGATATATCTTAGAGAGATGTAGAGAGAAAATTTCTAGAGAGATAAAGTAGTGAGATAGTGTAAAATAGAAAAATGAAGTCTATTGCCCTTTATATACTACTTTCGTCATTTTGCACATTTCATCACTCGACTTAGCCGGTTCCATAAAATACTGATTTAATCTTAGAATTATCATAAATAACTTTTTAATTCATAATACTCCACAAAATTGATTCTGAGTTCAATTTTCTTAAAAATAGCAACAAACTTGCTAAATATCCAAATACATAATAATCGCCCAAATTCAACTTAAATATATATAAGTTTTCCACTTAATTAACCAAAATACATCAAATTAAATCCGTGGATGTTACAACCGACATCCAATGAGCGCAATGAAGTATAAATCTTACTTAGAAATGGTTGAAGCGGAAAGGCAGATTGATAGAGGATATCTAGAGTACGGCGATCAACTCTATGCTCCATCGACTAACCCGACATGTCCTTCTCCTCCAAAGAAGCAAAGATTCAGTCGATTCTTTAAGCCAAACAAGTCTCAGTCCCAGCAACCCCAGCAATCTCAGAAGTACAGCTCGCCTCAGAGAGCTCAAGCTTATTCTCTAACGAACGAACCACGATTCTGCAAGACATGCAGAAAATCACAAATGGGATTGTGTAATCTGGATGACGTCACATGCTTTACATGCAGCAGAATTGGCCATAGCAGTGAAGAGTGTCCCCAGCGAGGACTTGGGTGTGCGAAATGTGGAAAACGAGGACACTTCATGTATCAGTGTCGTAGTGGGCAACGAGATCAGTCACAATCGTCAGCTGGAGGATCTACAATGAAAAGTTCAGCTGCAACTCCAACTGCAAGGACTCGAGCATTTCAGATAACAGCCGAGGAAGCAAAGGAAACCCCTGACGTGGTTACCGGTACGTTCATGCTTATTCAATCCCTGCCCGTGTATTATTTGATTCCGGTGCTAGTCGTTCCTTTATATCGACTACTTTTGCACGAAGACTATCTAAATCTCCATCCAAGCTTCCTGTCGTGATTGATATTGAGACAACCAGTAATAACAATGTTATGGCTGATTCCGTATACCGCAACTGCACTCTACTCATTGATAACATTGTATTCAGTCTCGATCTTATTCTGATTTCATTGAAAGAATTTGATGTCATCATCGGCATGGACTGGCTAATGAATAACGAGGCTACGATTGTCTGCAACCGCCGAATCATCAAGATCAAGTCTTCAGATGGCCGAGTATTAGAAATAAAAGGCGACAAGCGAAAAGGTGCTCACTGCTTCATAACTATCGAGAAAGCGCGTAAATGTTTATCTAAGGGTCATGAATCCTATCTGTGTTATGTCTCGTTTGAATCCACCTCTGAAGCCAATAAGGAATATGTATCTGATATTCCTATCGTCTGTGAGTTCCCTGACGTATTTCCCGATGATATCTCCGGAGTGCCACCGGAACGTCAAGTTGAGTTCAGCATTGACCTAGTTCCTGGTGCGTCTCCAATTGCTAAAGCTCCCTACAGACTTGCGCCTGCAGAAATGCAGGAAATGTCAAAACAATTGCAAGATCTGTTAGAGAAAGGTTTTATCCGACCTAGTTCATCTCCGTGGGGTGCACCTGTCTTATTTGTTAAAAAGAAAGACGGAACTCTCCGAATGTGCATCGACTACCGTGAGTTGAACAAAGTCACCATCAAGAACAAATATCCTCTGCCCAGGATTGATGATCTATTTGATCAGCTACAAGGAGCAAGCTACTTCTCTAAAATTGATCTTCGTTCTGGGTATCATCAACTGAAAGTAAGAAATGAGGATATTCCAAAGACAGCATTCCGAACGAGATACGGTCATTATGAATTTCTCATAATGCCTTTCGGTCTAACGAATGCACCAGCAGCGTTCATGGATCTCATGAATCGCGTGTGCAGACCTATGCTGGATAAGTCAGTTATCGTGTTCATAGACGATATTCTGGTTTATTCCAAAACGGAGGGTGATAATGTTGTTCATCTGCGGCAATTGCTAGAATTACTGAGAAAGGAAAGACTCTACGCAAAATTCTCTAAGTGCGAATTCTGGCTCAGACAGGTACAACTTTATATTGTACCGAGCTATTTCCTAAGCATTCTTTGATTGAATGAACATTTGAAATTTCATTCTGATTTCTATCTAGATTCAATTCCTTGGCCATGTCATATCTGGCGAAGGTATCTCCGTTGATCCGTCCAAAGTCGAGGCCGTTCAGAAATGGCAAACACCTCGCAATGCCTCTAAAATTAGAAGTTTCCTTGGATTGGCCGGTTACTATCGGCGATTCATTAAGGACTTCTCAAAGATGATGTGCCACTTACGATGCTAACACGAAAGAATACACCTTTCGTATGCAGTGATAAACAGCAAGAGGCATTTGAAGCTTTGAAGCAGAAACTCATTCAAGCGCTAATCCTAGCCTTACCAGAAGGTAATGATGACTTTGTCATTTACAGCGATGCATCTGGTACTGGCTTAGGTTGTGTTCTGATGCAAAGGGGAAAAGTCATTGCCTACGCTTCAAGGAAATTGAAAGACTACGAGAAAAGTGCACCAACTCATGATCTTGAGTTGGCTGCCGTTACCTTTGCATTGAAAATCTGGTGGCATTATCTCTATGGGACTCGGTGTCAGCTGTATACTGACCATAAAAGTCTCAAGCATCTATTTATTCAAAAGGATCTGAACATGAAACTGCGTTGGTCCTTGGAGTTTATCAAGGACTATAATTGCGAGATCCTGCATCATCCCGGCAGAGCCAATGTGGTCGCGGATGCTTTGAGTAGAAAGATATATCCCGAAAAGTGTTGCTATGCCTTAACTCCTGTTATCTTCTCTTCTAAACTTATCGAGAACATCAGATCTGCCCAAGCTGAAGCATTGAAAGAAGAGAATCTCTGTACTGAAAATCTCAAGGGGCAACTTCAATTTCTATCTATGAATCATTTGGGACTCCAATGTCTCAAGGGAAACCGAATCTGGATTCCTAAGTATGGTTCAATCCGCAACACTCTTCGGGGATATGCAACCACTGCCAGTTCCTGAGTGGAAGTGGGAGCATATAACCATGGATTTTGTCACGAAACTGCCAAACACCAAAAGACAGCACGACTCCATCTGGGTAGTCGTGGATCAATTAACAAAGTCAGCTCATTTCATACCGATGAAAGAGACATATCCTCTTGATAGATTGGCACAGATGTACATCACTGAAATTATTCTCGTCATGGTGTGCCAAAATCTATCGTCTCTGATCGTGATAGTCGTTTCACTTCAAGATTCTGGAAAGCGCTGCAAGACGGGATGGATACTCGAATCTCAATGAATATTGCTTATCATCCAAATGCAGATGGCCAAAAACGTACTATCCTAACTCTGGAAGATATGCTCCGTGCTTGCGTTCTTGATTTGGGTGGTAACTGGGATGACCACTTACCTTTGGTCGAATTCTCATACAACAACTTTTATCATTCTACAATCAAGATGGCTCCGTTTGAATCTTTATATGGAAGAAAATGCAGAACGCCCACCTATTGGCGCGAAACAGGTGAATCACCTTTAGCGGGTCCTGCCCTTCTACAGTTGACTCATGAAAAGATTCAACTTGTCAGATGGAATATCCTTGAAGCTCAAAGCAGACAGAAGTCATATTATGATAATCGTCACAGATCTATCAGCTTTGCGGTTAACGATTGGGTGATGCTGAAAGTATCTCCAATGAAGAATGTGGTGAGATTCATAAAGCGAAACAAGCTAGCTCCGAGATTTATTGGTCCGTTCAAGATCATTGAAAAGGTAGGGAATCAATCTTACCGTCTTGAACTGCGAACTGACTTAGCTAGAATACATCCTGTATTCCATGTTAGTCATTTGAGAAAGAGTCTAGCAAATGAAAGAGAAGTGCAGATACCACACGTTAATCTACAAGTTGATGAAAAGCTTCGAGTGGTTGAAGAGCCAGAGTGTATTCTGGACTCGAAGACAAAAAAGCTTCGAAATAAAGAAATACAGATGGTGCTCGTTCAGTGGAAACACCACAAGGGTTTGCATCAGTCTTGGGAATCAAGTGATGTCATGAAAGCAACTTATCCAAGTCTGTTCGAACATAGCTAACTTCGAGGATGAAGTTTGTGCGTGGTGGAGCTCATTCTGTAACAACCCTAACTTTTGGTCTAGCTTTAATTCTAGTATCTGATTCGATAATGTAATTTATTTACACTATTTGTTTTGTAATTTAATTTAGTTTAAGATTATTTAATTAAATTATATTTATGTTATAAATAATTTAGATGATTAAATTAAAAGAGATGTAAAATACAAAAGTATAGTGGGTTAAATTCAAATATGACCAATTTGATATATAAAAATCAAATTAATGATCGTTTAAGATCATTAACATCAAAATCACTCTCTCTCTCTCTCTCTCTCTCTCTCTCTCTCTCTCTCTCTCTCTCTCTCTCTCTCTCTCTCTCTCTCTCTCTACACCTACGGATTCTTCACCAAATTGATCAAAGACCACATAAAAGTTGCATTAAATTGAAGATTTAAGTCAAGGAAGTTACAAAACATCATCAATTGACAAGATTTTGAGGTAATAATTACTTTAATTTCGAAATATATGTGTGTTTGGTTCGGTTTTGTGTAAAAATCGAAACCAAATGATTTAAAAATGGAATTTGAGGTTGCATGTTAGATTAAATTGTTAGAAAACACGTAATGAAGTATATAAAAGTTACAGAAACAAAAATTAGAGGTTAGATCGTCCAAATAAGCAAGAGATTTGAATTTTTGTGAAAATATGTGTTCTTGACAAAATTTGGCTATTTTGGACGATTTTGGCCGAATGATTGTGTAATTGATAGGGAAAAGTATATAAAATCAACCCAATAATGATAATATAACATAATATTAAGTTGCATGTTAATAAAAAATTTTTTGATAATAATCCGTATGAACACAATAAGAACGCGAAGAACAATTTCTGGATGGTCCGAATTTGGGGATCCGGATCCGAATGATTATTTTGATATTTTAAACATCATAAATAAGTGGAACTCTATAAATACAAAACCCACGAATATGATGAAAGATTTATGAAATGAGCAACCTGATATATATTTATATATCTTTTTGAGAATTCAAGAAACAAAGAAAATGAACAAAATAAGAGATAAGATATCAGTTATCAGAATCAGATCAGATAAAGAATTAGACTTAAAATGTTCTTGCTATGAATGATTTTGAACAGGTTCAGTTATATTCTGAACAAAGTTTTAAAGAATAAAGAGATTAAAAGCGGGTCTTTGATTGAAAAGAATTGACAGAGATCAGAAAGACAAAGATTTAAAGATAAAATCCTGAGATAACTCAGGTGGTGGATTTTATATCTGCTTGATAAAGACCCCAAACTGTGAGTTATAGATATTCAGCATTTCATGCGACATTTTCGGTTGAGACATATTGTTGATGATAGATTAGTTGACATTCATATATGATCAGCTGAATTGAGACCTGTGCTCACTATGGTTCGGTGATGCCCAGTGTATCATGATAGCTATTTGATTATCATTTCACATGACATTCCATTACAGTTCATTTCAGATATTGCTATGAGATTTATTGTTATCATGACATTTATTATTTATGCTTCACTATTGCTCGCACCTTTGACTTATTGATTCAGCTTAAAATGATTAGCGTTGATGGTCTATTGTTCCAGACCATGCTATTTCACCAGTTCTATTGAACTTGGTATGATACTCTGATGTTCCGCCATGTTGATTTACTGGTAGCTAGCCTAGTATGTGGCTGATCCCCACGATTTAAGCGTGAGCGTGGCTTGAACATCATCCGACTCTATGACTATTATGTCTCAATCATGAGTGGTTGTAGCGGCAGTCAAGATATATCACGCTAGACCCTTGATCCGCTTGATGATGTGTGAAATCTGAAAATCTATAATCTCACTAAGCATTGCTTACAGTTGCTACTTTAAAATTTTTACAGGAAAAGATAAAGAGAAGTCTGTTGGACCTAGTTCTTAGGTAATTCAAGATTCAAGTTTTGAAGCTTTCACAGACCACTACCCAACAAACTTTTCGGTACTGATTGGAAGATGACAATTTTGGTGGTTTTGGGTAGACTTGATATGATTGTATGATGTAATGTATTAGATTAGACGATACCCTTTATAAGTTTAATTTGAAAACTGTAACTGTATTAAACTTAATTCTAATATGTTTGTACCTGTAATTTATAATTCCACAACTTAATTACTCTATCTTAGTTATGATTGACATCGTGTTGCATGATGTCGGACCTAGACTCGTGACTACCGCCCCGTGAGGGGTGGTCTTCACAGGAGGGCGGTAGTCTCGAGTCTAGGTCCCACATCATGCAACACGATGTCAATCATAACTAAGATAGAGTAATTAAGTTGCGGAATTATAAATTACAGGTACAAACATATTATAATTAAGTTTAATACAGTTTACAGTTTTCAAATTAAACTTAAAAGGGGTACCATCTAATCTAATACATTACATCATACAATCATATCAAGCCTACCCAAAACCACCACAATTGTCATCTTCCAATCAGTACTGAAAAGTTTGTTGAGTAGTGGTCTGTGAAAGCTTAAAAACTTATATCTTGAATGACCTAAGAACTAGGTCCAACAGACTTCCCTTTATCTTTTCCTGTAAAAATTGTAAAGTAGCAACTGTAAGCAATGCTTAGTGAGATAATAGATTTTCAGATTTCACACATTATCAAGCGGATCATGGGTCTAGCGTGATATATCTTGACTGCCGCTACAGCCACTCATGATTGAGACATAGTAGTCATAGAGTCGGATGATGTTCAAGCCACGCTCACACTTAAATCGAGGGGATCAGCCACATATTGGGCTAGCTACCAGTAAATCAACATGGCGGAACATCGGAGTATCATACCAAGTTCAATACATTTGGTGAAATAGCATTGTCTAGAACAATAGACCGTCAACGCTAATCATTCTAAGTTGAATCGATAAGTCAAAGGTATGAGCAATAGTGAAGCATAAGTAATCAATGTCATGATAACAATAAATCTCATAGCAATATCTGAAATGAACTGTAATGCAATGTCATGTGAAATGATAATCAAATAGATGATACACTGGGCATCACCGAACCATAGTGAGCACATGTCTCAATTCAGCTGATCATATATGAATGTCAAGTAATCTATCATCAACAATATGTCTCAACCGGAAATCTCGCATGAAATGCTGAATATCTATAACTCACAGTTTGGGGTCTTTATCAAGCAGATATAAAATCCACCACCTGAGTTATCTCAGGATTGTATCTTTAAATCTCTGTCTTTCTAATCCCTGTCAATTCTTTTCAATCAAAGACCCGCTTTCAATCTCTTTATTCTTTAAATCTTTGTTCAGAATATAACTGAACATGTTCAAAATCATTCACAGCAATAACATTTTAAGTCTAATTCTTTATCTAATCTGATTCTAATAACTGATATCTTATCTCTTATTTTGTTCATTTTCTTTGTTTCTTGAATTCTCAAAAAGATATATAAATATATATCAGGTTGCTCATTTCATAAATCTTTCATCAAAAATTCATGGGTTTTGTATTTATAGAGGATCATTTATTTGTGATGTTTAAAATATCAAAATAATCATTCGGATCCGGATCCCAAAATTCAGACCATCCGGATTGATCATCCGGATTCGGATCTATCCGAAATGGGTCAACCGGATTCGGACTAGCTAAACCATCCAAAATAGGATCCAAAATAGGACCAAATCATGATCCGAAGTTCCATCCAAATTGGGTTCCGAATTAGGCTTCATCCGAATTGGGACATATCCGAATTAGGTACAAGTCCGAATTCAAAAAAAATCCGAAATGGAACACCATCAGAATTCGGGTCCAACCGAATTCGGATCCCTACACTTAGAATTTTCCAGAAATTGTTCATCGCGTTCTTATTGTGTTCATACGGTTTTTATCAAAAATTCTCAAAAATTATTTTTATTAATATGCAACTTAATATTATGTTATATTATCATTAATGGGTTGATTTTATATACTTTTCCCTATCAATTACACAATCATTCGGCCAAAATTGTCCAAAATAGCCATATTTTGTCAAGAACACATATTTTCACAAAAATTCAAATCTCTTGCTTATTTGGACGATCTAACCTCTAATTTTTGTTTCTGTAACTTTTATATACTTCATTACATGTTTTCTAACAATTTAATCTAACATGCAACCTCAAATTCCATTTTTAAATCATTTGGTTTCGATTTTTACACAAAACCGAACCAAACACACATATATTTCGAATTTTAAGTAATTATTACCTCAAAATCTTGTCAATTGATGATGTTTTGTAACTTCCTTGACATAAATCTTCAATTTAATGCAACTTTTATGAGGTCGTTGATCAATTTGGTGAAGAATCCGTAGGTGTAGAGAGAGATTAGAGAGAGAGAGTGATTTTGATGTTAATTATCTTAAATGATCATTAATTTGATTTTTATATATCAAATTGTTCATATTTGAATTTAACCCACTATACTTTTGTATTTTACATCTCTTTTAATTAAATCATCTTAGTTATTTATAACATAAATATAATTTAATTAAATAATAATAAACTTAATTAAATTAGAAAACAAATAATGTAAATAAATTACATTATCGAATCAGATACTAGAATTAAAGCTAGACCAAAAGTTAGGGTTGTTACAGAATGAGCTCCACCACGCACAAACTTCATCCTCGAAGTTAGCTATGTTCGAACAGACTTGGATAAGTTGCTTTCATGACATCACTTGATTCCCAAGACTGATGCAAACCCTTGTGGTGTTTCCACTGATCGAGCACCATCTATATTTCTTTATTTCGAAGCTTTTTGGTCTTCAAGTCCAGAATACACTCTGGCTCTTCAACCACTCGAAGCTTTTCATCAACTTGCAGATTGACGTGTGGTATCTGCACTTCTCTTTCATCTGCTAGACTCTTTCTCAAATGACTAACATGGAATACAGGATGTATTCCAGCTAAGTCAGTTGGCAGTTCAAGACGGTAAGATTGATTCCCTACCTTTTCAATGATCTTGAACGGACCAATAAATCTCGGAGCTAGCTTGTTTCGCTTTATGAATCTCACCACATTCTTCATTGGAGATACTTTCAGCATCACCCAATCGTTAACCGCAAAGCTGATAGATCTGTGACGATTATCATAATATGACTTCTTACTACTTTGAGCTTCAAGGATATTCCTTCTGACAAGTTGAATCTTTTCATGAGTCAAATGTAGATGGGTAGGACCCGCTAAAGGTGATTCACCTGTTTCGCGCCAACAGGTGGGAGTTCTGCATTTTCTTCCATATAAAGCTTCAAACGGAGCCATATTGATTGTAGAATGAAAACTGTTGTTGTATGAGAATTCGACCAAAGTGGTCATCCCAGTTGCCACCCAAATCAAGAAACGCAAGCACGGAGCATATCTTCGAGAGTTAGGATAGTACGTTCACTTTGGCCATCTGCATTTGGATGATAAGCAGTACTCATTGAGATTTGAGTACCCATCCCGTCTTGCAGCGCTTTCCAGAATCTTGAAGTAAAACGACTATCACGATCAGAGACGATAGATTTTGGCACATCATGATGAGAAATAATTTCAATGATGTACATCTGTGCCAATTTATCAAGAGGATATGTCTCTTTCATCGGTATGAAATGAGCTGACTTTGTTAATCGATCCACGACTACCCAGATGGAGTCGTGCTGTCTTTTGGTCTTTGGCAGTTTCGTGACAAAACCCATGGTTATATGCTCCCACTTCCACTCAGGAACTGGCAGTGGTTGCATATCCCTGAAGGGTTTCTGATGTTCTGCCTTAACCATCTGACAGATTCTGCAGCTTTAACGAATCGACCGATGTCTTTCTTCATTCCTGGCCACCAGTAATCAGCATTTAATTCGAAGTACATCTTGGAGCTGCCAGGATGAATAGATAACTTGGACTGATGAGCTTCTGATAGAAGAGTGTTGCGCATTGAACCATATTTAGGAATCCAGCTTCGGTTTCCCTTGAGACATTGGAGTCCCAAATGATTCGTAGATAGAAATTGAAGTTGCCCCTTGAGATTTTCAGTACAGAGATTCTCTTCTTTCAATGCTTCAGCTTGGGCAGATCTGATGTTCTCGATAAGATCAGAAGAGAATACAACAAGAGTCAGGGCATAGCAACACTTTTCGGGATATATCTTTCTACTCAAAGCATCCGCGACCACATTGGCTTTGCTGGGATGATACAGGATCTCGCAATCATAGTCCTTGATAAGCTCCAAGGACCGACGCTGTTTCATGTTCAGATCCTTTTGAGTAAATAGATGCTTGAGACTTTTATGGTCAGTATACAGCTGACACCGAGTCCCATAGAGATAATGCCGGTAGTCACGAGTCTTGGTCCCGTGAGGGGTGGTCTTCATAGGATGGTATCAGAGAGAGATTAGAGAGAGAGAGAGTGTGTGATTTTGATGTTAATGATCTTAAATGATCATTAATTTGATTTTTATATATCAAATTGGTCATATTTGAATTTAACCCACTATACTTTTGTATTTTACATCTCTTTTAATTTAATCATCTAAATTATTTATAACATAAATATAATTTAATTAAATAATCTTAAACTTAAAACAAATAATGTAAATAAATTACATTATCGAATCAGATACTAGAATTAAAGCTAGAACAAAAGTTAGGGTTGATTTTAGGGGTAAAGCCATACAATAGCAACCTACTTTTGAAAATGTATCGATATGGTACGTCTACTTTTTTAATTTTCTATATGGTACGTGTACTTAATTTTCAATACCGATATGGTCATTCTACATAATAGAGCCCGGTTTTTACATAACCACGGTTCTAATGGTATGAAAAACAGGGGTCTATTACAAGTATGGTCATATCAGTATGAAAAATTGAAGTACATGTATCATATCGATGTTTAAAAAAGTAGACGTACCATATTGATAAATTTTGAAAAGTAGGTTACTAGTATGGCTTTACCCCTTGATTTTATATACTTTTCCCTATCAATTACACAATCATTCGGCCAAAATCGTCCAAAATAGCCAAATTTTGTCAAGAACACATATTTTCACAAAAATTCAAATCTTTTGCTTATTTGGACGATCTAACCTCTAATTTTTGTTTCTGTAACTTTTATATACTTCATTACATGTTTTGTAACAATTTAATCTAACATGCAACCTCAAATTCCACATTTAAATCATTTGGTTTCGATTTTTACACAAAACCGAACCAAACACACATATATTTCGAAATTAAAGTAATTATTACCTCAAAATCTTGTCAATTGATGATGTTTTGTAACTTCCTTGACTTAAATCTTCAATTTAAAGCAACTTTTATGAGGTCTTTGATCAATTTGGTGAAGAATCCGTAGGTGTAGAGAGAGATTAGATAGAGAGTGTGTGATTTTGATGTTAATGATCTTAAATGATCATTAATCAACAAATGAGAATATCCGTGCAAAGTTATTACGGCTATAGTACATTTCTCCTATTTATATACAAACATAAAGTATTGAGAAATTATAAAAAGAACTCTAGACTTATTACATTTATAAACAGAAGATAATTCCCAACATTGTTCAAGGTTTGGTTGGTTATTGTTTTTAGAGAAATTTCTATTACCTGGTGTTCTATATCCTTTTAAAAAATGAGATATTGAAGCTTCCACATTAATCCTATTTTATAGAAAACTTATCTTTTTCAGCACCCCCTACTTCCCCTGATTGTATGGTGGTTGGATTTACGACCTTAGGTAGAAATCATCTCTACACCCTCATTGTAGCTCGGGGCACGACCTGGCAGGAATGCTTCCTGGATCTGAGTGGTATTGATCTATACACGTTTCGTTTTCTACAAGGCATTACCAAGATCTTTTTACCATGGCCACGGATGAAGGAGTTGATGTTTTCAAAGAGATGGGCAGGGAAGTTTTAGGAAGTTGGTGCACATCTTCGACAAAAAAGATTGTGTGAAATGTGATAAAAGTGGTGATGAATGAGTGATATGCAAGTGAGGTCACGGGTTCAACTCCCGTCGGAAACAAGTTTTAACTTAGGTGGTGAAAGTAAGTTCTGAAGTCCCCATTTGGGGCAAAGGGGCAATTTAGGAGTAGGAGTAGGTTAGTTTGCCGTTCAAAAAAAGTGATGATGAACGAGCTTGGAGAATCCGTAGAGGTATTCAAGCGAAATGATTTCACAAAAGAGTGGGAGAGGATGGATGGTTTAGGAAGGCGTATGATTTATATATGTGATACTACTTGTCTCTTCATGGAAGCCAAAACACCGATAATGGAGAACAAGATCTACTTTCCACATTTAAGTACCAAGAATGGAAAGATAGTATTTTATTCTCTTGAAACACGAAGGTGTCACACTTTCAATGGCAAAAACATGTAAGGAAATTAAGGAAAATTCATCAGTTTGGCATCACATCGTCTTTACCCTCATGCATGGATCGAGCCAAGCTGGTGCCGCCTAACCTAATTAGGATCTTTTTAATCATTCCTTTGTGTACTATTATGCAACTTACTTATAAGTGTAATTACTATGTAGCTGGTTGCTAGGTTTTCATGATCACATATGTTTTTGTTTTCGAATTGACTTAAGTAGATCTTCTTGACAAGCAAACATTGCTTTGGATGTTTTTAGCGATGGTGGTAATAGATCATATTAAACTCTGTTAATTTCTCATAATAATGTCAACTTTTTCATATGTTCATTTTCTTTGATTGATGAAATTCATTCACAAGCCTAAATGACAGAGGTCAAAGTCAAACAAATTTATTGTCTCAAATCTTGAAGTAATCTGATGAAGAAATGAAATTCTATAACAACTAGCAACTGCCTAATGAAAGTAAAGAATGAATAGATTTACTTAAACACAGAAAGAACAATCTCTATCAGAATTCTAGGGAAGAACCCTCTCTCACAACAGAAGGTTGGAGCCTGAATATCCTTGAACAAAAATAATAGAATTCCAGATAATGAAATATTCCTTCCCTTTTATTATTCTCTCTCTCCTTCAATGAACCTTAGTCTATTTCATCGTTCTGCTTTATAATGTCCTTTACCATTTTTGCCCTTCTAGAATACACATGTAATATCCTAGGCTTGTTTGCATCAGCTTTGATTATTTCCCATTTCGTATCACTACGCTTCCTTCCAAAAAGTATTATCCTCAAGACTTGTATCAGGAAATTGACCTTTGATAGTTAAAGCATCTTCTTCCCATGTTGCTTCTTCCGTGCTACTGTTGTGCCACTGAACCAACCATTGCTCAACGTTAACGTTGTGATCCTTAATGGTACGAGTAGCCAAGACAGTATCCGGAGTAATCAAGTCAACAACATTTAAATCTAACTCAGGAGGTAAAACATCATCTGCGGATCCTTGAACAACTTTATTTGGAGGAAGATCTAGTTTGTATGCCACCAGCCTTATTTTCAATATGATCTTAAATGGTCCAAAAAAACGCGCTTCATATTTCTGATGAATTAGTCATGCCACGAAAGTTGCCGATAAGGTTTTAATTTCACATATACCCACTCCCCAACGGTGAAGTGTACATCCCGTATTTTCACATCTGCATTCCTTTTCATAACGTCTTGAGCGTGTAACAAGTGAACACGAAGTTGTTTTAAGGCTTCATCTCAAACTTGGAGTTCTTCCAACACCTGTCGAACTCGTATTTCGCCCGATATGAACTGAGTGACTGCTGGTGGTTTTCGACCATAAACCATTATGAAGGGAGATTTTTTGTTGAGCCATGAAAGGAGGAATTGTAGCAAATTTTTGCCCACGGAATCCATAATGACCACATACGAGGCTAACCTACTACGAAACATCTATGGTAAGTTTCCAAACAATGATTAATTACTTCTGTTTGACCATCAGACTTTTGGTGGTATGCATAACTCATGTGCAATTCTGTTCCCTGAGATGGGAAAATCTCTTGCTAAAATCGACTAAGAAACAAAGGATCACAGTCACTCACGATTGTCTTGGGAGCTCCACGATGGCGTGCCACTGACTTGGCAGTGTAAGGATGTTTGATTAAGATGAAATGACTGTATTTGGACAATCTATCCACGACTACTAAAATTACATCAAACCCCTTAGACTTAGGCAACCCAAGGATGAAGTCCACAGAGAAATGCTCCCAGATAGCATCAGGTTTGTCCAGATGTTGTAACAGCCCACCGGGAACAACTAAACTGGCCTTGCATCTTTGACAAACGTCACAAACTCACACATATTTCTTAACTCTTTAATCATTCCAGGCCAATATAAATTTCCTGCTAAACGTTGATAGATCCGGTAATACCCATAGTGACATCCCGAAGCTGATTGATGAAATTATTTTAATAGTGATGGGATGAATTTAGAGTTTCTTGGAATCACTAACCTCCCCTTGTAATAAAGCACCTAACTGCGAAAGAATATCTTGGGTGAGCAGTTGGTTTTGATAGACACTCGTGCATCAGTTTTTGTATTTCCAAATCAGCCTTATGTTCCCCAACTAATTCTCCTCCTTGTACCCATTAAGGTGCCGAAATAATGGTCAAAATGTCCCCATAAATATGGCATCTTACAACTTCACTTTTAGATTTAAAGTAATAATTAAAATGTTACTTTTTATTGCACAAAAAATGGAAGTAACTCACACACACAGACTCAGTAATTGTGAAGTACCGGATACTTTTATTCAACCAACTAAGGCTCTTTAAATAGCCATACAAAAGAAACAGAATACGCTAAAAAAGAGGAGACAACTCTGCATCAGAACTAGCTCAGCATGGAGGAAATCAAACCCATGTTACCTACTAACTAGGACATTATTTTAGATTAAAAAAACAAAATAAACAAAAAACCAAGTCAACTCCAACAATGCCTCTCCTAAACTAAATGTGATGACATTCAGTTTACACCTTCACATACTCCAAGTTCTTCATGTTGCTTGATAAACGCTTCCAACTTGATGGGCTTGGTCATGATGTCAGCTAGTTGATCTTTTGTCCCACGATGAATAAGCTCTACTACTCCTTCTTTTGTAAACTCTCATAGAAAGTGAAAGTGTACATCTATGCGTTTACTGTGGCCATGAAAAACTGGATTCTTGGACAACGTTATAGCAAAGCTATTATCACACAACTTGATTGTACTTTGAGAATGCTCCAGCCCAAAATGCTCAAGAATTCTTCTCATCCACACACTGACATGCACACTGTGCTGCAACGATGAACTCTGCCTCCATTGTTAACAAACTCACGACTGGTTGTTTCTTGGATTCCCAAGAGACTGTTGCACCACTCAGCACAAATACATATCCACTTGTGGTTTTCTATCATCTAAGTCACCTGCATAGTCACTATCACTATATGCAATCAGCTCCCCTATTTTCCCTCTCTTGTAGAACAAACCAGACAATAAAGATCCCTTCAAATAATACCAGACCCTCTTTGCAGCCTGCATGTGTTGTTGTGAAGGATCAGCCATGAATCTACTTGTATAAGGTTGCATCCACATTAACATCATCACCTCCTTTTGTCATTCTTGCACCAGGTACAATAGGATTCTTAAATGAATTGCTATCTTGTAGATTAAACCTCTCCAATAATGTTTTAGCATACCTTCTTTTGTCATTCTTGCACCAGTAAAAATCAAATCGTCAACATATAAGCTAACAATTAAAATATCATTACCTCCTTCAGTTTTGACAAATAAGGTATGCTCATGGCTGCATCATTGGAAACCTTCTTTCAAGAAATACGCCTCGATCTTACTGTACCATGCCCGAGGCGCTTGCTTCAACCCGTATAGTGCTTTATCCAATTTGTACACCTTGTCTTCATCACCGACTTATACAAAGCCCAATAATTGTTCTACGTAAACATCCTCTTTCAATTCTCCATATAAAAAAGCACTTTTTACATCTTGTTGGTATACGGTCCACTCTCTTTGAGCTACCAATGCAAGAAGTAGATGGATTGTATCTTATCTAGCTACTAGCGCAAATACCTCGTTATAGTCAATTCCATGTTGCTGTGAATACCCTTTCGCCACTAATCAAGATTTATACTTATTGAATTCCCCTTTTTCATTGACATTTGTCTTAAAAATCCATTTAACACCTATTGCCTTTGTATCTGGAGGTAGAGTTGTTAAGCGTCATGTTTTGTTCCTTTCAATTGCTTCAATTTCTGCACTCGTAGCTTTTCTCCATTTTCCAATTTTGACAACTTCTTCATATGTTGCGGGATCCTCGGTTGCTGTAAACATTAAAAGATTAGTTATATGCTCTTCCTCTTCCAAAAAAACCTTCCCCTGATACATAGTCTTGAAAATGTGTTGGTGCTCTACGACTTCTCGTGCTTGTGTCTACATATTCGTTTCTCACATCAACTTCGACATTTCTTGTTTCACTGTCATTTACAGCTTCTTCATCAAGGGCTGATTTTTCATCATCACCTTCTTCCCAAATTAACCCTTTTTCTTTGCTCAAAATTTTCCAATTCCATCCCTTATCCTTTTCGAAGCTTACATCCCGACTTATCACTATTTTACCAGTTGTTGGGTTATACAAGCGATATGCTTTGGACTCATCGCTTACACCTAGAAGTACACATGTCATGCTCTTATTATCCAAATTTTGTCGTTTCTGGTCGGGCATATCCACATGACCCAAACAAACAAAGATTCTAAAGTAGCTTACATTAGGCTTTTCTCCAGACCACATCTCTTCAGGTGTCTTTCCCTGTACATAAGTTGTAGGGCATCATTTCAACACATGTACAACCCATTTAACAGTTTGCGGCCAATAACTTTTAGGAACATTCTTGTCATCCAGAATGCATCGAACCATATTCATAATGCTATGATTTTTGCGTTCCGCCACCCCGTTCTGTTGTGGTGTGAATGCTGTTGTGAGTTGTCTATTGATACCATTCTCTTGGCAAAATTGTTCAAACTCATTAGAAGTAAACTCACCTCTTCTATCAGTACGCAAGCAACATAAATCTTACCTCCATTGTTTTTCAACTTGAAGCTTAAATACTTAACGTTTTAGATTTTTGTGTTAAAAAAAAACCCATGTTATTCTGCTAAAATCATCTATGAAAGTCAACATGTACCTTTTTCCACTGTTTGAAGAAGGTGTTATCGGTCCACACAAATCTGAATGTACAAGTTGCAGCTTCCTTGATGCTCGCCATACGCTTTTCTTCGGAATGGGCGACCTGGATTGCTTTCCAATCAAGCAGCTGACACACGCATCTAATTTTCCTTTCAAAATCTAGTAAACAACCCACCATGTGCTGATATTTTAGCGTTCTCAACCCTTTATAATTCAAGTGTGCATACCTTCGGTGCCATAATTTGACTTCGTCATTGCTAGTTGCCTAAAAGCAACTACCATTTGCATTTTCTTCATGGCCTTCAGCAAGCAATGCGAACATACGATTGCTCATAATCCTTGTTTGTAGAACCAAGCCTCTCATTAGGGGTGTTCATTAAAATCTGAATCCGAGCATCCGAAATAAAGTTTTATGACTGATTATTTACATAATATTGAGTTAATTATTACTCTAATGTATATTTTATAGTTTTATCTTGATATTATAGATTTATTAACTAATATTTTGTATATTATAATCTTTTTTTAGTAAAATAATTCCGGATAAATTTAGTTTGTAATGCATTTATCTTTAATATGTATTTGGATATATAAATTTGTTTCTTAGATATTTTAATATTTGATTTAAATTTTTTTAAAAAAATTAGAAAATATGAATTTTCGGTTAATCTGATATCCGAATCCGAAATTTCTGATATCCGATTTTCGGATATCCGAAATGTCATATTCGGATAGCAGAAATCACTATCCGAAATTTCGAATATCCGAAATTCGGATATCCGGTTTTGAACACCGCTACCTCTCCTAGGGTGGAATATCTTACAAGCATGTTGTTCAAAAATAATAGTCAAACCTCGTTGTTGAACTTGGTCGATACTTAGAAGATTGCTTCTCAACTATGGAACATAGTAGACATTCGCAACGATATGATTCTGCCCATTGATCTTCAAGCAAACACCACCTTTTCCTATCACTTTCATTGAGATTCCATTGTCAAGCTTTACCAGATGCGTAAAATTTTCATCAAGATACATAAACCACTGCTTATTCCCGCACACGTGGTTGCTACAACCTGAATCCAAGAACCATAGTTCTTCCCTTTATCATTGCTTGTGTCATCATATGTCATAAGTAGCATTTCTTCTTCATCATCAGCCTCTGCATAGTGTGCTTTGTTGGTTCCTTCTAGGCACTCGTTTGCAAAGTGTCCAAGTCGGTGACACTTAAAACATTTTTTTGTTGCACTGTTTAGTGTTCTCCCTCAGCCTCTTCCTCGACCTCGTGACGAAAGTCCTCTGCCTCTGTTTCCCCGGTCTTCATAGAACGTAGATGCCTTGAGCACATGTTCGTCATCTCCTCACGGAGTTTTCTTAAACTTCTGCTCATGAACCAATAACGAGCTCTATAGGGCATCAACGGAAAGTGTGTCAATGTCTTTGGATTCCTCAATTGAACACACAATGTAGTTAAAATTCTCCGTTAAAGTACGTAGAATTTTTTTCTACGATCTTAACATCAGGCATATCCTCTCCACAATTCCTCATGTCGTTAGCCACCACCATTACTCTTCCGAAGTAGTCAGCTACTGATTCATCGTCCTTCAATTCTAACAACTCGAAGTTCCTTCTTAACGTTTGTAGCAGTGCGCGTTGCACTCTTGAATTTCCTTGATACTTAACCCGCATTGAGTCCCACAACTGTTTGGATGTCTCTTTCCACGTAATTGTCTTCAAAATACTCTTATCGATTGAACTGAACAAATAATTCTTTGCTTTGAGATCCTTAAGCTTTACTTCATCCAGGGTCTTCCTTTGCGCAGCAGTTAGTGCACCGTCATTTGTTGGGGCAGCAAAACCATCTTGTACCACACTTCAATATTCCTTTGACTTTAAAAGATTCTCCATCAAAAGAATCCAGTGATCAAATTCTCCATCGAATTTTGGAATATAAGGCTGGTTATTGCCTGATTCTACCATCTCAAGAGTATCTATTTTCATTGATTCTTATTGTGTATACTCTCGATCAGGCCTCTCAGAGTGGCTCTGATACCACTTGTTGCACAATAATAGAAATAACTCACACACACTGACTCAGTAATTGTGAAGTACTGGATACTTTTATTCAACCAGCTAAGGCTCTTTAAATAGCCATACAAAAGAAACAGAATAAACTAAAAAGAGGAAACAACTTTGCAGCAGAACTAGGTCAGCGTGGAGGAAATCAAACCCACGTTACCTACTAACTAAAACTTTATTTTAGACTAAAAAAAACTAAATAAACAAAAATACCAAGTCAACTCCAACACTTTTTGCATTTGAAACCACAGGTATCGATGTGGAACATCCGGCTATAGATGTCACACTCACACCAATTCCGGACTCTTTCTCAAGGAACTAAAGATGTTGTATCTTGTGAGCATGTTTGTGTGCATGTCATTTCAAGAATAGAACTCCAGAGTTACGTTAAAGTAAATTGAGTTACGTTGGTTTAGGTTAAGGTTCACGAATTTCTCGAACCGGTTTCTCTGGTTAACCATCCGAAATGCAATTTTGATTCGGTTAACCATCCTTGAACACCCAACAACATGTCCGAGAAAAGTAAGGAGGGATTTCGATTTATTTACAAACCTATGTAGTGACATCCACATCCCTAGCTAGTATAAAATTCTGGAGAAATGACGGTCATTGTTAGCTCGTTTATGCATGTCGATCAGTTGCAATTATTTAATCTTTTTGTTTTAGTGATACAAATTAAATCGTGTTGGACGACAAAATGTGATGATTAAAGACTGGCTGCCTTTAATTTCAAGCACACAAGTATAAAAAACGGATATCAAAACACTCCATCTCCGTCCATATCAAGTTGTCTATCTCACCCTCTCATCCTTTCCGGGATCTATTTTTTGTCTTTTGAACCTCAGGTGTCCAACGGTTAGCTCAGGGGCGGACCTAAGTGGGAGCTAGGGCGGCACGTGTCCTCCAAACACTTTATTTCGTCATGTAATTTTTTTCCATTTTTTGTTTGTGCAACCGATAATTTTTTGAACGTGCAATACTGTTTTTCAAACACTAAAACATTATTAGAATAATTTAATCAAAAAAAAAAATTTAACATTCAATCAAATAAATAAAATTGTAGTATAACTATTTATAATGTAATGTAACAAACAAAAAAATAATGAATTAATAATATAAAGCCTAAATTAAATACCAATAAGTCATTACTATTTATAAGGGTTTATTATGAAAAAAAAACTAACATGTTTTCTTGTTTTTTGTGTTTTCGTCCCTCCATGTTATTTTTTTGCATAAAAGTCCTCAAATTATTTATTTCTTTTTGGTTTAGTGAAATTTAGACATTAGAACCCGGTCTTTCAGTTTTTAAAAACCCGGTTCACAAATTATAACCGGGGTCTAATGTCCAAATTTCACTAAACCAAAAAGAAAAAAATAACTTGAGACTTTTATAGGAAAAAATAACATTGAGGGACGAAAACGCAAAAAATGTGAAAACATGTTGGTTTTTTTCATAATAAACCCTATTTATAATTTTGGTTCATTTCACTAGACTTAATACCATTATTCTTATTCAATCCAAAAATTCATTAAATTTCAATTAATGTTATCGGTTGTTAATCCAACCCGACCAATCTAATTAATAAAATTAAAAATCAGAAATACGACTCAAATTTGTGCCATGGATTTAGCTTGTGAAGAGTTATTTGGATACGGATGCATAAATGTGATTTGACCATCTGCCCATGCATAGTTCTGCTTTGCATAACTACAAATTCTAGTATGATACTATGCATACATACATGTAACTCAGCCCAAAAGTACCACAAGAACCCCAATAAAGGCCCAAGTGAGTTCCTATTGGACTTACAATTATCGTATTGTAGGACGGTTAGTTATGAAAGATGGTTCATGTGCAATCGAACAGAACGAGTAAAGTAAACCTCAGGAGAGTGAGAAAAATGATCGACTGCATTAAATAGTAATCTAAACTACGTACAAAGAATAGTGAAATGAATGATGTTTGGTAATCAAGAGCCAAGGACGCTCTGTACTTTGTATTATTTATCAACAAAAGTATGAATTTATGACATAGAGTGATATTCCAGATTAATCAATCAAACAATTAACACAAACAATTACAAATACCAGAAAGACTAACCGAATGATTTATAGCACCAAAAGATGGTTATAGAGAAGATGGACTTGTAAGAACACTGTAGCCCTAATTACAATGAATTCCGTGCAGAGACAATGTCAGATTCGTGCAATTACAAATTGTCAAATCCATGCAATTAACAAACAAAAATATACAATTTGTATACAAATGTCAACTATGCATTAATTACAAAACAAACCCTAGACATATTAAATTCATCAACTAAAATTGATTTTAACATTCTCCCCCTTTGATGAATTGTAATTAGTCATCAGGTTGATAATCCCAACTTCATTTCAAAACGTCTGATACTTTTTATGTTTGACAGTCTCCAATTTATCTTAGATATGAATTCAACCATAAGCTTTCTATCATTACACTCAGTGCTCCCTTCTTTGTCTTTCTTTTCTTGTTCGCTGCCAGTTTTCTTTTTATGACATTCATCACTTTTTGCAGTGTTCCATCACAGAACTTAAACAATTCAATGCTCTGCATAGCCCTTAGTTTTTTATCTTTATCTTTGTGGATTGCAACTGGATGCTTGGCCATGACGACTTGAAACTCCTTCAAATTCTCCATAAATTTGATGAATCGGTTTGGCGCAGTAATGTTAATCTTTCTCATCCCTCTTTCAACTCCAATCCGTAGATCTTGCACAGACATAAGCACCAATTTGGTGTGCATGAAGTGAAATAGTGTCTTTAGTGCAAATCTACAGTGTTCATTCCTATTGTTTCTACATAACTCATCAAATAGATCTTCAATGTTAACCAAATGCATTCCAAACATATCAGCCTCGGTTAATATATATGTATTACCATCAGCTCTGGTCACGGTAAAAGTCGAATAAAAGATTTTAACAAAACGATCCTTCTCAATCTTTACTAGATCTACAATCCTAAACTCACTTATGACCTTATCCACTGGCTGGGCTTTATTCTGCAAGAAACTAGCATAGTTTGCTAAATTTGGCATATTGGGCTCAAGCACTCTGAATAACTTCAAAAATGTGCATGGAGTTTGCTTCTTACATAAAATTTTCTTTTCCATGTGATCTTCAAAATAAGGAAGCTTGTTTCTTTTCTTGATATACTCGGCAGATTTCTTCACAGATAATTCCAATACTTTTATCTTCTTCTTACTTATTTCATCTTCATTCAGCAATGTCAGCATAACTCTGATTTCTTTCTGAACTATCTGCTGAGCTTCAAACCTCAATCGATGTTGTCTCTGTGACTCATCAGCCAAGATATATTCATTGAAAAATCTGTCCATGATTTCAACCTCATTTAGCTCCTTAACCATCTGAGGCACAACACTCTCTACTGGAAACGGTTCTACTTCCTCTTCTTTAACAGCAACCGTTACCTCAGGCTTTTCACCTGGTGGTGTCAGTACATCATCTTTTAAAATCTCCTGCACCAGATCCTCTTCTTCTTCAATCCTAATGACTCTCAAAGATTTATCATTCAGATCAAACATATCATCATCATCAGACAGTTCAATTTCCACTTCTTTTTGCACTCCCTCAATCATTAGAGTTTGTCCTTGAGCTTCATCATCAGAGTCATCATACTCTTCAAAAGTATAGATTCCTGATTGAACACTTAAAGGAACTGGAACATCTTCATGAAGAATCAATTCCAGCTCACTTTGAGCATCAACAGGGTTTTCTTTGGAGCTCCTTGCTTCACCAACTTCTTGACCTTCCGTCTCTTTATCCTTTTCTGGATATGTTATCATTAAAAGTCCAGATCCTTGTTCACCAAGCTTCCTCCTCTTCCCCCCCTCATGAGGAGCATCATCGGAGTCATCATTGTGCTCATCATGTTTTCATTTTGGAGCAGAAGCATATGCTTTACAAGTTTATTCCACAACAGATTTCCTCTCAGACATATCTCCTAAAGCCACCATACTCTCCAACCCAATCATACGTTCCCTCATCTCGTCAAATTGTTCATATACAAAATCTCTTAGCTCGTCAAATGCTTGATTTGGATCTCTTTGTTTTACTTCTTAAGATACATTCTTTGCCTTCAATAGTTTCTGAATATTTGCCATCTTGTCCATCATCTCAGAATATTGATATGTCATCTCATTTGAGACGCCAGCAACTGCTTCATTCAATACTTCATTCAATTTGTCTTCGGTCACAAAGGGTGATAGTCTAACCACTGGGTCACTCAGACTTCCAGTTGACACAACAGTCGAACTCGTAAAAAGAAAGTCTGTGTGGCCAGTGCTCAGAGTTAGCAATGTTGTAGCTCTGACTGGTCTTCCAACCACTTCAAGTGACGAGCAACAGATGCTTCTGACACTATGGTTGTTCTGGCAGGAACATTCAGTTCAACTGCACTTACTTCAACATATGAAGTCGACTCTTGTGTCTTAGTGTGTATCGGTTCAATTTCATGTGCAATAAAAAAAGTTGTACACCCGGGCAGTTGTGTACTTGTTTCAATATCCATGAAATCAAAAGTATTTAAGGATAGATCATGTGCTTGATCCCGGTGAGAAATTGAAACATCTTCCTGTTGAGAGGAAAATGAGTGGCTGGGGGGTGTGCAGTCGTCAGTGGGATACTGACTGATTCAATGCTGACTCCCATTTGGGAGCCAACAGCACATGTGGCTTGATCCCAGCTATTTGGGCTTGGTAACTCCCTCACACTCTCCCTAGCAATCTCAATAACATCAATCGCCGGAAGTCTTTCAGCTAAAGATAATTCAACCATGCCAGCACCACCCTCATTGTTGTCCTCATCATCATCATTTCCTTCATCAGCTCCTTCAGCAATATTTGATAAAGACCTTTCAGAATCCGAGCTTCTCTCACCTCCCCTCACCCGATCCTCTACTCCCTCACTCTCAGTTTGGCTGCCCTAAACATCAGCCCCCTGCTGATGTTCCTACTCTCCTAAAGCTCCTAGGATAAGAAAACCCGGTTCCTGGGTTTCTATAAGAGCATGATCTATTCTGTATAGCTTAACATTCTCACTTTCTTGATCCGCATATTTTAACAGAGCTTCAGGAATAGGCATCACATTAGCATCCGGTGCATCTTGTACCCCATGTAGACTCATCATGACGTAGTGTAGGCACTTCTGAGCATTTGACCTTTTTGGGATTTGTTCATTAGCCCTCAAGATTCCCCTTATCAAAATTTGAATGAAACGTTGTAGCGGTACAAACTTTTTTGCACGATTTGTTGTTTTTGCCAAAACAACTTCTTTCAAATCCTCCCAAATGCATTGTGCATAGACGTAATGTTTGTTGAAAACAATCCCATGAAAGATTCTTAGGCAGTGTATGCTTCCTCTATCAATTCTGGTATGCTTAGAAGTCATGCATCTGTTTACTATTCCAAATAACGAATACCACTCTCCATTAAGGCCATTCCTATGAAACTTTGAACTTTTTGATAGAGGTTTGGAATATCCTAAGCATATTAGATCATGAACTAGCTCTTCATCTGATACAAAATCTTCATAATCAGCTAAGTCCGGAAACTTCACTGTATCAATTCAGCGCGGTAGAAATAGGTTATGGCGAAGTCTGGCAAGGGTGATCTTTGCCTTAAACTGATCTACTGTGACCTTAAAGTGATGATTTCCATCAGCGGGTACAAACTTTATCGTGTTCCAGAATTGTTGCAGGTAGACTTGGGGTATAAAAGGTTTATACTGTAGTAGGTAGCCCAGAGGATGTCCTTTAAGTATGTCCACAATAATGGGATGACTGACTTTGATGATTTTTGGGTCAAGTCTATGGTTATTGTCACGAAACGGTAGGCAATGTTTAGTTTTAACTAGGTGAGTATCTAGGATGGGTGATGAAGGTGAAGGTTGGTAACGGAGGCTGATTTCACTGGTTTGAGACCAGTGTATAGTTGGATGATGAATGAGAATCGGAAGAATTGGAATGTTGGGATTGAGCTTGGGATGCCATTTGTAACCTATGAAAAATAATAAACATGTTAGAAAAATCAGATAAACAAATGGAATCCCTACACATAGAAAAATTAAACATTTTGCTAGAATTTAGAAAATTTTGTGTTTTACTAGTTTAAAGCATCGGGATTCTAGACAATAATATTAAAATAATATTGTTAGGATTCCAAAGTCAATCGTTAAGAGACCAATGTAAGAAAAACACAGATTTTAAAAAAAGTAAAATTTTGGAAATTTTAAAGTGAAACTCGATTGAAACATGAAAGGTCTCGGATGACACATGAATCAACTCGCATGACTTATAAATGAAACTCGAATTGAGTTATTGATTTCTCGAATGAAGTACCAGTCAAACTCGAATGAAGAAGAAGACAACTCGAATGAAGAAGTAGTCAAATCGAATGAAAGTTTGACGAACTCGAATCATGTTGACATATTCTCGAAATACTCATGAATCGAGTTGAAACACTTTAAAAAATATTACAAGGCATGAACAACACAACTCGAATGAATAAAAGAATTACTCGAATAGAAGGTGAGTCCAACTCGAATATAAGAATGATTTTCTCGAATGCCTATGGAAAAATATGAAATAAATCCAAGTCTTATCCTAGGCAACTCGAATAAGAAAGAATGATGTCGAACAACTCATGAATTCAACTCGTATGAAACTAGAACATTCTCTAACCATGTTGTTATCGAAATTGGTTTTAAAAAAATTTTCTAAGTCCTAAAAATGCCCAACTCGAATAACAAACACAAGTTCCTCGAATCATGAAGTACTCAACTCGATTGAAACTAAAAGTTTCTCGAATTGCACTTCATGCAACTCGATCAAAGCATAATATTTCTCTAATGATGTGTTGATCGAGTAAAGTCATTTGAAACTTTTCTGAGACAGAAATGTCACTTATAATATGCAAAAATCATTTCAATGACATTTTTTACTATCCATTCATAGTTTCTTGCTCGAAATTTGATTTTGAGCAAAATTTGTTTACTGAACTTTGTCCAGAAACATCCATTTCATACCAAAAAATCAAAATTTCAGAGTTTCAAGAACTCGAAAGTTTTAAAACTTTAATTCCACAATTATTGTCGTGTGTTTGGAAATGGAACTTGAAATTTGATTTACAAGTCCTTAATATCCATATGAATTTAAACACCATCAATTTCATATTATAACCACCTAATCAATAAAACCCATGAACACATACATAACTTTTCACGAACACACACACAGTGCATAAAACTCGAAAACAAATTCTGAAAATAAACAAATAATAGGAAATCTAGTAAAACCACTTACAATTTTAACTCTGAATTTGAAAAGCTTTATCAGTAAATGGGTTTCTTCGTGTGTAAGAAAAATCGGGTTTTTGGAGAAGATAGTGAACATTGACCTGTTGTGCAAAAAGTGTTTTTGAATTTCAAAATTCAAATTTATAGTCAAAATTTGAAATATCCGGCTCATTTTAAATATTTATAAGCGCATTCTTTCTTTTCAAAAAAATTTGAGCCCATTTACTTACAAAATATTTTCACACACACACAAAAAAAAATTCACAACTAAAAAAAATAAAAAAATGAACTAACAAAAACTAAAAAAATATTTAAAAAAATAAAAAAAATATTTAACAAACAAAAAAAATAAAGAATAAAAAATTGTTGCTCCCCCTTGAATTTTGCATTTTAGCTCCCCCTCGGATGAATACTTCTTTAAATGACAGCCCCCTACAAAAAAAATCAGATAAAAATTTATCAGATATTTTAAAAATCAGATAAACTTTCTGTATGCTCCCCCTGCACATGACAATCCGAATCTGTTAAACTCTGAAAAATTAAACTTTAAAAATCACATGAGATTAACAACATATTTAATCAGATAAAAAATATAAATTTAAAATTATAGTTTGTATCAACTGAATGTTTAAATCTAACTATTCAACATACCCAATATGTATACCAAAAAATTAATCGTTTTTCATCTAAGGCATTGGTAAACAAATCAGCTAATTGATATCAGTGGGTACAAAATATAATTCCACATTACCATTTTCTACATGATCTTTTATAAAGTGATACCAGATGACAATGTATTTGGTTTTTGAATGTTGCACCGGATTTGAAGCTATAGCTATGGCACTTTGTGAATCACAGTAAATGGAAATCTTTTGCGGTGTAAACCCGTAGTCTCTGAGTTAGCTCTTCATCCACAACACTTATGAGCAGCACCACGATACTGCTACGTATTCAAATTCTACTGTTGACAGGGATACACAATGTTGCTTTTTGGATGACCAGCAGACGGGTTTGTCACCCAAGAATAGTACTACTCCTGATGTGCTTTTCCGATCCATTTTATCACCTGCGTGATCAGCATCAGAGAAGGCAGTTAATGTAAATGAAGATTCTCTGGGATACCACAAATCTAAGTTTGGTGTTCCCTTCAGATATCTTAAAATGCATTTGGTAGCAGCCAATTGTGATTCTTTAGGATGTGTCTGATATCTAGCACAAACACACGTAGCAAACATAATATCTGGTCTACTGGCAGTTAAATACATTAATGACCCAATTATGCCTCGATAATGAGTTACATCTACAGGTTTCCCTGAAATGTCCTCATCGTGTTTTGATTTAGAGTCCGGAGCCACGGGAGTTTTCATGGGTGTACTGTTGACCATGTTAAATTTCTTTAACATGTCTTGTATATATTTAGACTGATTGATGAATATACCATCATTTAGTTGTTTTACTTGTAAACCCAAGAAAAAATTAATTTCTCCCATCATGCTCATTTTAAACATTTGGGACATTAAAAATGCAAATTTCTTGTAAAACTCAGGATTTGTAGACCCAAATATTATATCATCTACATATATTTGAATAACTATGATATCAGGACCCTGATGTTTTATAAATAGGGTTGTATCCACTGCACCTTTGTTAAATCCACATTTCAAAAGATAATTTGAAAGTGCATCATACCAAGCACGAGGTGCTTGTTAAAAGCCATACAGTGATTTGTCCAAAATATATACATGGTCAGGCTTCGAAGGATCGGTAAACCCTTCGGGCTGATATGTATATACTTCTTCAGTCAATGCCCCATTTAAAAAAGTAGTTTTCACATCCATTTGATACACAGTGAAGTTTTTGTGTGCAACAAAAGCTAAAAATATTTGAATCGCTTCAATCCTAGAAACTTGAGCAAATGTTTCATTGTGGTCAACTCCGTCTTGCTGGCTGTATCCTTTGGCAACGAGGCGAGCTTTGTTTCGAATGATGACACGATGTTCATCTTTCCTATTCTTGAAGATCCACTTCGTGCCAATGATGGATTTTTCTTTTGGTCACTCCACCAATCGCCAGACCTTCAACCTTTCAAATTGATTTAGCTCTTCTTGCATAGCGACTATGCAGTCAGTATCTAGAAGTGCTTCTTTCACAAATTTAGGCTCAATCTTACTCAAATAGTTTGAGAAAAGACACTCGTTCATTGTAGCTCTTCTGGTTTTAACTGAGGCAGAAGGATCGCCAATTATATTTTCAGGTGGGTGACTCCTTCTCCATTTGAATGTATGTGGGTAAGGTTGAAGTTGGTCTTGATTGGGGTTCAAATCTAGATAGGGAATTCGGGGATTTACTTCAGAAGGTGATGGGTTATCAACTGGCGTGGGGGTCTCTGACTGTTCAGAATTCAGGGGGGTTTCAAAAGATTCTAAAGCTTGGATTGGTTGTACACTATCTATGGGTAAGTGTACGTCTGTTATTGAAACCTCTCCAGTATCTTCTGAAATTGGTTGGTGTGAATGATCTGAGTCTACGACAGGATGTTCACTAATCCTGTCAGGAACTAAAATTAAAATATTAGGATTGGTCTTTTCAAAGTAGTCTTCATAAAAATTCTCAAACAATTTATTTATCATTTGTTTCAGCTTTCTGTTCAGATGACTTCATAGAAGTCAACTGTTTAAGTTCGGGTCCTGAACTGGTGTGTTCAAAAGCCATTACAACTCCTTCATCAAATTTAACATTGACGCTCTCGTTAACAGTCTTTGTCCTTTTGTTGTAGACTCGAAGAGCTACAGACTTTTTAGAATATCCAATGAAGATGCCTTCATTCGCTTTCTGATTAAACTTTCCTAAATTGTCTTTGTCCTTTAGGATAAAGCACCTGCATCCAAAGACATGAAAAAATTTCACATTAGGGACTCGTTTATTTATTAGCTCATATGGAGTCTTTGCGAATCTCTTGTTAATGATTGATCTATTCTGAGTAAAACAAGTCGTTGCTACAGCTTCAGCCTAAAGGAATAACGGAAGATTTGAGTAAGCCAGCATCGTCTTGGCAGATTCCACAAGGGTGCGATTTCATCGTCCAACTACATCGTTCTGTTGTGGAGTACGAGCTGCTGAGTATTAATAAGTTATTCCAACAGAACTTAGAAACGTATCAAGTGACTTGTTCTTGAATTCTGTCCCATTATCAGATCTAATGGTTTGAACCGATAGTTGCAACTTGACTTGAATTTTGCAAATTAAGTCGATAATGATCTTGGTAGCTTCAGACTTTGATCGCAGGAAGAACACCCATGTGTATCTTGAATAGTCGTCGACTATAACCAACACATATCTTTTCTTGTTAATGCTTTGTACTCGCATAGGCCCACACAAGTCCATATGTAGAAGTTCTAAAGCTCTTGTTGAAGAGTTTTCAACCTTTGACTTGTGAGAAGCTCGCACCATCTTCCCTTTTTCACAGGCTGCACACAACTGCTCCTTCTGAAATCTAAGAGTTGGAAGCCCTTTGACTAACCCACCTTTGCAAGGTTGGTTAATTCTTTGAAGTTCAAATGTGAAAGACGGCGATGCCATAGCCATGATACTTTAGATGTTCCTTTGGACAATAAGCAAACATCTTTCTTCAGATTGATATTGGCTAGATCTATAGAGTACAGATTTGTTTTCCTATTCCCTGCAAGAATCTCCTTTCCTTCCCCAGATCTAATTGTACATCGATTAGCTTTAAAGTTGACTTCTAATCCTTTCTCACATAGTTGCCCAATACTATACAGATTATGACCTAGACCGTCAACATAGAAGACCTTTTGAATTGTAATTTTGTCGTACTCAAGACTCTCATACCCTTTGATCGGACATAATTGATCATTTCCAAAACGAACCATCCCACAGAATTTGTCAACAAAATTTGCGAGAGTTTCTCTTTGTCCGGTCATATGCTTTGAGCACCCGGAGTCAAGGTACCACACATGATTTACCTATAAGACGAAAAAAGACATGAGGTACCCACTTATAGTTGGAAACTTTGGATTTTGGTAAATTTTATGGTTTGTCTTTATACTTCTCATCACATAATGTTTTTGACTTAGGAACCCACTTTTTAACAGTATGTTTAGGTATCCATTTTTGTACAGTTCGTTGTGGAACTGATTTTGAAATACGTTTCTTTGGAACCTTTTCATATTTAAAAGTAGGAACCTTTTTCTTCGGTAACCAAACAAGCTTGTCAACTTTATGTAAAGATTTAGCATGCAACACATGACAATGAGCAGAATTTAAAGCAAGTAAATCAGTACGAGAATATTTAGCACAACGTTTGTCAGTAAATTTATTACAGACAGAATTATCTATTTGACTAATCCTATCAGTAATAAAATTTTCTCTAATCCTTCATTCTTGTCTTAATCTCTTGTTTTCATAGCTTGTTGCTTCTTTCGCCATTCTTTCTTCCGTGAACTTTTCACAATACAATCTGACATAACAGAAACACGATAATTAGTCATTTTAGAATTATGTTTATTCTGCAAAATTCTCTTACCTTGGGAAGTATGTGCCTTCTTTGCAATAGAATTCTTTGATGAAGATGATTCACCTTTTTTAAAATTTTGAGTCACAAAATTAACTTTTGTTTTCTCCTTGTTCTTTTGTAAAACCGGTGAATTTTCTGATGTAACCTTAGATTCTGTAGATATTCTTTTCAGAATACTTACAGGTTCTTTAGGTTTTTCAGCTTGTTTGCCATGTACAGGTTTAAAAAATTCATCTATTTTGACAAACATCTCCTCCAATGAGTTGAAATCAGAGTTCATGTACAGATCAAATTCTTGTTCAGAATTAATAGAATCAGGTTTGATTAAATATTTCTGATTTGGTTGAGATTTGTTTTTCAGGCTGATTTTGCAATTTTAATTCCAAAGTTTTTATTTCAGCCTTAAGTTTATCATTTTCTGACTCAAAAGTTTTAATTTTCAATTCAAGATCAGAATTTATCTTCTCAAGAATTGAATTTGGTATATATGGCTTTTGAGAATAAGTAGTAATTTCAGATAAATCCTTTTCAGAATAAGTCTGAATATACTCCTCAGAAATGCAAGAATTTTGATAACTCACATTTAATCTGTTATAATCTACAGTATTCTACATTTTATTAGTTCTCAACCTTTTTAAATCTTCACCTGATTCTACTTCATCTGAAGCTTTCATAAAAACCATTTGTAATCCTAAATTCATATATCTGACATCATGTATAGTTGGTGAACTTGAAATTGCTTTTGTCAGATATTTAGGATTTGTCCAGCCTATACCTGATTTTGAGTTATAAAATTCAGTATCTTTAGGCTGATTCAAATATATAGTTTGATCTGTTTGACCTCGTTTAATAAACTCATCTTCCAAATATTTAATTTTCTCATAAAGCTTTGTTCTTTCATCAAATATAGAATGATATTTCACAGAATAACTTGATGATTCTAATTCAGCTAAATTCAGTTTTTCTTTTAGTTCAAATATATTGTTGTTCAGTTTTTGAATTTCATTTTGGAGTCCATTGGATTTATCTTGTAAATCTGATACAACTCTTAATGCTAATGCATTATCCTTGGAAAACTCTAACACTAAAGCATGTTCTTGACTCAATTTGTTTTCCAAGAAATGGACATTTTTCTTTTTAACATATAAGCCATTTGAGTCCATTTCCGTTCAAGCATACGGGAGTTATCATCATCAGAATCAGAATTAGTTTGTACCTCTAGTGTCTCTGAACTTTCTGTTGTATCTATATCTGACTCATCATCTTCCTTTTCCTTGCTGCACCCCGCATCTCCTGTTGCCATCAGTGACATCTCTTCTGTCAGTACCTTTTCATCATCATCAGACTCCTTTTTCTCTTCAGTTTCCTCATCTGTAAGACCCACCCAAACCTCATCTTCAGCAATCATAGTAGTCTCACTGAGTTTAGAATCATTAAATACTTCAGATTTCAGACAGATATGTGCATCTTCGTCTAAAATATCTTCATCTTCAGTTAATTGGAGCCAATGATCATCTTTAGCCCTCAAAGCCTTACCGACCTATTTTTCCTTTGCCAGCAGTACCTTGCAAGCGTAATATTCAGAATTCTTAACTACAGGCAATCTGCATTCTCTGGAAAAGTGGCCTGGCTTTCCACAGTTATAGCATTTTTACTCAGAATCCTTCTTGGCAGGCTTATCAGATTTCTCATATTTCTCAGCTTTCTTGCCACCACTCTCTCCCGATTTATCATATCTGTCTTTCTTCTCATACTTTCGTGAGCTGGTCTTATACCTCATCTTATTGTTGGTTGGTTTGCGATAGAACTTCCTCTGAAATGTCTTCGTCAGCAAGGCCATCTGTTTCTTCATCTCTTCAATTTCAAAATCAGTTGAGGAATCAAATGAATATGAATCTGATGAACTACTACTCACTACAACTCGTTTCTCCTTCTTTAGCTTGTATTTATACTTCTTGTCAGCCAATAGAGCTAAAGGATCAACGGTTTCCTTTTCAGCCTTTTTCTTTCCTTACATTTTCCTTAAAACAACTTCTTGGAAGTTGTTAAGGTTTTCAAAAACCATGTGAAAGTCGATGTCGTCAATCTCTTTTGTTTGTTGAATTATCATTGAATACTTATTCCACTCCGGATTCAGCACGTTCAGGAATTTGACATTTATATCCAATTTTGATTTTGTCACACCAATCCTTTTCATCTCACTAACCAGATTGACGAACCTCAGATAAGTACTTTCCAGCAATACCCCTTCTCTCGCTCTGAAGTTTTCAAAGGTCATCAAACTATTTCGAGCTCTGTTTGTTGCTGCTCTGTCTGAACCTCGCATCAATTTACACACCTCATCCCAGATGGATTTGGCTATTTTTGTATTGGTTAGACAGGTATGTATATCATTGGGTATTGATATCAGCAAGAGCTTTCTCGCAGTCTTGTCTCCTAGTTTTCTCCGTTTTTGTGCTTCAGTTAGGTTTGTAACCTCTACTGTTCAATCCGGGATAGGAGGGTTGTCGGTTGGTACTGCGGTTATGGTTTCAAGGAAAACAATTGGTCCCTCATTTAGTGATTTTAGCATTTCTTCAGACACGTCATGGAAGCTGATGAATTCTAAGAATCTTTCCCTCCATTGAACGTATTCACCTCTGTATAGAATTGGAGGTTTGGTTTCTTACGCCATGGCTAGTGCATCTTTTGACATTTTGACTAATTAAAATGAATCTTCCAAGATCTTTTAAATGGATATTGATTGAAATTGAAAAATTGATCAAACTTGATGATAAGTTGATCAAACTCGAATGAAAATGGAGTGAAACTCGAAATGAATGGGATCAAATTCGAACCAAGAGTGGTAAAACTCGATCAATGAATTGAAACTCGAATTGAAAAGAATGAAACTCGAATACTGAAAGAATCAATCAACTGAGTAGTAATGAAACTCGAATGATGAGTTGATGAAACTCAAATGACACTTCAGTAAAACTCGGATGAAATAACAATGAACTCGAATCAAGATGACTTATGATTGATTAAACTCGAATCAAACTTAATTTCACTTGACAGTTGTTTTATCAAACTCGACTTAATGTTCAACTTAACTTAAATGAATGTAAGAATCATCTCGATTTAAACGTCCTTCCAGCTCGAATGGAGTTATGTCCAACTCGATTGAAACGAAATTCAACTCGATTGAAATGAAATTCAACTCGATTGAAATGAAGTTCAATTCGAATGAAATAACATCCCAACTCGATTGCAACTGCTTTTCAACTCGAATATAATATTTGATCAACTCGATTAAAGAAGGATTCAACTCGATTAATATATGACTTTCAGCTATATTCGAGTTTTATGATTTTTGACAAAATTCAAGTCCAAATTTCACTGATTTTAATAAAAATGCATAAAATGATCCCAAATTGAAATTGAAGATGTGTTTTTCAATAACAAACACTTTTTATAAAAGTACCTTGGTTAATTTCAGATCAAACTCCTTGTTTTTCTCAAGAACAGTGAAGAACAACCGGTTTTCACAAAATCCGAAAATTTAACCAATCTTTATGTGTGATTTGAATTACAGAATGAAATTATAATCAATCTGTTCATTTTTCAAACCATTAGCTTTGATCCAAATTGTACAATCAATCACTCACAAAATCAAAAACCCTAATGGTTTTTCAAATTTTCCAAAAGTTCGATGAAACAGTCAATAAAATTACAAAAAACAATCAATTTTAATCCATTTCTGAGCTCTGATACCAATTGATATTCCAGATTAATCAATCAACCAATTAACACAAACAATTAAAAATACCAGAAACACTAACTAGAATGATTTATAGAACAAAAAGATGATTACAGAGAAGATGAACTTGTAAGAACACTGTAGCCCTAATTACAATGAATTCCGTGCAGAGACAATGTCAGATCCATGCAATTACAAATTGTCAAATCCGTGCAATTAACAAACAGAAATATACTACTTATATACAAATGTCAACTATGCATTAACTAAAAAACAAACCCTACACATATTAAATTCATCAACTAAAATTGATTCTAACATAGAGTATGAAACGTATTGACAATGTTGACGCTATTTTGATCAGGTAACCAAACGTAGTAACATTCACTATGCTTATGACAGTATGACTATAGCAAACACTATGTTTATGAAATCTAACCTATATTTCACATATTCCTCATATACGACTGCTTATGTATAACTTCAATTACTTTATTCAGATCTGTCATACCTCATCGTCTTCCAGCAGAGGTTTTGCATCTCCTCCAATTCTATCCGCCCCCACAAGAATTGATCCAACTGTATCATCGTCCCTACGAACTACTCCATCATCATGCATCATCCAGTTTTGAGCATCAGCTTCAGGAGGATGAGAAACATTCACCCTAGGAACTTCTTCAGCATCATGCATAACGTCTGCTTCAGGAGGATGAGCGACATTCACATCATCACTAACGTTAACCCTAGGAACGTCTCCAACATCATGCGTAGCATTTGCTTCAGGAAGATGAGCAACATCAACTTCCCCAGCGTCAACATCTGGCTCTGGAATTCCACATCCACGTCCACGTTGACCTCCACGTCTTTTATCTCTTCGCTCTCTGATTCGATTGTGGTTATCCTCATTTTCCTTTCGCTGAGCTTCTTCTCGCTCCGATCTAGTACGGAACAACTATAATAAGCATACGAAGGGTCAGCTAGAAGAATCAAATTGGAGTGAAATGAATAGTAGAGAATTAATCGAATTGGATTGAAATGAAAAGTTAACAAATCGCTCTCACTAGACATAATAGCTGATGCCCCGGCAGAGCGAACTGCCCACAGTGATCACACATCCTGTCTTTGTACCCACCAGTCATTTTTGTTTCAGATTAGTCATTTTTCTGACAAGAAATGGCGGTAGTGCCTATTTATAAAGAGCGGGAAACTGAATTCTCGCAGTTAGATTCAAACATAAATTTTGGTTCGTGAGCCCAAGTCAAAATGACTGTTTAGAACCTATGATTTTAAAATCTTTTGTTCTCGCAGTTAGACTTAATACCATTATTCTTATTCAATCCAAAAATTCATGAAATTTCAATTAATGTTATCCATTGTTAATCCGACCCGACCAATCTAATTAATAAAATTAAAAAATCAAAAAGTATGGCTAAAATTTGTGCCATGATTTTAGCTTGTGAAACGTTATTTGGATACGAATGCATAAATGTGAATTGACCATCTGCCCATGCACATTTTCTGCTGTGCAGCTATATGAGAACTGTTTTCATTGTGAAACCTGTTTAATAGTTGAACAGGTTACAAGGCTTTGCCTTGTATGACAGATAACAGAGTGAGCAGGTTGTAGATTTGAATAACAGGACAGGTTTGAGAATAAAACTGATTATGTTAAACCTGTTACATGTCAAACCTGTTCAAATTTTCAGAAACTGGCTAAGTACAGAGCAGATAAAACTTGTTTTGCCTAAGTTATTCTGTAAAATTTTAATAGATTTGTTCAAGTGACTTTTGAACATCATTGACACTTAGTCAATTTTATTCAACAAGCCTAGCTTGCTTACAACGTAATTAAACCTGTTTTCATCACGAAGTTTGGTGAAAATGTCTGCAAGCTGTTCTTCTGTGGGAACAAAAGTTACCTCCACATTACCTTTTTGGATGTGATCCCTTATGAAGTGATGTCTGATTTCAATATGCTTTGTTCGAGAGTGGAATACTGGATTGTTGGAGATAGCTATGACACTTGTATTGTCACACAGAATAGGAATTTTCCTATATACAAGTCCATAATCCTCAAGCTGGTGCTTCATCCATAGAATCTGCCCACAGCAGCTTCCAGCAGCAATGTACTTAGCTTCAGCAGTAGAAGTAGAAACAGATGTCTAGTTCTTGCTGCACCAACTGATCAACTTTCCACAAAGAAGTTGACATCCACCTATTGTGCTTTTTCTGTCTAGCCTGCAACTTGCAAAAACAGAATCTGAATAGCCTATTAGTTCAAGGCTGGAGTCTTTGGGATACCAAAAACCCAAACCTGGTGTACCCTTTAGGTATCTAAAGATCCTTTTTAATATCAGCTAGATGTGATTCCTTTGGATCAGCTTGAAACCTAGCACACAAACAGGTAGCAAACATGATATCTAGTCTACTAGCAGTTAAGTATAGCAAGCTCCCAATCATGCCTCTGTAAGCTGTTATTGAAACAGCTTTGCCACAGGCATCAACATCCAATTTTACATTGGTTGCCATTGGGGTTGTGTTGGGAGAACATTGATAAAATTTAAACTTTTTCAGAAGATCTAATGTATACTTTCTTTGATTTATGAAGATTACGTTTGAGGTTTGTTTAACCTGTAATATTAGAAAGAAAGTAAGTTCACCCATCATGCTCATTTCATATTTAGATTTCATGAGTAGTGAAAAATTCTTGCATAAATGTTCATTATTGGAACCAAATATTATGTCACCCACATAAATTTGAACAAACATAATATCAGTTTTCACTTTCTTTATAAACAAGGTAGTATCCACTTTACCTCTGGAATAGCCATTGCTCATAACGAAATCAGTAAGAGTATCATATGATAATTCACATTTCATGCAATTCATTCAACATTAAACACAATATGAACAACTAACAATCAAACACAATATATTGAATGATTACTAGAGAGAATATTACATTGAGGTTTCGGATTTCTTTCTAAAAGAACTTCTTCTCTCTCTATTGTTCAACATGCAACCGTGTACTGTACTCTCAACAGTTTACACACACCCATTTATATACACAATACAACTATTGTGTATTTACAAAAACAAACCCTATACTATTGAATATTTAAAATATTGACCATGAACATTTACACTATAATTGTTTTCATCTCTATTTAATATTTATTCCTAACAAACTCCCCCCTAGAGATGAAAGCAATTATTACATGTAAAATTAATTTCACCTCTACAAAATATTGTACCCAACAATCTGTCCTTAGAGATGAAATCAATTTTCCAATTAAAGTTCATTGCAGGGATTTTCTTGATTCTTTTCTTGAATCTTTTTCTTTTCTTCGATCTGAATCTTCGAATCTTTGTCTCTCTTCTCTTCAATCTCTAAATCTTGAGATAAAATTCCTTCTTTATTGTCTCTTTCTGATCTACTTATCTCTTCTTCTCTGATCTTCTCAATTTCTTGTAAGCACACTCCCCTTTGAATCAATAACAGCTTTATAATTCTCTCCATTGATCAATTCTTTTGATATGATGTAGCAATTATCTTCAGTTGACTTCAATCTACTCAACCGTTGTCTCTGAACTTTAGCTTTTCTCCCCCTCATGATGATCATAAGAAATATAAACATCATGCAAACTCTTCAGAGACATTGATTCATTGAAGTTTACAGTAGAGGAAATACAACAACAATTAAAATTTCAAAATATTACAAAATGAATTACTCCCCCTCAAGCAGATATCCTCTCCCCCTATACTAAACAAATCTATCTCACTCCCCCTCAAAAATTTCACTCCCCCTCGAATTGATACTATATCTTTTTAGATTTCAGAGCAAAAACAAACCTTTTCAACTTTGGGGAAAATGAAACAAATTCATTTTGTGAGATAACGAGTCTAGGTCCATATAGAATTCCTGTTTGCACAATAGACATAATCAATGTGACCTACGTTTAGCGCTGGCATGATGTTAACACTGGTAGGATTTCCAAATAGTCATCATGAAATCCTTTATCATAAAAGAATCACTCGTATTTGTTCCGGCTTAGTCACTTTGGACTAGCAGTTTATAGTCACGCAGACTGTTAGACTCGATGTGTCCTAAAAGTGTATATAATCAGCTCTAGACACAATGTGCATCAAATGAAATTGGAGACCGGAGCAAATGTCTTCCTCGTTTCAATATCAATATTATCCAACTGATATATCGATAGAAATGTGGTATAACTCCGTGAATATTGAAACAGAAATCTTTTCAGAGATAACTGAGTAGTTGGTGGAGTTAAGTGCATGCGTCACTGGGTCCATGATGTCTTTTTCAATAACAAGTCGCCTAGGGCTTGATAGATTATGTGGATTACCCATCCGACACAGAGTAGGTAGGCTTGTATTTTTTTCAAATCCTTTCTCAACTCTCAACTCTCTGCATTTTTCAACTCAGCACCCTCCGGCTTTTTTTTTCAAAAATTCAGTCAGCTTTTTCGCGAAAGCATGATCTGATGCACCACCATCTCCTATTAACATCCCTCTCATTTACATTTTACCTCTGCTCGACCCTGTCAGTATCCCGTGATAACTTACACTTCTCAACTAATAAACCTAAAAAACCCTCACCCACACAAGCTATAGATGGTTTGCTCCTTGGGTAGGTCTTCCGGTTCTGGTTAGACCATAGAAGCGATATATATGCCTATCACTCATTTTGGTGCATAATCGAAGTCAGCAGATATATTTTCAGCTTTGAAGCTTAAAGAATATGATAAATTCAACTCATATGATATCGGGCATTATACGCAAATAATTTGGGAGATATCAGAATGAAATGGAAAATCTGATATATGTATGAAAAGAATCAGATTTTCTTGAAAGAATTTGCACTTAGAGGATAATGGGAGAATCCAATGTGAATTGGAAGAGTTGTAACAAAGAGAATCTCAGAAGAAATGAGATTATGAAAATCAAAGAGATTAGATCAATTAATCTCAATGGTATATTCAGAGAACCAGATAAATATTTCTTTTCTGCTCAAAACTACTTTTTATGTGTGAATCAAATATTTTCGTGAAAAATCACACACAGTTTTTGAAAAAATGTCATCGTCAAAGAATGTCTAAAACTCCTCCTGGAAATAAGCACATAAAGTTAGTCAACCCATAGAACAGAAATCAAGAGCAAAAAATTATAGAAAAAAAACTCCCTCTATATCAATGAAGCTTTAGAGTTGGATTCATGGCAGGAATTCCAGAAAGATTTGTCTTTCAGACTCGGGTTCTAATCAGAAAGGATTAGAAGCCATTTGTCGAGGAAGCTCGGGTTTCAGTCTTATGTAACTGAAAGCCTTTAGCTCGGGTTCTGTACTTGAGAAGTACAAAATCCAATATTAATGAAGATCGGGTTCTACTCTGTTGTAAGTAGAAGATCTTGTTGCATTGAAGAATGGGTTCTAGTCTGGATTAACTAGAAGCCAAACTGAGTTGAAGCACGGGTCTTGATCTGAAGTAATCAAGAGCCTTTTAAAGTGAAGAACGGTTTAAGATGTCTTTGGTATCCAAACAGATTTGGATCCACACTTGTTAGCGCTCTTGGGTACCCATTTCAAAATGGGTTTTGGTACCCACTTAAACTGGGGTTTAGGTACCCATTGCAAGTTATAACTATCAGCTTCTCTCTTAAAAGCAGAAAACAAATTTCTTTGAGTATGAGAAAATTGAATATCTGAATTGTAAAGAAACTTGAATTTGAATGATCAGACTTTTACGAACTCTTCTTTTTGAAAAACTGTCCGGTTCTTGCATGTTTCTGATAATACTTGGTATTTTTCTGTGAAAATAATTTCTTATTAGAATGACAAGTATTTTCAGAAACTTTAGGAAAATTTGACTTCGAAGATTCACCGGTGTAAATCTTGACCAGAAGTTGTTCAACAATTTTATCTTTGCCTCTGTGTATCTTACACATACTTAAGTTTAAGATCTGAAGAAGAATCAAATTTAGAATATTCGGGTGCATTCTTTTCACTTTTTGTAGATAAATCAGAATGATCAACTTTAGATTTTGAACAAACTGAAGGATCTTTAATCTCTGATTCTTTTGAAGAAGGAAATTCATTAAATTGTTTAGAAAAATGAAGTATCTGATCTTCTAATCCTTTGATAATGACCAAAGAATTTCTGTCATTATCAAATGATTGGAAATCAGTTTTAAAAGATTGTTCTTTTATTAAAAACATCTTTCTTTTATCTTCAAACAACTTTGATTTTGTTTTAAAATCTTATTCTTTCAGTAAGAACTCATGTCGTTCCTTCTCAAGAGAATCTTTAGTTAAAGACAACTCTTTTCAAGAGCAAAAAATTCTTCCGATTTGTTAAAAACACAATTTTGGTCAGTATGATTTGTCTTGGAAAATAATTCTTCAAGATCTTTAACTTTCTTGTAAAGATCAGATCTTTCAGGAAAAAGATATTTCAGTTGAGTTGCATTCTGAAAATTTGCTCGTTTCGAATCGTCAAGTTCTTTTGATAATTCAGATGTTTTCAATTTAAGAGTTGTACTCTCAGAATTTTGTTTAACTTTTAAGCTCTGAATATCTTCTTTCAGTATTGATACATCACGTAAAGCAAAAGCTTTATCAGTATTTAACTGAACAAGAATGTCATAATTTGTTCTTACGAATCTTTTTAGATTCAGTAAGTTTTTCAATTAGCTCAGATTTTGAAAATTGTTCATATGCCATTTTGAATTGCTTGAAATTGAATCTTCCAAGATCTTTTATGGAAAAGTTAATGAGTGATATCTGATGAACCTCTAGGAACACTTAAAGATGAATTTGTGAATGATGACTTGTTGAAAAACAGCTCAGAGATTGACTTTTTGACGTAGAAATTTCAGCTTTTCTGCATAAAATTACCCGTAACTTTTTTCTGGAGTGGATTTGGGCCTCGAAAATTTACCGAACCAGCTTTACCTATTCTAGAAATCGTAGATCTCTGTTTAAGCTTCGATTTGACGCATGGTAGGCCTTCTAACGATGTTCCAGTCAAAAGTTATGGTCAATTTAAGCAGCAAAGGTCAAATAGTCAATACCTGAATGATATGTAGCCCAACTCGAATCATATGGAGCCCAACTCGAATTATATTGAATATAACTTGAATAATATGTAGATCAACTCGAATCATATGGAGCCCAACTCGAATTATATTGAGTACAACTCGAATGATATATAGCTAAACTCGAATCATATAAGCATAAAACTCGATCAATAAAGCATGAAACTCGATCAATTAAACATGAAACTCGATCAATAAAGCATGAAACTCGAATGAATAGAGACTAAACTCGTATGGTTCCTTATGCAACTCGATTGATACTTATGTTTTCTCGGGTGATAGTTTATAAAACTCGAATGAAACACAAACAAACTCGAATAACAACTTGATCAAACTCGATTCAAACAAGGAATTCAGTGTTGCCCGAGTTTTTTTAGGAACTGATTAAAATCAAGTTCAAAATTACAATTTTCAACAAAAATCCACGAATTGATTCCAGATTGAAATCGAAGCTGCGGTTATCACACACAAACACTTTTTGAAAAACAACTTTGGCTAATTTCAGATTAAAATCCAAAAATCGATCAAAAACCTCAAGAACACACACTTTTTCTAAAATTCAGTAAAATCCAAATTAAATCTTGTGTGTTTGGAATTAAAATCTGATGTTTATCACAATAGATTCGACTTTAAATACTCCACCTTCGTTCCAATTTTCAGAACATTTCATCCACAAAATCAAAATCCAAAATTGATTTTCTGAATTTTGATAAAAACGAATGTAATAGTGTTTGAATATTTTTCAAAATTCAGATTCAAATTCACTCAAATTCAGCCATATTTGGCTCTGATACCAATTGATAATTCACATTTCATGCAATTCATTCAACATTAAACAAAATATGAACAATTAACAATCAAACACAATATATTGAATGATTAATAGAGAGAATATTACATTGAGGTTTCGGATTTCTTGCTAAGCAAACTTCTTCTCTCTCTATTGTTCAACATGCAACCGTGTACTGTACTCTCAACAGTACACACACACCCATTTATATACACAATACAACAATTGTGTATTTACAAAACAAACCCTATAGAATTGAATATTTACAATATTGACCATGAACATTTACACTATAATTGTTTTCATCTCTATTTAACATTTATTCCTAACAATCTCCCCCTTAGAGATGAAAGCAATTATTACATGTAAAATTAATTTCACCTCTACAAAATATTGTACCCAACATCATATCAGGCTCTAGGGGCTTGTTTCAGACCATAAAGAGCTTTGTCCAACTTATAGACAAAACCTGGATGTTATTCATTTTCAAAACCTAGAGGTTGCTTGACATATACCTCTTCTTGCAACTTTCCATTCAAAAATGCACTCTTTACGTCCATTTGAAATACCTTCATGCTCTTGTGGGCAGCATAGGCCAGAAACAAACAAATTGCTTCTAACCTGGCCACAGGAGCAAATGTTTCATCATAGTCTATGTCTTCTTCTTGCCTATACCCTTGAGCAACTAGTCTTGCCTTGTTTCTTATGACATGACCTCGATCATCCATCTTATTTCTGAAAACCCATTGGTGCCAATGATTGTTTTACCTTTAGGCACAGGGACCAGCTTCCATACTTTATTTCTCTCAAACTGATTGAGTTCTTCTTGCATGGCAGTGATCCAATTGGCATCTTTAAGTGTATCATCTACTTTCTTTGGCTCCATTAGGGACACAAAACTATCAAACATACAAAAGTTTCCAAGACTGTCCCACCTTGTTTGCACACCTTTGTTGATGTCACCAATTTTTTGATCATTGGGAAGACACCAGATCCACTTAGGATCATGCTTCAATGAAGATTCTTCTGATTCAGCTTCATTCTCACCAGGTCTTATAGAACAGCTTTCAAGATTTTTAGACACACTGACTTCTTGAGCATGTTCACTTGTTGAGGATGAACCATTATTGTTGAACACATCAACTGAGGATTCAGGAAAATCAGCATTGATTGATTATGGACATGGTACATTGACTATATCAGTACACTTATTCACACAGGGTGTACCAATATGATCATCATGTCCATTGTGGTTAACAGGTTCCATTAAGGATGATGTGGAAGCTTTTGAGTCCTCTTCAGCATTGGAATGCATAAGTTCATCATAGCTGAAATCTCCTGAAACTGATTCAGGAACAACTTTGGTAGAAGGATTTATAGACTCCTCAAAGGTGACATTGATATATTCATGAATCACCTTTCTTTTGTGGTTGTATACTTTGTAAGCTTTAGAAACTACTGAGTATCCAACAAACACTCCTTCATCAGCTTTGGGTTCAAACTTGGCCAGCTGATCCCTTTGATTCAGAATGAAACAAGTGCATCCAAACACATGGAAATAGCTTATATTTGACTTTCTCCCTTTGATTAATTCATAAGGAGTCTTGTTGAACCTTTTCACCACTAAGCATCTGTTTTGAGTGAAGTAGGCAGTGTTGACTGCTTCAGCCCAAAATGATGAAGGCAAACCTGATGCACACAGCATAGTTCTAGCGGCTTTGACAACTTTGATTCCCAGTATATTTTGCACTCAAACACAATAATCAAACGATTTGTATTAAGAATACGAAGATTACAAAGAGAGAATTTGAACACTCAATCTCTAGGAACTTTCACACACTCAAAACACACACTCTAGGTGGAGGCTCCTCTTTTTCTTCTTGTCAAACCCTAGGAGAACAATATCATTTATACCTAAACTTACTTTGGGGCTTTGTCCAAACACTCCCCTTAAAGTCTTGGAAATTAAGATCCCCCCCCCCCCCCCCCCCCCCCCCAAGCTAAACTATTCCTGATTATAAATTGAACCTAGACTTTTATTATATTTAATTATACACTATTTTAGGGCTAACAATCTCCCCTTTAGTGCATAATTAAATATTTACAATTAAGCGCAATTACACAAGCTTGAATTACAAGAAATAAAATTTCTAACAATCTCCCCCTTCTTGTAATCAACGCATGTATTCTTCTGAAGTCTTGGGCTCTAAACTCTGATCTTTAAAGTAACTCTGATCTCTGAACTTTTGAAGTATATCATTGATCTTCTTCAGATGACTCTCCCCTTAAAATTTTCAGATCGGTGGATCTCCCCTTGCGTTTAGTAGGTCTTTCAAAACATTTCAACTCTTTTCAGAACATTCTCCCCCTCATGATGATCATGAGAATTATGATCATCATGTAATCACTTCAGCTCTCCCCTTCAAATGAACAACCTCAATGTGTCTTCAAATCTTTTTTCTTTGTCGAAGCAGATGATTACAGACTCAGAAAGCAAATATTACATTTAAGAACATGATAGACACAGAAGTACTTATCTCTCTCATGTTACATTCTCAATCAGTAACTCTCCCCCTTAATAACAGAGTGTAAACAGTTACATCATAAAATCCATTCATGGCTTTGCAACCTGAACAAATAAAAGAGAAATGAAATCATTTTAAGTAACATTCCAGTTCCACATATGAGTTCTATTTGAACAATAGACTAAGTCTATGTGACCTACGTTCAGCGCTGGCGTGACATTAACACTGGTAGGATTTCCAAATAATCATCGTGAAATCCTTTATCATGAAAGGATCACTCATATTTGTTCCGGCTTTGTCTCAGTAGACAAGCTATTTATAGTCACGCAGACTGTAGACTCCATGTGTCCTAAAAGTGTATAACATTAGGCTCTAGACTCAAAGTGCATTAACTGAAGTCGGAGACCGGAGAGGATGTCTTCCTTGTTTCAATATCAACAATATCCGAATGATATGTCGATAGAGTATGTGATATAACTCCGTGTGAATTGAAACAGAAGTATTTTAAGAGATGACTGAGTAGCTAGGGGGGTTAGGTGCATGCGTCACTGGGTCCATGACGTCTTGTTCAATACCTAATTCCAACACATGGAATTTGGTAGTAGATGTAGGAAACCCAGCAGACTGACACGATGTTGGTAGGATTTATCTTTTCTTTTAATCCTTTCTCACCCCTCAGCTCTCGTCATTTTTTCAATTGAACTCCCTCCAGCTCACTTTTAAATTACAATAATAGACACAAAGCATAGCATTGTTAGTTCATGATGCACTCTCATCTCCTTTCAATAACCCCTCTTAATTGCATTTTATCTATGCTCGACCCTGTTAGTACCCCATGGTAACTAACACTCCTCAACTATTTGACCTAAGAACCCTTACTCGCACAAACTAAAGTGGTTTGCTCCTTGGGTAGGTCTTCCGGCTCTGGTTTAGACCATAGGACGATATATATGCCTAATCACACATATTGGTCATCATCGGAGTCAGCATGATATCTTGAAGGATATAGCAGTTAAGCTCATGGGGTATTCCAGAAGATGGATGAGAGTTGAATGAAATATCTTGGGAAGTTTGAGAGACTGTATGAGAGAACTTCAATGGAAAGTCTGATATTAGATTTGAAAATAAATCAGACTATCATGAAAGAATTAGCTTGTATGGGAGAAACTTGATGTATGAAAGAATCAGAATATGTGGGAGAAATCAGAATATTTGAGAGAATCTCAAGAAGAATGAGATCAAGATCATCACGAAGATTAGATTAATTAATCTTGATGGAAATTTATTCAATCAGAGAATCAGATTATTCTAACAAAACCTTTTAAAGTGTGCATTAGAGTATTCAGAATGCTCACACACTTTTCGTTAAGATGTCATCTTCAAAGCGCATCTGAAACTCCCCTTGGAAATAAGAACAGTATCAGTGAAACATAAAATGTTATGAGTGAATTTCAAGAATGAAACTCAAACTGATAAGCATAAAAAGTAGAGAAAATTCCAGAGAAGTCCCGTAAACACGGGTTCTAAACTAGGTGTTTAGAAACCATCTAAACATGAAAGATCGGGTTCTGATCTGTCATGATGCAGAAGCCATTGCTTTGAAGTACGGGTTCCACTCGGAAGTAAGTGGAAGCCATTTCTTTGAAGATCGGGTCCTGAACTGAGCGATCAGAAGCCTTTAGATTGAAGTCCGGGTTCCAGTCTGAAGTGATCTGAAAACCATCTCATTGAAGTCCGGGTTCCAGTCTGAAGTGATCTGAAAACCATCTCATTGAAGTCCGGGTTCCAGTCTGAAGTGATCTGAAAACCATTTCATTGAAGTCTGGGTTCCAGTCTGAAGAAATCTGAAAACCATTTCATTGAAGTCCGGGTTCCAGTCTGAAGTGATCTGAAAACCATTTCATTGAAGTCTGGGTTCCAGTCTGAAGTGATCTGAAAACCATTTCATTGAAGTCCGGGTTCCAGTCTGAAGAGAACTGAAAACCATTTAACCTGCAAAAAAATTAAACCACTTTTGGTACCCATCGAAAGATGGGTCCTTTCTTGTTAAATTTACGATTTTCATCGTCATGTAACAACACAATAGTAGGAATCCATTTATCATTCGACGCAGGTTTAGATGCAGAACCTTATGGCACCCATTTGTATATGGGTCCAGCTGATTTTGAAACAACCTTAAATAATGGAACAACCTCTGGCTTGGGTGACTTTGGAAATGCCTTAGGCTTGGCCTTTGGCGATGGTTTTTCCAATTTGTCAGGCGGTGATGAGGCATGCACTTTTGTTTTCTTAGATTGGCGGCGTTTCCGTTTTTCAGGATAAGGTACAAAGTTAGTCATTTCAGGAACAGCACGCCGAAAGCTTTTAGGACATAATTGAAACAGATTGCAAAAAGAGTATTTCAAAGGATTACTAGCAACATCCTTTCCAGACACACTAGCACTACTATCGATTTTCACAAAAGATTCAGGCGTGACTGCCTTTTTCACAAAGAAACTTTGAAAATCATGATGTGTTATTTTAGGAATCCTTCTTGCATGATTTGTAGGAACAAAACAATGAGAGTTCGTACGTTTGGAAGACTTAGACTTTGAAAAATTTTCTTTTCCTTGGTGAGTGGGTTTCTTAGAAGACTTAGATTGACTCCGAGTCTTCTTTGAAACCTCAGCTTCGGAAGATTTGGAGCACTCACCTTTACAACTGACAGAAGAAACTTCAACCTTGGCTTTACCTTTTTCAGATGATGTGAGATGGACTTTTGTAGGATGAGAAACCTTTGAATCTTTTAAATGAGAATTTAACCTTTCTGAAATTGTGTCAAGCTTTTCTTTGTAGATGGTTAATTCTACATTTTGTTCAAAACTTTGATTTGCCAATTTTTCCTTACTCTTGAGAAGAGCTTCTTGATAATCAAGAGCTTTTTTTCGAGTTGTCTTTAATTACTTTTCTAAAACAGTAATTTGATGTTGAAGAACTTTTGTAGGAATGTAAAGGTGAGGAATTGTTTTTATAGGTTCAGCTTTCATTTCAGCTTCTGAATAACTAGACAAGAAGTCTTCCTCTAGAGTAGGTACTCTATAGGGATAACTCTCGTTTAGCTCATCATATTTGAAAGACATTTCTTTTTCTTTGTTTTCAATTCGTTTCTCATCCTCTTGGGTTAAAATTTCTTCCGATGATTGATAAACGAAAGATTTCAACCCAGCACCCATATATCTCATGTCATAAAAAATAGGTAAAACTTGTTGAACCTTTTCCAAGTACTTAGGATTTTTAAAAACCAATTCCTTGTTTGGAATGATAAAACCTAGTCTCTTTGGGTTGGTTTAAATGAATAGTTTGTTCAGTTTGACCCCGTTTAAGAAATTCATCATCTAGGGTCTTTTTGCGAGAGTACAAACCTATTCTTTCTTCTTCTATCATTTTGTATTTTTCCAAACTGTCTATGTTTTCCATGCTTACAGACTTTAAGCGTTTTGAAAGAACAAATATTTCTGATTTTAAAGAGTTCTTTTCATCAGTGAGTTTATCCATACAAGATTCAAGGTATTTATTCCTATCCTCAACATCTACCTTTTCAATCAACATCTTCTTTATCACCTCATGGTTGTTTAGCCATTTCTTTTTATACACAGCGGATTGTTCTTTTTTAGCAATCAATTCATTCTTTAATTCATGTAGTTGTGCATGCAGTTCATCAAATTCATCACTAGATTTAAAATCAGATAAGGATTGTATATCAAATAAATCGGATGAAGATGAAGAACTTTGTACATGTTTGGAGTGGTTCATGAGACAGACTGGAGATATATCAACTTTCTCCTCCTCGACAGTCTTTTCATGTGTGGAAAATCCTTGAGCCATGATTGTGGAGTGCAAAAGGTGGATCTTCTAGATTGGATACTGGAAAAACTCAGAAACTTCACAAGTTCGGATGTATCCGAGGTTGGTAACTTGAACAAACTTGGATCAGAAACGGGTTTTTGATGTTGAAACTTCAGATTTTCTAATATAGAAATTGTAGATCTCGTGTCTAGCTTCGTTTCGGCGTATGGTAGGCCGCCTAACGATATTCCAGTCAAAAGTTATGGCCTCTGGAAGCACTGAATGTCAAAAGTTTGGATAGACCCGGCCCCGAAATTCGGATGATTCGAATTCGGATGGATCCGAATTTTGATGAGGTCGTAGATCTCGTTTCAAGCTTCGTTTTGACGTATTGTAGGCCGTCTAACGATGTTCCAGTCAAAAGTTATGCCCTCTGGAAGCACTGAATGTCAAAAGTTTGGATAGACCCGGACCTGAAATTCGGATGGGTCTGAATTTCGGTGAGGTCATAGATCTCGTTTCAAGCTTCGTTTTGACGTATTGTAGGCCTTCTAACGATTTCTTAGTCAAAAGTTATGCCCTCTGGAAGCACTGAACCGAGAATAACACTTAAGAAATTACCGATTAACAATTTCAACGATTAAACAATAAAAACTTGTAATTATTGAACAAGAAATGCTCGAAATCAGTACAAGATTAATTTCTTATTATTATGGAATAGATTACCAAACAAAAAAAGAATATTAACATAAAATTAAGAGCAAAACCTTTGAATTTTGCGAAGAACACGAAGAACAATTAGATTTAAAAAATGCAATTACTCCTTGGATACTTCAACTTATATCATGAAAATTTCCAGAACAAATTATCTAACATATAAGATCATTCATGCAAAATTTCAGATCATTTCAACATGTATATCACTCAAATCAAAAATATAATCACAAAAACGTAACCGAAAATGACCATACTCGCACAACATATCCAAATATCAACTCAAACGGAGATCGTACGAATTTTTGGTGATTTTTGGAAGTTTCAGCCCAATTTCATGACCTTTTTTGTGAAGAACACGAACAAATCTGAGATTTCAAGTTTAAATCCAATCTTCTTGCTCTAATACCAATTGACAACTTTGATTCCCAGTATTTTTGCACTCAAACACAATAATCAAATGATTTGTATTAAGAATATGAAGATTACAAAGAGAGAATTTGAACACTCAATCTCTAGGAACTTTCACACACTCAAAACACACACTCTAGGTGGAGACTCCTCTTTTTCTTCTTCTCAAACCCTAGGAGAACAGTATCATTTATACCTAAACTTACTTTGGGGGTTTGTCCAAACACTCCCCTTAAAGTCTTGGAAATTAAGATTCCCCCCCAAAGTAAACTATTCCTGATTATAAATTGAATCTAGACTTTTATTATATTTAATTATACACTATTTTAGGGCTAACAAGCTTCTATGGGGGTTCTATTCCTCCTTTCAGCAACTCCATTTTGTTGTGGAGTTCTCACAGCTAAAAGTTTTGAGAGATCCCTCATTATCCACAAAAGTCTTCAAGAGTATTGTTTTTGAATTCAGTACCATGATCAATTCTAAGCTGCTTGACTTGGGTAGAGTTCAGAACTTCCATCTTCTTGATAAATCCAATAATTTCTCTGGCAGCCTCTCCTTTGGTCTTTCAGAAGATCACCCAAGTGTACCTGTAGAACTCATCAACCATTATTAGAGTGTATTTTCTACCTCCTATACTTGAGACACTGACAGGTCCAAACAAGTCCATGTGGATTAAGAATAGAGGTGTGTCGATAGAAAAATTATGTTTGGATTTAAAAGATGTTTTTCTTCGCTTACCCTTCTCAATAGAGTTTATCCTTAACATAAGTTATAGAAGGCAAACCTGTTACCAACTCATCATCACCCTGTTGATCAGCTTGTGTAAACACATCGCACATTTGATTAACAGGTTGTCTCACGTTGGCCACTAAGACTGCACCTCTCTTGGACATTTTCAAGGCATTTCTCTTCTGTTGCCTTGATTGTTCATCATTTAGCAAGGATCTATAAAGATTTACAAGATCCATGCCTCTAATGGTACCTGAGTTTCTGAGGATAGTAGAGAAGTAGTTCCATTCCTCAGGTAGTATGTCCAAGAATTTATTCACCAGAGTTAAACTGTCTTTAGTGATCCCAACAGCTTTGAGGTCATTTATTAAGGTAGTGAACCTGGTGTAGGTTTCAGTGAGTGTCTCCTTTGGCTATGCAAAGAATAGTTCATATTGACTAACAAGATTATTGATCCTGTTATCCAATGTGATGGTTGGACCATCATAGACGGTACACAAATTATCCCACATTTCTTTTGCAGTCTTCATCTTCTCAACCTGTTTGAACACATCATCAGGTGTTCCTGGATTTTGCATCAAGGGCAACAATACGTTTGTCTTCATCAGACCATTGAGCTTTTGACTTCTCAATAGTTCTGACTTTAGGAACAACTCCTTCCGCAGCAGGAGTTATGGTAGTGACAGAAGTTGGCACATAGAGACCTTCCATCACTAATTTTGGTAGTTGCACATCCGGATTCTCTAGATAGAGCATCATTCTACACTTCCAGCCAGAAAAGTTATGATAATTGAATTTTGGAGGTTTTGCCATTAACCCATTGTCATAGTAAGAGGAGGAGTTGGCAGCACTATTGTCCATTGTGGAAAATAGGGAGTTATGAGAGATCTAGAGTTAAAACACACTCTAACATGGACCTGATACCAGTTGTAGGTCCCAAAAGGTTTCCTAAGTATATTGTTGTAAGCTGTAGAGGGGCGGTGATACAGCTATTTATAATTTCAACACACTTTCTTAATGTTTGTATGTATATATTAACAAGTGTTAATTACAAACAGGTTTGAACTACGGAATGGTTCAAACTGAGATGACAGAAACAACATATGATCAATTAATCTAAGACTCACTCAGACTAGTTACAATGAATTCACTCACTAAGATGCACTCACTATTTTACAAGACAGACAGACAGCTTAGAATAAGAACAACTTGGACACACTAACTATTCTTTTCTGAGCAGACTTTGCATGCATGAAAACACAATTCTTTTGCACATTCTGGATATCTCTCTCTTGGTTATCTCACATTCCATAGAAGCTTCCTTTTATACTCACTCAGAGAATCCCAGTGAAGCTTCCTCATTGGATGCAGAGATAGTGGAGTGCCTTTACAAAAGGACAAGACTGCTTTTCTGCATATTCTAACAAAACAGTGTAAGGTCTTGAACTCACGGATCTATCTAGACGCGACACACACCAACGAGTGTGGAATCCTCGTTAGTGGCTTGACGGTAAGATCACACGCACGGAACACGGAGACTAACACAGCGTTATACGAACGACGACGAACGTACCTGATGATTCTCTCCGAAAACACTCTCTGACTCCTGATAAACTCAAGATCGCCTTTGCTCAATTACTCTCCGGAATTCTGCAAAAGTCTAATAATTATTCGAGTTAATCCTTAATTATACTGACCATTTCGAGTTTGTCTTAGGATAAACTCGAACCAGGCCCAAGGCCCATTCGAATTTGTCCACTTGACAAATTCGAAACTGCCTTATACGGAAAATTCGAAACTGCCTTATACGCAAATTCGAATTTACACCAAATTCGAATCTGCCTTATGTGATAAATTCGAATTTACTCTAAATTCGAATTTCACATGTCAAACTTCTATTTGAACTTTATGTTTGAACTTCTTGTAATACGTTACACCACGTTCAAACATACAATCAATCAATATCAAACACATATAAACACATATGTCAAATACTAGTCAATATTCAATATCACATAAGTTGACTTACACAAAATGCCAACTATACTTAGACTGCTATCGTCACACAAGGTGTACCAACAGACTCCCCCTTGACGATAGCTTCTAACTATTTACATTTTGATTAAGTACCTGGTTTATTTAAACTACTACCAGCAAATAGGCCTTGTTCAACACATACTTTAACCACAATCTGATACTTTCTGGCCTCAAACTCCATGTGAGCATCACTCGAGATTTTGTGAGTATGAAGCACTTGAAGGTCATCTTTGGAAAGATTTACTAGGTGCAGTGGATCGTATACTCTAAGAATCACTTTTTCTTCTAAGTCTTCCATCACCGCTTCACCTGTTTCACTTTCAACGTACCACCAGTTGAGATTACTTAAGACGTTCTGTGGCATTGGCTTTAGAGGGACTTTCTTCAAACATCTAACTGGTTTGTACTGAATCTTCATCCATGGTCTACCAGTCTAAGGATCAATTCTAGTATGGTCCATCACTCTTTTGCCAATTCTTGGATTGAGCCTTTCAAATTTCCTCGACCTCCCTTCCCTTCTAATGATCTTAGCAATGATTTCAGCATAGGGGTCGTCTCCGATATTTATAAGCTCCTTCCATGCCAACGCTTTTATCTCAACTTTTGGCAACGAGTTGAAATCTTTCAATCTTCTCCTGAGATACTGGAGCCCATCCTTTCGCTTGATAATAAATAGTTGCAGTTCTCGATCAAAGAACCAGCTTAGTATATTTCCTGACATCTCTCCAGCACTAGGCACACACATCTTTTCTTTCAAGTCCATCTCCTTCTTCTCTGCCCTAAACCATAGCTTTCTCTTTTCTTCATTACTAAGCTCCCTGGCAGGCTCTTCAACTTGTGATTCAACATTTAAAGCAGCTTTAACCGCTTCTATGTCAATCATATTATGTTCCTCCGGCACATATGTATCGGTGATGGGATTTTCTTGAATAATTATCTCATTTGCTTCATCTTCCTCATCACCTAACACTTCATCATCTGGTTGCCATTCCGGAACATCTTCAGGCATAATTTCTCCCTCTTCCAACTCATCAAACTCATCTTCAAAGTCAAAAGCTAATACTTCTTCCTCAATATTCATTAAAGCTTCAATCATCGCGTTCATGTCGCTCTCAGTGACCATTGAGGAACTCGCCTCTCCTCCTTCAGCTTCACTTTGACTTGGCTCCCCCTGAATTTCAGCATGTTGAGCAGCAGAAAAATCTATCGGCTCACTCTCTTTCGGTGCATCGGGATCATTGCCATCGTCATCATCTCCCCTTCGCTGCTCCTCAGAATCCCTACGGCTTGTCTCCCCCTGAGCTTTTAGATTTTTCATTAACTGCTCAATAAGGGATCTCATCGTTCGTATTTCTGCTGACTGATCTGCAACAAATGTTTTTAGCTCAAGATTCTCTTCTTCAATCTTTCCAACAAATTTCTTCAACTCTGCATTCTCTTTGTCAACATTTGCATTATGCGCCTGTATCTCTCCGATAGCTTAGTCAACTGAAAAATTTGGACTTGTTGGAAGTCAACCTTGCTTCTGAGCTCAGCAAATCGTTGATTGTCGATGAAGGTGGATGAGGTGGATGGAATGGATTGAATTGGTGTCGGAATGATTGGTGAGGGAATGGATGTTTGAACAGGTGGTGGTGGCGGTGGAATGGATGTTTGTGCTGATGGCTGAGCGGCTAGAATTTCTGGCTCAGAAGCAGAAGCTGAGGAAGCTCCCTGCATAAAACGATGCCTTTTGGCCCTATGCCTAGGCACCGAAGGAACTATATCTTCATCCTCAAAATCTGAGTCATCGTCATCAGAAACTCTCGATGCTCTTTTCTTTGCAGCTTCTTCATCAATAACTATTACCCGGGATCCATATGTGGCTACCCGGATAGACGGATCATCTGAACCTTCCTCAATTACAATCTCTTCTGCTTCTTCCGATTCAGATTCAGAGGTTGACTCAGCTTCACCTGCTGCCTCAGGTTCATACTCATCGATCTGCAGAAAAATGTCTTCTTCCCTAGTTGGAGGTTCCAAAATATTCCCAACTAGCTCAGAAGTGATCTCTTCATTTGCATGAGGTCCTTGAGTCCATATTTCTTCCCATGTTTCCACCCGCGGATCAGGTACGGGGGCTACACTTGAAGGACCAGCCTCTTCTGGCTCTTGCACTCTTCTCACTGAAGGCCTAGAAGCCTGAGTCTGTCGAACTGAAGGTCTTTTCCTTCTCCTTTTTTGTTGAGGTCTAGGTTGTTGCTGTTGCTGTTGTGGCTGCTGTGGAATTTGAACTTCCCCGGCCCAGTTGGCACCTTCAGGGGCCTGAAAATCTGGATTAACCACTGCACCAAAAAGTGGTGCCTCTACTGGTCTAGCCAGAGCACCTCTGTGTGCTTGGCAATCTGCAAAAATTCTTTTGTCAATCACTGCTACGCTTTGAATATCGTTCAGCTGTGGCAAGTTTGGCAGGAAATGTCGTATCAACATCATCACAAATCTCGGATACAACAAAAATCTTTCTCGTGTCGGAGCTGTTATCTGATGAACAAAGTCTGCAAAGAACATTTCTGAATAGTTGAACCTCTGATTGTAGACTAACGCAATTATTCCCGACTGAATCTTCGATACTATATAATCAAATCCTGCTTTCTTCGGAGCAAAGCACACCATGAAAACGTGTGCTAGATATCTCCACTGCCCAATCAGCCCGCTCTTCATATACGAGGACTTAGCCACATCCAGGCTATAACCCATTCTGATGAACGCAGCTTGCCTAACTGCTAATGGAAAGTCAATCGGCCCAGCTTCTTGCTCTGAAGAGCCCAACTACAGCACTCTGCGTAACACGTCAGCTGAAAACACGAGATGGTGTCCATCAATCCTGGTCCTCAATACTGTTGGAGTAGCAGTACAATCGACCTGCAGATGGTCCCAAAATTCACGCACATATGGCAGCACCATTTGAACGTTATGTGACAGGGCATACGAAACCCTCGAAGCACCCAAAAAATCCACCATTTGGCGGAATGCCTGAGCTTCAGGCAGCTCACGGTCAGGAGAAATGACCATATTATGCTTTTGAACAAAAATTCTATCTGCCATATCTGCACAATAAAGTATATAAAATATTAGAATAGTCAATATAAACATAAACTTGCTTAGATTCAAATTTGTTTTATTTTGAACTTGTTTAAGTAAAAAATTCAACACATATGAATTTCTACAAGATAGAATTAAATTTTAAGCAAATATTTCGAATTTAATGGTAAAGTCGAATTACAAATTCGAACTTGCCCTCATTTCGAATTTAATGGCTTCTTCGAGTTTAGTGACAAACTCGAAGCCACAATCAAACTCGAAACCATGATCAAATTCGAAGGTGTCGGTTTGTGTAACAACAAAAATCCAAGATTTTAACCATTTTAGACTTAGAAAATTTCATCCATTAGTCCTAATAGGTTCTAATCAAAGATATTTGTAACTAATTTGATGTTTCACCGGTTCAAACTTTGTTATTTTGAAATACAAACTTCACACCATTAAAACCTCAAAATCGGTTGATTTTGGCTCAAATTGAGTCTAAAACCTCCTAAATCTTGTACAATGATGTTGATTATACCTAGATTTGTTAGGAGTCTGGAACACAAATGGACAAAAACTCGACAAATAGTGAAAAACTCGAAGTCGGTAAAGTCGAATGCTTAAACTCGAAATCTCTCTGGATAAACTCGAAGACTCAAATTCGAAGGTAGGTGATTAATGACTTGTCACTGTTGACCTATTTATACTAACCACCTTCGAGTTTGTTGCCTACTTCGAATTTACTGCCAAACTCGAAGTCCATGCCAAATTCGAATATGCATTTCGATTTTAGCTTAAACTCGAATTGAACTTGTAAATTTTGAAAAATTTGAAAATCTTTGAATTAAATTCAACTTTTTCAACTTTTCCAAAACTATGCCAAATCATTTACCCTAAGCACATGATTCTCACGCAGTGTTTATTTTATTCAACTAGGAATGCACCCTCAGTAATTTTGACCTTTTTCCTAAGTAAAATTCAAATAAAAAAATGAAGTAAAAATTAAAAGATAAAATAATATAAAATAAATTAAAGTTAAAATTGTGAACAAAAACTAAACTTAGACTAATCTACATTATTTTAAAATTTACAACCTATACTAAACCCTAACAGAATATTTTTAGCGAGTATAGTCAAAGAAAGGTTCAATTAGATAGCGGTGTCAAGTACGTACTTTCAGTATTCAAACTTTCACACTTAGGAATTTTTGATTCCTTTGATTGTTTGTCGTAACATACATTTATAGTCGATTGTTGGTATTATTTTCCCTTTAAACATGTTACACTTCGGAATATCCCTTGGCCTTTTTATTTATCAAAAAATTACCTTACGTGACTCATACTTAGACATACTTTTATGATCAAGGCATACACACAATGATTATAACTTTTTGGTATTGCAAACTTTCTTTAAAAGGCAAACGTCGGACACATGTCTGTATTTACATACAACAAAGTGTCTTAGTTTGTCTTAAGGTTTATTTTTTAAAGCTAGCAAGACAGCGGTGACAGGTCTGTACCGACGTACAACAAAGCGACTTATCTTGCTAACTCGAGTCAAACCATAGGCAACAGGTTTGTACTTACGTACAACAGAGTTACTTGTTTTGACTCTTAACTCAGTATGATTTTTCTATTCTTTCCATTTCTTTAAGATGTATCTGATGTTGCTATACATCCCCAGAAAGTTTGCATACCTCATTTAGAATCAATGTCTGTATGTCTCTAACATAAAAATTAAGACCAATTGGTCATACATCTAAGTAAGTGACACGTCTGACTTTTTCTTGAATATTTTATTAGCCTTGAGACTCCCTATATGTATTATGCCTACCAACATATCAAACTGGATAATGTACAACACTTAGATTTTTAGGTGCGTTATGTGTGAAAGTTGGACACTTAGAGATTGTAAAGACTATGCTAATTTTCGTCACTTTGAACCTATGCATCTAAGACTTAACTCATTTTCTAATACTTAACTCATTTTCTGATATTCTCTTTTTTTTTTGAACTTTTTATGGTTTTCTCTCTTTTTTTTTCATAAATAAGAGTAAGAAAATAAAATAACCTACTAACTTACTATAAAAGAAAACTATCCTAAGCTACTAAACTTACTATAAAAAGAAAGAAAGACTACTGTTATAAAGGAAATAAAACTCTACTAAGGTCAACTCATTCTGGATTACGCATTCCGTTTAGTTGAATCAAATACTCAAAGCGTGACTTATCAAAAGCTTTTGTAAGTAAATCTGCATTATTATCATCTGTTGCCACTTTTACCAGCTTGATTAAGTTTTTTTCAGCACAATCACGTATAAAATGATGTCTTATGTCTATGTGCTTGGTTTTGTTATGCTTAACTGGATTATTAATTATAGCAATTGTTGACTGGTTATCTATCCTAATAGGAGTATGAGTATAAGTCAAACCGTAATCCCGCAATTGTTGTTGTATCCACAGAACCTGTGAACAGCAACTACCAGCAGCAACATATTCGGCCTCGCACGTTGACACGGCTACCGAAGTCTGTTTCTTGCATTGCCAGGAAACGAGTCTCCCTACTATGAACTGACAACCTCCAGTTGTTGACTTGCGCGTCAAGCTACATCCTCCATAGTCTGAATCAGTGAACGCCTCCGATTCCAGATCGCCCTCCGCGTGATACCAAAGGCCCAGCTTCGGTTTCGACTTGAGGTATCGTAGAATCCGCTTCACAGCTTTCATGTGCATTTCTTTCGGATTAGCTTGAAACCTAGCACAAATACAAACAGCAAACATTAAATCAGGTCTAGAAGCAGTTAAATACATAAGTGACCCAATCATGGCCCGATATAGCGTCGGATCCACATCGGTATCACTTTCAGTACCCGGTCTGAGATTGTGATTCACTTGAATCGGTGTGCTGAAGTGAGCTGTCAACTTGGTTCCTTCCATCCCGAAGCGCTCTAAGATGTCATAGACATACTTCGTCTGATTAATAAACATGCCCTCCTTCCTCTGTTCGACTTGCAAACCCAGAAAGAATTTTAACTCACCCATTGCACTCATCTCGAACTTTGACTTCATTACCTTCTCAAAATCTTTACACATCTGCTCGTCTGATGATCCAAAACTGATATCATCTACGTACACTTGTACCAACATGAAATGTTCTCCTTTTCGCTTCACGAACAGCGTACTGTCTATTCTCCCTCTTTCAAACCCATTTTCTAAAAGATGGTTGGATAGAGTCTCGTACCATGCCCTCGGTGCTTGATGCAATCCATACAAAGCCTTATCTAATCGATATACTCTGTCTGGATATTTCGGATCTGTAAACCCGGGCGGCTGTTCCACATATACCAGTTCCTTCACTTTCTCATAAAGGAAAGCAGTCTTAACATCTAGCTGATAACCCTTAAAATCCTTGAAGGAAGCAAAAGCCAGAAACAATCGGATTGCTTCAAGCCTTGCTACTGGCGCGAACACTTCATTGTAATGGATTCCTTCCTCTTGGTTGAAACCCTTTACCACCAGTCTTGCTTTGTTGCGAGTGACTATACCTCGATCATCTCTTTTGCACTTAAAACCCCATTTGGTTCCTATTGCTATTTCTCCTCGAGGTAATGGAACTAACTCCCACACTTTTAGTTTCCTAAACTGTGACAGTTCTTCCTGCATCGCTTCAACCCAAGAGTTGTCTTTTAGTGCCATCTGCACATTTTTCAGCTCTACTTGCGAGATGAAACATGAATAGAGGCAAATATGAAAGGCCTCGGAGTCATTTATCATCGACAACAACACTGTGTTGTTATTCAAACTACTCCGAGTCCTCACATCAGCATTAGGACTTCCTATGATACTCTCAATAGGATGATTCTTGTTGTATCTAGATGTCTCTATCTCGTCAACTCTCAGAGTATCTCCCAAATTTGATCCTATCTCTCCTAACGGGGGAACGACTTCAGACTCCACATTTTCTTCCTCATGGTCACTGTCTTCAGAGGCTGAATTTGTAGTCTGATGTTCGTTTGTAGGCACTTCAGAATCATTTTCTTCTAGAGATCTTTCTTCATTTGATGTAGGCTCGGATGTTGATTGAAAAGTGGTCCTCGGAAAGCTATGACCCTCGTCATTCAGATTTAATGACGACATGTCCTTTTCGATTGTACATGAATCTTCATCCAAGAATGTTAAATGACTCAAACAATTTGTCATAATCAAATATCCATTCCGGACCAGTTTGGGGTTCATGTGTATAACTTGTGACATCTATGTTATACACAATCTCTACTGTACCATTAGATTTGTTAAAAACCCGTTTGTTTGGTGAGTTCGGCACATAACCTAGGAAGTATCATTCGTCAGCCTTTTCACCAAACTTAGGTTGATGTTTTGTTTTCATTAAAGTACATGGTACCCCAAAAGGCTCGAAGCCAGTTAAATTAGGTGGCCTTTTATTCAAAACTTCATAACAGGTTTTGTTCAATGATTTGACAGTAAGGACCCGGTTTAAAACATGGCACGCGGTATTCACTGCCTCCCCCCAAAACATGGTAGGAAGCTTTGAATCCGATAGCATGGTCCTTGCTGCCTCAATCAATGTCCTGTTTTTCCGTTCAGCCACCTCATTTTGTTGTGGCTCGTAAGGTGCACTAAATTGATGCACTATGCCCTTTGATAGGAAATATACACCAATTACAGTGTCCTTAAACTCTGTTCCGTTATCACTTCGAATGCGTTTAACCCTCGTTCCGTAAGAATTCTCCACTTGGTCTAAGAACCCGATGAGCTTTGCAGCCGTCTCGTCCTTTGTACCTAAAAAGAAAACCCAAGAAAACGTGAGTAATCGTCAGTAATAACTAAACAGTACCAACTACCACCTATACTCCTTTTGTTGATTGGTCCAAAGAGGTCCATATGCAACAAATCGAATGTGGCAGCGATGGAGTTCTGAGTCTTGGACTTGTGTGCTTTCTTGTGTTGTTTTCCTTTCTTGCACGGTAGACACTTATCCTCGAACTGAAAACTCTTCATAGGAACACCTTGCACCAATCCATTTTTCGTAATGTAGTTCATCTTTCTCAGGTGCAAGTGTGCCATGCGTCTGTGCCATAAAACCGACTCAGTCTCGGACGCTTTAGATAACAAGCAAATTGGTCCCATCGAAGATTCCGGCTTGTTCATGTCTAGCATGTACAGGTCATTCTTCCTTAGAGGCCTCATCAGTATCCACTCTTCAGGTACTTTGAACCCCGGTTTTAGCACTAACGCCTCAGTATCAGTAAATAGTACTGAGTTCTTCTTATCACAGATTTGAGATACACTAATGAGATTGTGAACCAGTTTATCAACGTGATAAACTTGATCCAGTTTGACAGTCCCATTAGTGACCACTCCGGTACCAGTGATATTCCCTCCTTTATTGCCAGCGAATGATACAAAACCCCGATTCCCTCCCTTGAAGTCTGCGAGTAGACTTCTTTCCCCTGTCATGTGCCTGGAGCAACAAATGTCGATGAAACATTTGTTGTTTGGACCTGTAGTTATCTCTTGCACATGAAAGAAAGTAGGTTAGTTATCACGGGGAACCCAAGCCATAACTGACTTGGTAATACCATTCTCGTCCACATACTTAAACTCTTTCAAATACCCATCTCTCCTTTCAGGTGACTTGGGTTTTTGAATTGGAGTCTGTTGTGGTGCAGAGTGATTTAAGTTCACTCTCGGCCTATATGTAGGCATTTGCTGTGGAGCTCTTGAATAATATTGATTATAATGCATCTCTGACTGATATCCCTGAGCTCTACCTGGTGTTTGATGTCTTACAGGAGTGTGTGACCTAACCAGAGTGTAAGCTCTGCTAGGTGTAGTACTCCTGTAATTCTGTTGCGGTCCTGACCTAGATTGATTAACGACTCTATTTGGTGAATTAGTCCTTATCACTTCTTTTGGTCGACCTGACACAGGCATTTGTTTCACAGCAGATTTTGGTGCAGCTTGCACAGTTTTCTCGGTATTCAGAGAACTACTAGTGCTTGCAACACTTGGCGAAGGCTTGTGTTGCTCCAGCTTTCCAGGTTTAGGTGTATTATCTACTTTCCTATGTGGACAGCTAGACGCAACATGCCCCCTTTCGTGACATCTAAAGCAAGACATTTTGTCAATTGACTTTTTGTGTGTGCACTTTGACTTAGGTGTCTCACTAGAGTCTGGCTCTTTTGGTTCAACTATAGCGACTGGTTCATCCTCCTGATCATTAAAGTCAATTTTGTGGTGTCCTACAGGTTTATCACTAGAGGATGGCACATTTAACTTTCTTAATCTTGATATTATTTTCAGTCACCTTAGTTTCATTTTCCTTTGTAATCTCAGACACTGGTTCCGGTATTTCCTCTGATTCAACTGATTTCTCAGTTTTCTCCTAAGGTTGAGGTACATAGTTATCGTTGAAAGGTGGAGGACTTTCATGATATCCTAGACCTACAGGCTTCTTAGACTGACGTTGCTCATCTAAGATTTTCCCTAGGTTAAGAGATGAGTTCCTAAACTTTTCAAGTTTACTATTGGCCTCAGCTACCTTTACCTTAGACTCGGCTAGCTCTACGTCTTTGGATTTTAGCTCCTTGGTTAATGCCTCAACATGTTCATACATTATTTCTAACCTAACACACTGTTTGCTCAGTTTGTCCTTTAGAACTACAACATCCTGTGCATCAGCCTTAAGCTTATCCCTTAGATCTTGCTTTATGTCTACTAGGCTAGCATTATCTGATTTTAACGATTCATTTTGAGCAGATATGGTTTGATGTGATTCTAGTACTAAATTTAACCTATCGTTAGACGTAGCACATAAAACACATAAATCGTGGAAAAGAGAAAAGTTTAGAGTTACCTTGGCATGATCTGATTCCACGTTGGCCATTTGTGCGGCAAACTCCAGAATTGTCTGATCAACTGACTTTTCTACCCACATCGGACTGCTTTCATTCTGACTGTTGTCCCCTGTGATTTCCTCTGCCCCATCACTTCCAGTTTCAGTCACTTCAGCCATAAAGGCTCTAGCATTCGATTCTGGATGTGTGCTCCAGTCATAAGTTCCATCTAGCTGTCTGTTTGATGTAACATTGGATAACAGACGAGCTATATTTGCTTGACTGGTTGAACTACTCGGTAGATATCGCCCTTGCGATTGATTCTGATACTGTCCCTGTGGATTCTAATACTATCCCTGGTAGTTCTCTACTTTCGGTCGCTGACACTCTCTAGCGAAGTGTCCTAACCCCTGACAGTTGTAACACTTAACTATGGACTTATCAAATCCAATCTTATTGTTACTAACGTTCAGATTCCTTCCCGTTCTTTTGATGAACCTTTTAACTCTCTGAGTTACCATGGCCAATTGCCATTGCAGATCCATCTCTTCCAGATCATCAAGATCTACCTTATCGTAATCCTCATCCCAAAGTGCAGGATCGTTAATTTTGCCCTGAGCGCAATTGTCGTAAGCGGCCACAAAGGAAGCCAACAGATTCAGATGGTCTTCCGCAGATTTTGCGCTCATAGGCATCTTTGAATACCCTTGAGATGTAGATGTCGGGGTAGCCTGATACTGCTTTTCTTCTGGTCGAGAAAACCCTAAGAAAGCTCTATTCATTGAGTCTTCTGTTTCATCCGGTGACGATGTTTCTCCCGAGAAGAATGCTGTAGCGGTCTTCAATTAAGTTGCCACTGAAGGTTTTGATTTCCCAAAGTACATAGCCGGATCTTGAACTTGATCATAATCTGTTTCCTTCTTTAGCAACTCAAAGTGATATGCCCTCAGCGTTCCGATAACCTTATCTAGAGTCAGAGTATAGAATTTGTCTTCATCATGCTTTATTAAGGCCACATACATCTCCCATTTGGCCGGTAAAGCATCCAGAATCTTGTTAATCTTTTCCGTATCACTATACTCCACGCCGTGGCTATCTAACTTAGTTAGCAAATGATAGAAGCGTGTAATAGTCTCATCCAGCTTTTCGTTCTTCAAGGATTTGAAGATCGCGAACTGCTGCTTGAGCATTTCCATTCGATTCTTTCTTACCCTCGGGGTTACCTTCACACTGTTTTCTAACGCATCCCACAGCTCTTTTGTTGTCTTCTGATTACGGAAGGTGTGTAAGATTTTCTGCGGTAACGCCATTCGAATGATAGCTATTGCACGGTTCTCAGCTTCATACACATTTTTATCGTCATCCTTCATTTTTGAATAAGGCACAACCTTTTGTCGTCCTTCAACTTCAGCTGTAGGTGGAATGTACCCTTCATCGATACAAAGCCACATGCGCATATCATTAAACCTCGTGAAGTCGGCAAACCTATCCTTCCACCAGTAATAGTCCTCAATTTTCATTAACTTCGGTGGTGAATTCGCCTTGCCAACTTCATGATCCATCTCCATAAACCTCTGCAGACTTGACATTGTTTCAAATATAGTTGAATTCAAACTTAATTAATTTAATTCGAAATTAATTTAAAATAATTCTTTCGAATTTGGGTAAATTCGAATGTAATTAAATTTAAACCTATTTGGGATTAAATTCGAATTAAGTTTTAAATCCAGCTAAACTCGAAATTAATGACAAAGTCGAATGTCCAATAATCTCGAACCCCAACTAAATTCGAAGATCACTAAACTCGAAATTCCCTATTTCGACTTTAGTGTAAAGTCGAAACCCTAAGCAAATTCGAACTGGCCAAATTCGAAACAAACTTTTAGGAAACTCGAAAGGAGCGTATTTTGGTCAAACTCGAAATTCTTGTAAACCCTAATAACCCCTTACTAAACTCGAGCGCCGCAAATTCGAAAAACGGCTAATACTTCGAGTTTTCAAGTTTTTCAGATTAAATCAATATTTTTACAAGTAAAAATACTGATTTTGGTCAAAAGCTTGAACTACAACAAAGTATTTCCCGAAATCTGATTTGTTAAGCTCGAAAAACCTCAAAAAGCGTGATATTAACCGTCCAAAACGTCAAGAAACCTAGGATGTATGCTTATGAACACGAAGACTACTAAGAACACCCCGTTGGCTCTGATACCACTTGTAAGGTCTTGAACTCACGGATCTATCTAGACGCGACACACACCAACGAGTGCGGAATCCTCGTTAGTGGCTTGACGGTAAGATCACACGCACGGAACACGAAGACTAATACAGCGTTATACGAACGACGATGAACATACCTACACGATGATTCTCTCCGAAAACACTCTCTGACTCCTGATAAACTCGAGATCGCCTTTGCTTAATTACTCTCCGGAATTCTGCAAAAGTCTGATAATTATTCGAGTTAACCCTTAATTATACTGACGATTCGAGTTTGTCTAGGACAAATTCGAATCTGGCCCAAGGCCCATTCGAATTTGTCCTCAATGACAACTTCGAATTTACCCTAAATTCGAACCAAATCATTCAAACTTATGTTCGAACCTGTTCCTAGAACTTATTCTAGAGCTTATTCTAGAACTTAATATGATCGTCTAAGCTTATCATGCAAATGTAAACCTCATACACAATCATGATATTAATAACAAAACTAGACTTCTGTCGTCACACCAGATGTACCAATAGACTCCCCCTTGACGATAGCTTCTAGTTGTTGTTCATTGATCGTAATAGACTATCAGAATCACAGACTATGAATATCGAAACTAGATAGCTATTGTCGCATCGGGTGTATCAACAGACTCCCCCTTGACGATAGCTTCTAGTACATATTCATTGACATAGTCATTGATCTATGAATACCAAAATTACCTTTTCTTCTTTGATATCCATGACTGTCTCTTTAGATTCACTGTCCTCACCGGTTTGTAGACTAACTTAGTCCATTTCCTACCAGTCAGAGGATATATTCTTACCACCTTCATCGAGTGATTTCCAATCAGGTATATCTTTAGGAATAAACGCTCAATCCTCAAGATCCTCCTGTTCTAAGTCATCTTCGAAGACGAACCTCATTTCATCTTCATCTAACTCTGACAATGCTCTGATCAGGTCTTGTCTTCAGTTACTTTAGTCGCCTCTGAATCCTTGCCTTTTCCCTTGTCAGCTTCTATGAACACCGACTCCCCCTGAGGATCAGCAAGCTGAGCAAATTGTTGTCTTGAAAGATCTGCCAGCTCACTATTCAGGCCATCTTCTTTGACTTGTCAGCTCACTATTCAAGCCATCTTCTTCGACTTCTCTACAATTTCTCCCCCTGAGATAGACGCTCTTTCAACAAGTCCTCCACTATAGCCTCCAGATTTGCAATCTACTGCTGCTGATCAGTCTCTGTCTGATCCAACTGGGCATTAAGATGTTGAAGTTCACGAATCGCCTTTCTCAGTTGAAGAATCTGTAATTCTGTAAAAACTCCTATTCTAACATTGGATATGCTTAATCAACACATGAAACAAGTCATAATATGTTAGTAGGACATTAAAAACCATTATTCAACAATAAAAATTCAATGAAACTCTCCTTACTTACATCCTTTGAAGGTTTAGAACGTAAACCAAACACTAGAATTAAGTTCGAGAGAAACAGTCGTTATCTTCGTTAAACACTCACAACATCGTAAGTTTTGAAAAAAACATGAACAATTTTCAACTTTTTCAACTTATCTTTAGTTTTGAAAAACTTTAAACAATATTCAACCTTTTCAACTCATCACGAAACTCTTCACTTTTAGCAACTGATTATCATGCAAATTTTATTTTTCCAACTAGAATGCATCCTAGTACCAGCTCGTTAGTGGCTTGACGGTAAGATCACACGCACGGAACACGGAGACTAACACAGCGTTATACGAACGACGACGAACGTACCTACACGATGATTCTCTCCGATGACACTCTCTGACTCCTGATAAACTCGAGATCGCCTTTGCTTAATTACTCTCCGGAATTATGCAAAAGTCTAATAATTATTCGAGTTAATCCTTAATTATACTAACCATTTCGAGTTTGTCTTAGGACAAACTCGAACCAGGCCCAAGGCCCATTAGAATTTGTCCACTTGACAAATTCGAAACTGCCTTATATGTAAATTCGAATTTACACCAAATTCGAATCTGCCTTATGTGATAAATTCGAATTTACTCTAAATTCGAATTTCACATGTCAAACTTCTATTTGAACTTTATGTTTGAACTTCTTGTAATACGTTACACCACGTTCAAACATACAATCAATCTATATCAAACACATATAAACACATATGTCAAATACTAGACAATATTCAATATCACATAAGTTGACTTACACAAAATGCCAACTATACTTAGACTGCTATCGTCACACAAGGTGTACCAACAAACAGTATTTGTCCCTATGTTGCAGAATCTTTGTCTTTTCCTTTTTGTCTATGTTGCAGGCTGCTTTACCTTAAAGAGGAATGTCAACTTTAATTCTTTCCTCTTCATGTATAGCTATTTTGATATAAGAAATGGTCTGTCACCCATTTCAAATATCCTCTTTGTCTTCATGTATCAGAATAGCTTAGGCAATGAAAGCAGATTCTAATTTTCCACTTTGTCTTCGACTTTTAAACTAACCTTCACCAAGACTTTACTTGATGACATGGAAACAAATTCCATAAAGTGTATAACCTGTTCACAAAGAACAGGTTCTGTTCATAGAGAACAGAACACTTCATTTGGGTCCAAGCTGTTCAACAAACATGAATAGCATAGACAGTTTATGTCAAACATGTCCAACAGTATAGGATAGCTTGGGTAATCTACCAAGTTACAACTAATGCAACAGTGTAAGCAGCTTTGGGCTAATATTGCAAATTACTTATCAGGTTTCAATAAGGCATTAAAAAGCCTTAAATTATACCCTTAAGTGTATCAAACATGTTTGATTAATAATCTCCCCCTATGATATAGAACGGGTTTGATTGAGGCCTTTTTGTGCCTAACAGGTTCATGATGTAATAATTTAATATTTATGTTCATATTTTGTAACGGCTTTTTTAGTTGAGTCCATGGGTTTTGGCCTATTAGGGTTTTGGTATTTAAAGGGTCTCTTAGGGTTTATTTGTGAAACTCAAGGTAGCTCAAGGTGTAAGGGGAGTATATCCATCTTGTTTGGAGAGAGAAAACCTTTTTTCATCATTGTTCATCTTTGAAGGTTAATCTAATCATTTGACTACCCTTATATTTATTCATCTTGTCTGTTATTGTATGTTTGTGCTTGATAATTTGGGACTAACAATAAAAGAACAAAAAATTATAATACTGGCTTCAATTGAGTATTGATGTATTTCATTATTTCTGACTTTGATTTTTGTTGAATCGTGATATTAATAATTTGAATGGTACTAATATTGTCTGGTTCTTCAATGCGACAATCGTGATATTGATATTGTCTGGTTTTAGTACGTTGCTCTGGTGGATTTTGATTTTTACACATCTGTAATCCATGTCACGACCGATATGGTGGCAAATCTTAGTAACTTGAGATGGTACTTGTGAATTTTGTGACCTACCGATCGATTGCTAGTACAAACAACCCCTTTATTACAAACGAATGAATGATAGTGTTATTTCCAATTAGGGTTATAATGTTGGTTCACATTTAAGCATCCAACATCCTCCATTCCTAGCTCCCATGAAACCCCATATACATTTGGAACCCCTAACCAAGAGTTTTGTTCTTGGATGCCAATTCCGGAGCTCACTTGTAACCACGCAATCTCATTGTTTACGTTATCAGTTTCTTGAAATAACATTTTCATTTGTGATTGTTGAACCGAAATCATGGATTCCTGCCCATTGTACAGTTGGAAATGATCTTGTAATCCAACGGGTATGCTAGGAATCTCTTCAAACTGACTCCAGCTCTCATTGGTTTGACGTATTGCTCGTTCATCAGAATACGGGAACCTTGAAGCTATCATAACGAAATAACGGATCAATCACATGGTTTTTAGAACAACAAAAAGCAAAATTTGCTAGATTCTTACCTGTCATTGTGGAATTGGAATCAAAATTTTCAAGAAAACGACTGGGTGGCTGATGATTGACATTCGTGTAGGAGTGATTTGGGTCATGGAAGAAATACGGGTAGTTATTAACCGGGAAAGATTGTTGGCTCAAATTGAATATTCGGTTGTCGCATTGAAGAAGCTTCTCGTATTGCTTATCGAGGACTCCAGGAGGAAATATAATCGAATGACGTCTAAAAAACAAAACAAAACAAAACTCTTTTCTTAAAAATAAACCGTAATCATGGGACATATGTTAACGTTATAAAATTTAAAAACATGTTACCTGCAAATAGACGCTTGGCCTCCGGTGAAATCCATCGTTTGTTTCCATTGCGTATGCTTTCGTGGCTGCGGATTAGTCTCCCTGCCGAATTGTGGAGGCTGGTTCAACTGAAAAAACCCGTTAACCGATTAATGTAATAAAAACTCAACCAACATTAAGAACCAAATTATTTTCGGTAAAATATAAAAAATAATAATAAATAAGTAAAAGGAACCTCAATTTGTAGGTGTCCAAGTTCGCCTTCATCCATGAAAGCTCTAATGGCTGAAATTTCAGACCATTGGATTTCGATCTTGTTCTTGAGAGGTCCGTCGAGAAATTCCCAAACTAATTTCTTCTTTGCGTAATAGACTTTTGCTACTAAATCTCCTTCGTTTCTTGAAATCCTCTGCTCACAATTTCCAATTTTTAATTAGATACGATCTTAATAATAAATTATATAAAGAAAAATAACATGAAAATGTGACGTGATTTGGGTCACACTTGATGTCGATCGTAGGGTTTGCGTGTTATTATTTTTTTACATAAAAGTACTCAAGTTAATTTTTTTTCGTTTTGTGAAATTTGACTATTAGAGTCCGGTTATAATTGGTAAAAAAACGGGTTTTTTGAAACTGAAAAACCGGTTTCTAATATTCAGAATTCTTTAAACCATAAAGAAAAATTAACTTGAGGATTTTTCTGAGAAAAAATAACATGAAGGAATGAAAAGCAAAAAACATAAGGACATATTAGTTTTTTCATAATAAACCCATGGTTGTAATTTAAAATATGTATTTTAAGTGGTAGTTTTAAAGATATATATTTAAAAATCATAGTTTCAACATGAAGTGTAAGGGATCTAAAACCACGTATAATTTTGTATATGTTTTTTTCTTAGGGTTTACTATTGAAAAAACCGAACATGTTTTTATGGTTTTACGTTTTCGTCCCTTCATGTTATTTTTTTTCTAGAAAAGTTCTCAAGTTCATTATTTCTTTTTGGTTTATTTGACTATTAGAACCCGGTTATAATTGGTAAACCGGATTTTTAGAAACTGAAAAAACCGGGTTCTAATAGTCAAATTTTATTAAACCAAAAATAAAAAAATAATCTGAGGACTTTTCTGGAATAAAATAACACAGAGAGACGAAAACACAAAAAGTATGAAAATATATTTGGTTTTTCATAATAACCCTTTTTATTGTAAAAAAAAGAGTCCATATTCAATATACAAAACTAGTGAAAGTCTATTACCTATTATTGCAATTTACCCAATTAAAATGCCCAATTGTTTTACATTTTTACGAATGAAGTAAAGTGACAAAAAGGCTAGTGATTGTTAAAATTGGTTAATCATCTATCACATTAAGATTAGATATGTGTGATTAGGGGTGTATATATAAAATTACCTATTTTTAATGATACTTTCACCAAAAGTCCATTTGTCTAAAGATATTAATGTGTTTCATGTTAACTACTTGATTAAAAAAAACATCTTAAATACTTTCATGTCAAAACTCCTTAATTTTGTTTACTATTTTAATGTTATAATATTTGATTACTTAAATACAATTATAAAGCTGTACAAAAGAAAATAGAATTGTAAAAATTATTTATATTAATAACCTGCTAGTGTAGATAACTTTTGGTCAGTTGATCTGGTTTTTTTTACCTAAACTTTTAATGATTTATTTAACTTCTTATAGATTAAGTCGTTTTACATGTTAATGAGCTGGAACTACCATGTTTATTAAGTAATTATCAATTTCTAGTAAAATGTTTGAAACACGTCTACAAGTTTGATACAATGACATTTGATTAAGACGTTTTATTCGTCTTAATCAAATCTTACTTTAAAAAAATAAAAAAATATAAAAATTTAGAGTAGACGAACCTTCCAAGAACCGATTTGTAAAATTAGAGCGGGAAAATTAGACGCCTTCAACTTCTCCGGAGTTTGTTGAGATTTGTTGTTACGTTCCTTTTCTTGAGATAACGTCATTTCAACTAAATTTATCAAAGAGTTCGACTTTTTTAAACTCAAACCGATCGGACTACATCCCTATAAAAAAATTTCAATTCGTAGAAATAACTCAAAAAAATCATAAAAGGATCGTAATTAATGTTATGTAATTTGAGTAAAAACTCTATAAATGGTACTAATTGAATGTTCAACTAAAAACCTGTGGATGAAGATGAAGATTAACACCGTTCAACGAAGCTTGATCACTCGAACCGATTCCTCGATTGTGGCTGTTTCCTTCAAGAGTTTCCAAACCATAAACCGTGACTGAATCATGCGGATGATGATTGAATTCGAAGAAACCGTCGTGATCGTAGTTGGTATGGATATATTGATTACTATCACTCCTCATTGATGCTGAATCTTATTGAAAAACCCGAAATGAAATTGAGAAAATGGTGGATTTTGGTTTCGATTTTGTTCTGAGAAAAGGGAGAAAGAAAGAAGAATCTGAAGAAAGGAGGATTGGATTTGGGGGGTACGAATGGGTGGAAAGGAGGGGGAATTTAAATGGGAGTTTTGTGGGTCCCATTTCAGATTTCACATTGGCTTTTGGCTAGTTATGACACTATTTAGACTACAGCTTTGACGTTAACTTTATTTTTTTCTTATAAATCACGAAAAATATTATTTATATATATATATATATATATATATATATATATATATATATATATTAGGGTTCAAATGAGTACCATTAGTTTTGCAGAATACCGAGATACATCGCTTAAAATCATTTTTTTTGAAATTTTTTTTCATAATCATGTTTAAATTAATAATATAAGACTACTTGAAAAAAATCGCACATAAACACACACTAGAACTATGTAAAACATGTGTGTTCACATGATCTGTACTGTTGTGAACGCGTGTTCACAACTAAGCATGTTCACATATATTTTTTCACGTTCACATGATTTTTAAGATGATATAAAGTGTAAATCTGTATAATTTTGTACGAATAACCTTATATTATTTGTGTCTAAATGAATATGAAAAAAATTCAAAAAAAAAACTTTTTTCCCGGAGCAAGTTCACATCTGCAACCCGTGTGTTCACAGGTACTCACGGTTCTCTGCATTTTTTAGGTACTCACACGAACCATATATATATATATATATATATATATATATATATATATATATATATATATATATATATATATATATACACACTAGTTTATTAACCCGTGTATTACACGGAATTTTAATAGTTATCTTTTCCTTAAAAATATATAAACTTAAAATTGAAAAAAAAACTAATATGTTCATTAATAACTTTTAAATTTATTATTATTATTAAACTATCTTTTAAATGTAGTTTGTTGAGATTTTAATGGATATAAATATAGATTCATTAATAGTAAAATAATAATGTACACTTGGCAAATCCTTGTTAAGCCAATTGGCATTCTATTCTTATGACACGTGCCATTTAGTTACTACTTTAATAGAATAGATAGATATATATATATACACACACATATATGTGTGTGTGTGTGTGTGTTCAAGTGAGTACCACCCATTATGCAGCGCACGTGAAGGTATCACCCTTAAAATAATTTTTTTTTCATTAACATGTTTTTATTAACATTATGAAGATTATATTTGAATTTCATGTAAATTTGAATACTCTAAGTGCATGAAATCATGCATCATATAAATGTATGTTCACATACATCCAAATATATGCATGTGTGAGTTCACATCATTTTTTATGAGCTCGAAGATGTGAATGTATGTGAAATTTACATATGATCTTCATAACGTTAACTAAAACATGTTTATGTATAAAAAATTCTAAAAAAGAATTTTTAAAAGTGGTAGCTTCTGGTGCGCTGCATAATGAGTGATACTTCCACGAATCATATATTATATATATATATATATATATATATATATATATATATATATATATATATATATATATATATATATATATATATATATATATATATATATATATATACACACCCTTAAAAGTAATTTTTTTGAAATTCTTTTTCATTAACATGTTTTAATTAACATTACACAGATCATATGTAAATTTCACGCAAATCCGGACACTCTAAGTGCATGAATGCACGCATTACATAAATGCACGTTCACTTGTCTTCAAAATTATGTAAGTGTGTTCACATCATTTTTTTAGGAGCTAGGAGATGTGAATGTATGTGAAATTTACATATGATCTTCATAATGTTAATTAAAACATGTTTATGAAAAAAATTTTAAATTTTTTTTTAAAGGTGGTACCTTCTGGTGCTCTGCATAATGGGTGGTACTCTCTCATATGTGTGTGTGTGTGTGTGTGTGTGTGTATATATATATATATATATATATATATATATATAGATAGATAGAGAGAGAGAGAGAGAGAGAGACATGTTCAAAAAAGTACCTCTCGAAATCAAGTGCACCCAAGGTACCAACCTTAAAAAAATTAAATTTTTTTGATAATAATGTTTAAATTAATGTTATAAACATGATTAGGGGTGTTATTCGGGCGGGTTAAATAGGTATCGGGTTATTCTGTTCGGGTTACTCGGGTTTGAGGGTGTGGGTTCTTTGGCCGAACCCGAACCAAGTAAAGGAACGGGTTAATCGGTTTCGGGTTTGATAGGTATCAGGTTAATCGGTTTGGGTTAAACGGGTTATTCGATTTTTATATAAAAAATGAAATACATTACAATTTAGTTTAAATGGGTTAAATCGGTTTGGTAATTTGGGTACACGGGTTAAATAGTTTGACTATTAAAATTGGGTATTTAAATCTTTACATTATTACATATAAAAAATTCTAATTCTAATTGAAATTGGGAATTTAAAATTTAAACGGGTTATTTGGGTACCCAAATAATCATAAATGTTACCCGATACCCGAACCGAAATTTTTATTCGGGTACCATTTAACCACATTAACAAAACCAAAAACCGAATAACCGGAACCCAATAACCCGTTTAAGATTCGGTTCGGGTGGGTTATTCGGGTTCGGTTATTTTGCACACCCTTACACATGATATATAAATTTCACATACATTCACACTTCTGTGTCGTTAAAAATTATGTGAATGCTCAATGTATATTTATGTGAATGACCATCCATGTGAACGGTCATTCACACCATTCATTTGTGATGTTGCCTTTTTGAAAAAAAGTCTTATAATTTTGTCTTATACATGTTTATTCAAAAAAAATATATATGTGAATGATCATTCACATTAGGGTACGCTGGAATCTCATAGGTACGCTGATAAACTTGATTCTCTCTCTCTTTCTCTCTCTCTCTCTCTCTCTCTCTCTCTCTCTCTCTCTCTATATATATATATATATATATATATATATATATATATATATATATATATATATATATATATATATATATATATATGGTGGTTCAATGGAAAACTAACATGTATCGTAAAACTTTAGAAAACCTCCATGCATCACCACAAATGCATTACAATTCCCGCGTGATGCATCAAATTCCTGCGTGATGCATCACGTGATCCAATGACTATAAAGTGGTTCCCAGGTTTTCCGATGCAATTAGGTTTTCCGTTGAACCTATATATAGGGTCAGGTTCTATGGGGCACCTGTATGCATTGTGTACTTTGGAAACCTGTATGCACCATTAGATCATGAATTTTAATGGTTCAGATTGTAGTGGCAAAAGGGTAATTAATTTGAAAATGGGTGCACGGGTGCATAACTTCTCGCGCGCGGAAGGGCAAAATCGGAAGATGCTTGAATTCAGAAAATATTCTATCCGAATCTAAACAAACATGATGCATCTTTATCCAATTTATTGGATTCGTCTTCAAACACGATGCATCTTCATCCAATTCAATTTCAAACATGATGCATTTCGACCATATTCATCCTCGTCTTTGTTCCATCATTATACATCACCAAAATCGTGATGCATTTCGGCCATATTCATCCTCGTCTTTGTTCCATCATTATGCATCACCAAAATCGTGATGCATTTCGACATTTAAACGTGTTAATTTCGTGATGCATCTATGAAATTTAAACGTGTTCATCAACGTCTTCAATGTGTTCATCATTGTCGTGATGCATTGTTGTTGTGCATCATGTTTGAAACAACCAATACCATATGCTCCAACAATTTCTTGGAAGCAATAACCACCAACATTAATAAATAACTTAGAATTCTTTGACTAACCATAAGCATGATACAGAATCGTAGAATGAACTGTTTGCGAAAAAACTGATACTCAAAAACTATGATCAACAGACGCAAGCAAATTCTCGTCAACATCGATGCACAGGTATGCTGCAGAGTTGCATACCGACGGTGGACAGCGATGGTGGTGCTGCCTCTGGCGGTGGTAGTAGTGGTTGTCTTGTGAAAACTGGTTGAGAGAAAGAGAGATGGAGAGAGGCTAGCCATGAAAGAGAAAGGGAAAGAGAGAGAAAAGGGGATGAATTTATGGAAAGGTGGTTGATCATTTTATTTAGTTTCCTAAATAAATGATAAATATTAAATTAAATCTTATAATTTAACAATATATTATTAAGCATTTTCAAAATGCCCTTAATGCACCCTTTGTAAACAAGCAATGCATTTTTGGTTCCCATTTGGTTCCCGGTGCATATGGTGTCCCATAGAACCTCAATATATATATATATATATATATATATATATATATATATATATATATATATATATATATATATATATATATATATACATATATATATATATATATATATATATATATATATATAATCAGGTTCATGAGATTTTAGCGTACCCTAATGTGAATGATCATTCACATATTTTTTTTTAAATAGACATATATAAGACAATATTATAAGACTTTTTTTTCAAAAGGGTGAATGGTAAAAAAAAAATCATTTGAATGGTCATTCACACCATTCACATTCACATGAATGATCATTCACATGGATGATCATTCACATAAATATGCATTGAGCATTCACATAATTTTTAAGGACACAGAAATTGTGACCTGTGTTAAATTCATATATCATGCGTATAACATTAAATTGAACATGGTTATGTGAAAAAAAAAGTTAAAAAAGTTTTTTAAAGTTGGTACCTTCGGGTGCACTTGATTTCAAGAGATACTTATTTGAACCTGACTATATATAGCATGATCTTGTTTTCTTGGATGCAAGTTTTTCTTAATTTTAAACTAAGAAAAACACGGGAAGTGTCTAACAAATAATATTCTTGATATAAACTGTTTGAGACGTTGGTAGATAAACTTGCATCCAAGAAAACAAGATCATACTATATGGGTAAGAAGCCCAAAGACGGCAACAACAATAAAAAAAATTTTGGAAAAAAAGTTATCCGATATAAATTAAATATATGATAGTGAAATATTAAATGTCGAACTAACACTGTAAACCGTATATTGAACATTACATATATATTCTATATCAAAAAGGAGTCAAAACCATAGTCAAAATTGATGGTCTAACTTGGTAGACTATAAACTAAAATTAATTTAATTCTAATTGCATATTTACCATTATATTATAATATGATATAGAAATTTAATGAACATTTACACATTTTAAGTGCGTTAAATCATGCACCACATAAATATATTTCAAATACATGCAAAATTATGAAAGTATACGTTCACATTATTTTTAAAGAGTTAAGAGATGTGAATATATGTGAAATTTACGAATCATATTTATAATATAAATAAAAAATGTTTACGAAAAAACATTTAAAAAGCATTTTTAGAGATGGTATTTTCTATTGCGATATATAACAAATGGTACTCTCGAACCATTATAACCATTATAACTATATATATTATAACTATATATACAACCTTATATTATTTGTATCTAAATGAATATGAAAAAAGAAAAATTTGAAGCATGTTCACATCTGAAACCCGTGTATTCACAGGTCTCGCAGTACTCTGTATTTTTTTAGATATTCACACAAACCGGATTATATATGTATATATATATATATATATATATATATATATGTATATATATATATATATATATATATATATATATATATATATATATATATATATATATATATATATATATATATATATATATACATATGTACATATGTATATACATATGTACATATGTATATACATATGTACATATGTATATACATATGTACATATGTATATACATATGTACATATGTATATACATATGTACATATGTATATACATATGTATATCATATGTATATACATATGTACATATGTATATATATACATATGTATATATATATATACATATGTATATATATATATATACTGAAAAACAAAAAAAATGTATTTGAGCCGTGGTTTGCAACCACGACGTGATTGTTTTTAAATATAAAATTAAAAAATCAATTAGTTTTAATATATTTTTTATTTTTCCAATTATTTCTGTTAAAATTTCTATAAAATGCTGTTGTGTTAAAGTATTTTTAAAGTTTTGTCAACATACATATTTTTTTGTTCTAAATTTGAAAGACGACCTTTTTGAGACATGTTGATATATCTTTTTATTTTTTTTATTTTTACCTTTTTCTTATCGTTTTAGTTACCGATTAAGCAAACTATATATAATTATGTTAACCCAAAATTTTGCTTTTCTCTAAATTTGAAAAACAAACACCTCATAGTAAATGAAGGCGTTATAATTTTTCATCATCTTAAAGTGTGAAATTAAAGAATTGGTGGATAAAATGACAATATTATATGAAAAAAACTTTATAAAAGTAATAAAATATTGGGTTCCTTGACATTCCTGGGATCTCGTGTGATCTCATCATTGCTATATGTCTACTTATATAATTGGCCTTTAATTCTAGTAATTTAACGAATAAAATCATCCCAGAAATATTAACATGGTCTGATTAATAGGAGGTTAAATTTGTAATAGATATTGTAACACCCTACTTTTACGACTAATGCCACATAGGACTCACAGTCCACGTCATCAAATCATAAGCAATGTCATCAAGGGTTAAACAGCTAATTACTACTAAACATCAACAACAAGCATAAAGTAGCACGAGACGGGAATTAACTCCCGTCGATAGCGTCAGTCAACCACATCATGAGTAAAGGTTACAGTCATCCGAAAGTCACTGGCTAATAAGCCATACCACAAAATATGAAGACTACTTACGAAAGTAGTCGCTAACTACTGTCCACGTGGCGGGTCTCGGCTACTGCCCGCTGTACCCCTAGCCTCAGTCCTCGTACCTGAGATCCACGGTTAAAACAACAGTCAGCGGAAAGCTGGTGAGTTACTATAAACAACTTTAAAACAGTTTATAAAATAGTTAGCACAATATAACGACTAATAATCAACATGCGGCCGGCCTCAACTGCCTGACGCCTCATCGGGAGCGACCCGGCACAGCCTGCATAGCCCATTCCACAAAGTAATGGGTTGTCAGGTCCACTGAGTTGGGAATGACCCAACAGGCCTCTCTACTCTGCGTATAACGACAATACGCGCAATCCACGTGCTCTGCTCTGTGCTAACAAATGTCAACGTATAAAAGGATCCACATCGGACCCGGATAATAAACAACAAGTAAGTAACTCACCTGAAGCACGACTACAGTCTCGCTATCGACGACAGTCTCTACAAGTCCCAGGCTTAGCTACAGAATCCTGGCAACAATAAACACAACTACACTGTAACGACTAGCTACGGAACTCATAACGACTATACTACTAATTTACGGACTCGACATCAGCTATCGGACTCAGACCTACGAGCGCGGCCAGGAGCGCGGCCACGATCGCGGTCTCGGCCGCGGTCTTGGAGCGCGGGCGCGATCCCACCGCCAGCGATCACCCTTAGCCGCCTCATCCTGATCGCGGGCGCGACCAGGTGAGCTCGGCCGCGCTGCGGCGACGAACAGAGCAGGTTATGCTCTGTTTTTCTACAGCCACGGGAATCACTTTTAATCCCGATTTTACATATTCCAGGGGTTATAATCCAATCCCAATACGCAATAACTACTTAGTATATCACTTTAACGGAATTGAACGCGAATTACTAACCTTAATACGTTCCTTCCTTCTTGAATTCGAGTTATAGCTTGTAACGTTGATGATGAAGCTAATTCTTGGCTATGGCTGCTGCAACCTCCCTTCCCTTGGTTCCCTCTCTGATTTCAGCTGGAGACACACACACATATACACCTTAAGTTGTGGTGAAGTGAGGGAAAGAAAGCTTCAAAGTAATATATATACGTTTCCGGTCCCGAACTCAATTATAATAGGTACGATACTCACTAATCACCGGGTAAGCGTCCGTTAACCCAATTGATCCCAATTTAACAACTTGGGTTTAGAATGTCAATTAACTCATTAAAACAACCCCAAATCCCCAATTACTACTAGACCGGTTATTATCTCAACCGATTAAAATTACACGTAGTAGCAATCTACTTTACTGACTCACGTGCAATTTATCAATCAAAATTTACCAACTCATTGAGACGACTCTTAAAGCCAATAAATAAATTACACGTACCTGCTGCTAGATTCCGGATGTTACAAATCCTCCCCTCTAGAACTGATCCCGTCCTCGGGATCTCAACTCAGGTGAATAGATGCGGATACCGCTGCCGCATGTCCGCCTCGGGTTCCCAGGTAGCGCTGGAACCCTTATGATACCGCCACTGTACTAACACTAGCGGGATTTCCTTCTTCCGCAACTTTTTCACCTTGCGATCTAGAATCGACTCGGGGTGTTCAACGTACCTCAGCTGCTCGTCCACCTCGATCTCGGATATGGGAACTGTTTCCTCATGTGGGGCCAAACACCGCCGCAGGTAGCTAACATGGAAGGTCGGGTGTACCCCACGCAACTCTGGAGGCAACTCTAGTCGATAGGCCTGCGTGCCCACTCGCTCGACTATACAGAAGGGCCCAATAAACCTCGGACTGAGCTTACCTCGTTTCCGGAATCGAATGACACCCTTCCACGGGGATACCTTCAGTAGTACCCATTCACCCACGTCGAACTCTAACTCTTTGGTCCTCTTATCGGCGTAGCTTTTCTGTCGACTCTGAGCTATCTGTAATCTCTCTCTGACCACTGCTATCTTTTCGCCAGTCTGCTGGATGATTTCGGGACCTGTAATCTCTTTCTCTCCCACCTCGGTCCAACATACAGGAGTACGACATTTACGACCATATAACGCTTCGAACGGAGGCATCTTAATGCTGGAGTGGTAGCTGTTATTATAAGCAAATTCAACTAACGGCAAATGTGAATCCCAACTACCACTAAAATCCACCACACAAGCTCGTAACATATCCTCCATCGTCTGGATCGTACGCTCAGACTGGCCGTCCGACTGGGGATGATAAGCAGTACTCATCTGCACTCGAGTACCTAATGCCCGTTGTAGACTCTGCCAGAAGGTGCACGTGAATCGAGCATCTCTATCGGAAACTATCGAGGCTGGGACTCCATGTCGGGAGACAATCTCATACAAATAAACTCGGGCGAGCTGCTCCAACGTATAAGTCTCCCGGATCGGCAGAAAATGCGCTGTCTTCGTAAGCCGGTCTACTATTACCCATATCGCATCATATCCACGTGGAGTCCGCGGTAACTTCGTAACGAAGTCCATCGTGATATGCTCCCAACTCCACTGAGGAATCTCTAACGGCTGTAAGCGGCCATGGGGCTTCTGGTGCTCGGCCTTCACCTGCAGGCAAGTCAGACAACGCTCGACGAACTCAGCTATATCCCGTTTCATACCGGGCCACCAATATAACACACGGAGATCCTGATACATCTTCGTACTACCAGGATGAATAGCAAGGCGAGACTTATGAGAATCCTCCAAGATCAACTGTCGTGCATCACCGGCCCTAGGAACCCAAACTCGACCCTGTCTCACATACAACCCTCGAGAGTCAGTCTCGAACTCCTGTGACTGACCCAAAATGTGCTCCCTCCGGTGGTTCTCTGCACGCATCCCAATGGCCTGTGCCTCTCGAAGCCTCTCTATCAGGGTAGATGTCACCTCGACCCTGTAATTACGGGCTCGGCTCGAAGATTCGCGCCCCTTTCGACTGAGCGCGTCCGCCACCACATTCGCCTTACCCGGGTGGTACTGAATGTCGCAATCGTAATCCTTGATCAACTCTAGTCCCCGCCTCTGCCGCATATTCAGCTCACGCTGACTGAATAAATACTGGAGACTCTTATGATCAGTAAACAAGGTAAACGGGACTCCGTACAGATAATGGCGCCAAATTTTCAGTGCAAACACAATGGCTGTCAACTCTAAATCATGGGTCGAATAATTCTTCTCATAATCCTTCAGCTGACGAGAAGCATACGCAATCACTCGGCCCCTCTGCATTAATACACATCCTAACCCTGTCCCCGAAGCATCAGTATACACAACAAAATCACTGGTGCCTTCCGGCAGGGCTAACACTGGAGCCTGACATAATCGCCGTTTCAGTTCCTCGAACACGAACTCCTGATCTTCAGTCCACTCAAACGGAACTGACTGGCGAGTCAAACGAGTCAACGGTACTGCGATCAGCGCAAAGTCCTGGATGAATCGTCGATAATATCCTGCTAACCCCAGAAAGCTGCGAATCTCTGCTACACTCCGGGGTCTCTCCCAGCTCATAATGGCCTCTATCTTGGCTGGGTCTACAGAAACGCCCTCGCCGCTAACGACGTGGCCTAGGAACTGGACTTCTCGAAGCCAGAACTCACACTTCGAGAACTTCGCGTATAACTTCTCACGCCGCAACACACTCAGAATCTCTCGCAGGTGCGCCGCATGCTCCTCTACTGATCGAGAATAAATCAGGATGTCATCTATGAACACTATGACAAACTGGTCAAGATACGGACGACAGACTCTATTCATCAGGTCCATAAAGGCTGCTGGGGCATTGGTTAGCCCGAACGGCATAACCAGAAACTCATAATGGCCATATCGGGTCCTGAATGCTGTCCTTGCTGTATCCTGCTCATAGACCTTCAGCTGATGATATCCTGAGCGCAAGTCGATCTTCGAAAACACGCTAGCCCCCTGCAACTGGTCGAACAAATCATCTATCCGCGGAAGAGGATAACGGTTCTTTACCGTTACCTTATTAAGCTCGCGATAGTCTATACACATCCTCATCGACCCATCTTTCTTCTTTACAAATAAGACCGGAGCACCCCACGGTGAAGTACTCGGTCGGATGAAGCCACGGTCTAACAGCTCCTGCAACTGACTCATCAGCTCCCTCATCTCGGTAGGAGCCAAACGATAAGGTGCACGTGCAATGGGAGTAGCACCGGGCACCAACTCGATACGAAACTCTACCTGTCTGTCCGGCGGCAACCCGGGTAGCTCCTCGGGGAACACATCGGGGAACTCAGAAACGACATCAACGGTCTCTATGCTCTATTTCTCCTTCTTCGCATCAACTACATATGCTAGGAAGGAGGAACAACCCTTGGCTAAACAACGACTAGCCTGAATCGCAGAAATGAGGCCAACACTGCCCCTACTGCGCTCTCCGTACACGGTAATGATACGATCCTCAGAAACCGGTAGCCGAATAATCTTCTTGGAACAAGCAATATCAGCATGCTGAGAAACTAACCAATCCATACCTACTATGGCATCAAAACTACCGATCTCTATAGGCAGCAAATCAATCCTGAATGGATAGCCGTCTATCTCTATTATACACTGGGCATAAATATGCCTAACTACAGAAGCACTGCCATTAGCAAGCTCTATGACTAATGGCTCTGACAACTCAACAGGCAAGGCAGTAAAATATGCAGTAAAGGCAAGCGAAACAAAAGAACGGTTCGCTCCGGAATCAAACAACACTCGGGCACTATGACCATTTAAAATGAACGTACCCGAAACCACGTCGGCTGTATCTCGAGCCTCCTCCGCTGTCAACTGAAAAACTCGACCTCTAGCTGGCGGAACGGTCTCCCTACGAGCCGAGGAACCAACAGAACTCTGACCCTGGGTCGGCGGTCTTGAATCCCCTTGCCGCGGAGCTGTACAATCTCTAGACTGATGACCAGGCCGCCCGCAATTAAAACAGAGCGGGTCTCTTGATGTACATCCTGACTGGGTGTGGCCGGGCTGACCACAACGGAAGCAACGCACATGGCGGGGATCACACTCCCCGGTGTGCCTCTGGCGGCATCTCCTACAGAACCGCTCTCTAGTAGCCGACCCCTATGCTCGAGCTCGAACCCTGCAAAACGACTGCCCCTATCATCGGGCCTGCGATCTGACCTCTGCGAAGATCTATCTCGGTGCCGATCTCCCCCCTCGGACTCTGTGCGTCGACGGTCGTCCCCTCTAGGCTGGAACTGACTGGGACGACTATCTCTATCCCGATCTCTATCTCTACCTCTGTCAAAACCACCTCCCTGTCCAGCCGACTGAGTGACTCGTGGCTGCTCGACCACCGGATCTCTGCGAGATAACTCGCTCTCTCGTCTACGAGCCAACTCGACTGCTCTGGCATAGGTCGGGATGTAACCAGTATCAATAAACTCTCGGATCTCTTTACGCAATCCCATCAGAAACCGATTAATCTTCCGTGACTCTGTACTAATCTGAATAGGCGCGAACAGACTCAGGTCGATAAAAATCTTCTCGTACTCATCAACTGACCGCTGCCCCTGAAATAACGTCAGAAAATCAATCTCTAGCTGAGCCCTACGGTCCTCGGGACAGTACTGCTCCTCAAAACGAGCTCTGAACTGACTCCACGTCATCTCGTATGCAGGTCCATCTCCCATCATATCTCTAATAGTCCGCCACCACTGCTGAGCACTAGTCCGTAACTGGGCACTAGCGAATGTCGTCATCTGATCCGGGTGGCATCCTGTGATACGGAAGGCCATCTCCATATCCTGTAACCAGTACATGGCCTTTACGGCCCCGGGCTCGCCGTGATACTCTGGCGGGTGTGCAGCAAGGAACTCCTTATATTTACCCCCCTTGCCTGCCGCTCGTGATGAACCAGCTCCTGAATCTCTACCCCCGCCTGAACTCTGGGTCTGGGACTGAATACCCTCAGCACGGCCTTTCTCGTAGGCCTCCTGTAGTCGTCGGGCAAACTCCTCATCTGATACTCGTCCCCCAGTGGGGCCCTCGGGTCTCTGCTCATCTGCCATAGAATCTCTGCATAGTATAACAATATTACTATAACGACAATAATATAATTCTACAATTCTTAGACCTACTCATCAGAGATCAAGCCCAAGGATCTAGACACTGGTTTAAGCCTAAGCATCACTAATGATACTTAAACCTTAAACTAATGCTCTGATACCAAGCTGTAACACCCTACTTTTACGACTAATGCCACATAGGACTCACAGTCCACGTCATCAAATCATAAGCAATGTCATCAAGGGTTAAACAGCTAATTACTACTAAACATCAACAACAAGCATAAAGTAGCACGAGACGGGAATTAACTCCCGTCGATAGCGTCAGTCAACCACATCATGAGTAAAGGTTACAGTCATCCGAAAGTCACTGGCTAATAAGCCATACCACAAAATATGAAGACTACTTACGAAAGTAGTCGCTAACTACTGTCCACGTGGCGGGTCTCGGCTGCTGCCCGCTGTATCCCTAGCCTCAGTCCTCGTACCTGAGATCCACGGTTAAAACAACAGTCAGCGGAAAGCTGGTGAGTTACTATAAACAACTTTAAAACAGTTTATAAAATAGTTAGCACAATATAACGACTAATAATCAATATGCGGCCAGCCTCAACTGTCTGACGCCTCATCGGGAGCGACCCGGCACAGCCTGCATAGCCCATTCCACAAAGTAATGGGTTGTCAGGTCCACTGAGTTGGGAATGACCCAACAGGCCTCTCTACTCTGCGTATAACAACAATACGCGCAATCCACGTGCTCTGCTCTGTGCTAACAAATGTCAACGTATAAAAGGATCCACATCAAACCCGGATAATAAACAACAAGTAAGTAACTCACCTGAAGCACGACTACAGTCCCGCTATCAACGACAGTATCTACAAGTCCCAGGCTTAGCTACAAAATCCTGGCAACAATAAACACAACTACACTGTAACGACTAGCTACGGAACTCATAACGACTATACCACTAATTTACGGACTCGACATCAGCTATCGGACTCAGACCTACGAGCGCGGCCAGGAGCGCGGCCACGATCGCGGTCTCGGCCGCGGTCTAGGAGCGCGGGCGCGATCCCACCACCAGCGATCACCCTTAGCCGCCTCATCCTGATCGCGGGCGCGACCAGGTGAGCTCGGCCGCGCTGCGGCGACGAACAGAGCAGGTTATGCTCTGTTTTTCTACAGCCACGGGAATCACTTTTAATCCCGATTTTACATATTCCAGGGGTTAAAATCCAATCCCAATACGCAATAACTACTTAGTATATCACTTTAACGGAATTGAACGCGAATTACTAACCTTAATACGTTCCTTCCTTCTTGAATTCGAGTTATAGCTTGTAACGTTGATGATGAAGCTAATTCTTGGCTATGGCTGCTGCAACCTCCCTTCCCTTGGTTCCCTCTCTGATTTCAGCTGGAGACACACACACATATACACCTTAAGTTGTGGTGAAGTGAGGGAAAGAAAGCTTCAAAGTAATATATATACGTTTCCGGTCCCGAACTCAATTATAATAGGTACGATACTCACTAATCACCGGGTAAGCGTCCGTTAACCCAATTGATCCCAATTTAACAACTTGGGTTTAGAATGTCAATTAACTCATTAAAATCAAATCTAATATAGTCCACTTTTAAATTAAAATCAAATCAAATCAAACAAAATCTTATAATCTACCAACTTATTAATTATAATACTATTATAAGAGTAACTATACTCATTTCTGTTGAAGCCACGTGTCGTTACCATGAATCGACACATGACATTTATAGACTTTAAAAATAATAAAGAAATTTAAATCAAATCTATCCAAATCTAATATAATTAACTTTTAAATTCAAATCAAATCAAATCAAACAAAATCTAATACTCTACTAACTTATTAATTAAATCTATCCAAATCTAATATAATCCACTTTTAAATTCAAATCAAATCAAATCAAACAAAATCTAATAATCTACCAACTTATTAATTATAAGATAATATAATAAAAGTTTAAAAAATATATAAGAAAATAATTACTCTTCATATATATTTAGAAATATACAAAATTAATAGGTCATAATAAATAATAATATCATCTTATATACTTTTGTTTAGAAAATAATATTTATATCTTTATCTTTTTATTTATTATATTTTATATATATTAAAAATATCTGCGTAATACACGGGTAATAAACTAGTTTACATTAAAACAACTTTTAGAAAAAAAAAATTTGGATGACAAACTAACCCCTACTCCTAAACTACCTCATTGTCTCAAGTGGTGACTTCAAAACTTACTTTCAACACCTAAATTCCAACTTGCCTTCGACGAGAGTCAAATCCCTGACCACACATTTACATATCACCCTTCATACCAAATGAGTTAAACTTCATTGGTAAACAACAGTTATTAGATAGAATATATTAGTTAGAGATTAGGATAAACTCGTATGGCATGATTATATTACTGAACTTAGTCCATTAAGGTTGGTTTCTCTTATATCTATTTATACTAAACGCTATATAATATGTCCTATATAATAAAAGGGATCGAAAACATTACTAATTTGGTGTTATAATTTATGTTACGCGTCGTTCTCCTCTTACATGGACCTTTTGTCTAATCAAATGAACGTTTGTGTTTTGACATGACAATAGAAAAACATAAATATCGTTTCTATTGTTAGTTAACTTGATCGTGAAGCTTGCGATGAATGTATGACTATATACACATAATAATTTTATGTATGTTTTTGGTCCGATCCAAAATTTAATTTACATGAAAGAATTTAGGGAAGTTCTCATTTTCAAAATCTTTCTATTGTAAGGATGTTTTTAAGCATCGAGTGTTTTGTATAAAGTACTTTCAAAAGCGAAGGTGAATTGTAGGTTACTAAAGTTGTTTTAATGTGTGTGGTAACATCGGTTTTTTTTTATCTTGTACTTGGTGATGTACAAACCAAATTTATTGATGTGTCGTATATCAAAACAATTTCTTTTAAGAAAAATGGAAAAGGGAAATGAAAATGTTTGATTTTCTTTAATATTGAGGAAATTTACAATCAAATACTTTCGTCTAAATTTAGAAAGAAATGAACAGAAGAAAGAGTTGGCCAAGATTGTATTCAAAATCTTTTTACTTCCATAAACTTTTGTAGTAATAGTGTGCCCGGGTACCAATTATAAAATATAAGAAATGTATTACAAATTACAATACTGAAATTGAATTGCAATCCAAGGAAAGAAATAGAGTACGGAAATTAAAATTACAAGTAATTTAAATAACAATGCTGAAAAGTAAATTACAATATGGAAAAAGGAAGGCTGAGTCTCGTGTTAGACACGATTCCCTTAAAACAGATTCGAAGTCTGTTTTCCAGGGTACAACAGCCAAAGCAGTGTAAACTGCCGGAGGTAGGGATGGCAAAAAAAAAACCGAACCCGACGGGGGAAAACCGAAAATCAATCTAAACGGGGCGGGTTTCCCCGAACCCGATTAAGTTACACGGGAAACGGGGCGGGTATGGTATTGCTAATACCCGCCCCATATACCCGATTACATAACCCGTTTAAGTCCCCGAATACTCCGATTACTTTTAATAGCAACATGCTATTTATATTGTATATATATTATATATAAAAGATGAATAATTTTATCTGTTTTATATATTATACATAAAAATTATTACGTATAATTTAAAAAGCTTATTTATTTACATATAATTTAATGAGATAATATTTTTTTCGTTATCATTTGATAGGTATTACAAATTTAATTTAATATTAGTATTGAAATTTTAACATACATGGACGTTTTAGGCTTAAATTATGAACCACGTGATTAAATTTCATATCATTGATTTATAAATGGGTTACCCGATTCCCCGCGGGTTTCCCCGCGTACCCGATGGGGATCCCCGTTTAGTCCCCGCGGTTTTTTTAAACGGGGACGGTATTTACATTCCCCGCCACGAACCCGCCCCGTTGCCATCCCTAGCCGAAGGTAACCAACTTGCCTGAAAAATCCCGTGAATTCTAAGTGATATTCGTTCTTGGAAGCAACAACCTCTTGCCGTTTAAAGTGCAAAGTGTCTCAAGTATTCAAGTATCTGCCAGTCTCTGCGAGTATTTTGGTGTGTTGTATCTCCTATTCTTTTATAGGAAATTGGAATTGAAACAACAAAATTAATCATCTTTTTAATTACAAAAATCGTTTTGTAATAGTCCATTATTACAAGGTTTATTGTCAATTAATCATGAGTAATTATGTGTTGAAACCAAATAGTAACAGCTCATTAAATCAGTCAGCCGCTGATTTAATTATCAGTTCTGGAACAGGTTTGGTACGAAACCTGGTCACTGGACAGGTCTGGCCACGGACAGCTTTGAGCCACAACCTGCTACGAACAACTTGAGCCTTCACGCTGCTGATCGCCTAACCTGCCTTTCAACAGCTTACGCAGAGGTGCTGGTGTACACGAGTTCAGTGGATTTTAGCCTTCGGGGTCCAAGATTTGCACCCCACTGCACGTGGGTAGGCATTGGAGTAAAACCAAAAACAATCTTGTCATGACTTTGAACACTCCTCCTTATAAACCCACTTTGGTTTCTATCTTCCTTCCTATGTGGGACTCAATTCCCCCACTTAGAATGTGTTTCATTCATTCTCCGTTTTGGACGTTCTTTATATCGTTAGAGTCCTCTCTTTAAGGAGTATACAAACCCACAAAATATTATTTATATATCTCACAATTATATATAAATATATTTGGTCCATAAACATGAAAAATACAGTTTTTCATTTGAAAATTTTACACTTTTTTCCAACAACGTTCAATTCAGAACACAATGTTAACTCGGTTTCCTAAGCCCAAGATCATGAAATGCCATCGTCTTGTATTATGATCGCATGCTAAATTATTCAAAAACTTTAACACGACTCGATTTATAATTATATGTTGACGATATGCTTATAGTTGGCAACAATGTATAACGGTTAAATGTGACTAAAGGGTGGTAATCTTGAAAATCGATTAGAGAAAGTAGAAGACTAGTTTTGAATGGTATGTTATTTTTCATAAAATACCTACCTAAAACAGTTCGGAATAATCCAACCTTCATGAAAGTGTGAAATCTTAGGTAGCGTTTGATTCGTGGAATGAAGTTCGATGGAATTGGAATTTAAATTTGGTTTGTTTAGAATTCTTGATTACTAAGACAAATGTTAAATTTTATATATTTTTCATAAAATTTCTTTGTTTATAAAAATTTGACATTTATCCCAACTCATACATGAAATAAATTCCAACCTATGCATGAGTTAGATTCCAAACTATATTCCTAACCAATACTAAAAAATATCTTCTACTCTCACCATCAACCATATTAATAACTAAAATTCAAATTCCAATTACTTCGAACTACATTCCGTGAACCAAACGCCACCTTAGTATTCTAGACCAAGATACTACAACAAGCTTTAATGTTCGTTTAGAGACTTAAAAAATTGTAAGTAAATTTGAATAATTAAAAAGTAATCATAACAATATGAATGATGCCACAAATTTTAATAAAAATTATCATATGTTATAGATCTTTAAACCTAGTAGACATTATATGTGAGAGATCATACAACATTTTAAAAACTGCGTACTAAAATCTTGAAAAAATGTTTAAGTCATGATATATGCTTCCCTAAGACGATTTTTGTATCCTAATCTCTAAAAGATTGTAACGGGTATAATATAAATAAGTCTGTGGATACAACACATACTATATAAAACAAATGAAGCTTGTATCAATTGATGTACTCAAAGAAAACTTCGACAAAAAGATGGAGAGCATAAGAATGAAAGTTAACGTAATGATATGAAAGTTAAAAAAAATGATAAACTTCACCTTTAAAGTTTAAACTATCAAAAGTTTTCACCGGTTCGTCTCATTACCAACATAAAAGATATTATTCTCATAAATAATAAATAAGTGACAACATAACTGTAAAGTTAACCCTAGCATCTCTACTTGCACGATTCTTACTTGCAATCTTTTAAAAGACCATTTCTAATAGATGTGTACAAAATCCAGATTCGAATTGTCAGATAGAATACCCATATTGGAACCGACAATATATTGTTTTATCTATCAGTCTCAGATGGTACTCCGGTACAAATTTTATATTCCAATACAAAAGTAAGAAAAAAACAACGAAATCAAAGTATGAGACAAATGAAGTAACAATAATATATAGTTCAACTTTCGATTATGACTCAAATTTTCTAATTTTAGTTTTGGCATAGTCCAATACGATTTAAAAAGGTTTTGCCACCCTAGTTACTATCAAAACTAACACTAGGGTGGTCCAAAACTGGATACCTGTAAATAATTTTCGGATAGTGATTTTTGCTATCCGAATATGAAATTTTAAATATCCAATTTTCGAATATCCAAAATTTTGGATTCTGATATCGGATTATCTGAATATCCGAAAATTCGTATTTTATTATTATTTTTTAAAAATTAAATCAAATATTTAAATATCCAAAATACAAATTCATATATCCAAATACATATAAAGTTAAATATATCACAAACTAATGTATCCATACAAATTCATATATCTAAATACATATTAAAGCTAAATATATCACAAACTAATGTATCCAGAATTATTTTACTCAAAACGACTAAAAAAGATTAAAAAACTAAAATATATAATGTATTAGTTAATTAATCTATAATATCAATATAAAACTGAAAAAATACATTAAAATAATAATAGACACTCAATATTATGTAAGCAATCAATACTAAAGATATATGAAAACGATTTTTTTTTTGGATTTTTGAATATTTCGGATATCCGAAAATTTAGAATTTTACTATCCGAATCCGAAATATCGGATAGTGTCAGATCAGATTTTCAGAATTTTATTTCGGATGCCCAGATTCGAACTTTATGAACGCCCTAACAAGCAGGGACGGACCTGAGTAAGGTTAACACGGACAATCGCTCATAGCTCATCTATCTTAGGGTTCATTCTAAAAAAATATGTTATATGGTTAGGTCTATTAATAATTAAATGAGTTATTGACTTGTAAAGTTTTTAATTATAACATTATTTAACTGTAAGTTTTTTTTTGTTAATTTAATATTTTTACTTGAATTTTATTTAATTTAAATATACATATATATTTTGAGGGATCTTTTTAAATTTTTGTTCCAAACCTGAAAATGATTGGAGCAATCTTGATAACTAACTATTTTAGCAAATCTCTTGCCGACACCTTTTACCTGACGTGTTATATATTTTTCTTATGAAAAATTAAACTAAAATTTACCAAAATAGCAATATTCATTTGTTTTCTCTTTCAATAAATAAAAAAAATTAAACGAAATTAATGGCTATGACGATGAAATGTGGGTCACAAAATCTAATAATAATTAATTAGTAAGAGTGGAGCGGGCGGCTGATAATGACTTTGACACGTTTCCTATATCTTTTTTTAAGTCAATATCAAGTATCAATTACACACATTCTCAATTGTCATTTCAATTCTCCCATCTTACTTCATGCGCATACCAACAACCAGGAGACTTTCTTAATGGGTAATTCTACATATGGACCCCATCCATTGGTAATCATACATTTTTATACGAGAGTAGATTAACTTTTAATCACTGGATTTCATGTTATTAACAAAAATCATGTAAGTAAATGAGTGTGTGATTAGTAAAAATTTAGAAGAGGAATGTGTATGTATAACAGTGCCCTTCTTGAATAAAAACGGAATCGGATCAGATCGGACCGGACCGGACCAAATCAAAAATAAAAAAATACAAAATATAAATATATTTTGTATTTAGAGTTAGTTTCGTTACATTAGACTGTAAATCGAGTACAAATAATATAAATATATTTAGGGTTGGTTCCTGAACATTTTATTGCTCAGTGTAAGATAGAAGAATAATGGCTCTTTAACAAATTTCAAAAATACAACATCTTGTTTTTTTTAAAGGGTTTGGTTATGTGATTAGAAAATTAGACAAAAACTATTTGATTGAGAAGTAAAACAAAATTCTCGCTGTTTCTCTAGCATAGCTTATGTATTTTGACAGTAAAATATTCTTTTGCCACTTGTCATATTTTCAGATATCATTCTTTTCATCGTCTAATACTATAATTTTTGTCATTGATAATGAATTTATGAATAAAACTGTAAACAAGTCGAACGTTCAACAAACCGTTTGACAGAAAATTCGTTTATATGCATTCATTTATTTAACGAACGACAGAACGAACATGAACACAATTTTGTGTCCGTTTAATTAAATGAACAAACATGAACACATGATTCCTTCATTCAATTTATGTTCATTTGTGTTTGTTTAATTGTTCGTTTGTTTGTATTTGTTTAATTGTTCATTTATTTTCGTTCGATTATGTTCATACCGATTGTTTACTTTTTGATTATGAGTTAACCAAACGAACATAAACAAACACAAACAAGACCATTTCCTTAACGAATGATCATGAACTTTTAAATCTCGTTTTCATTTATGTTCGTGTTCATTTATTTGTTCAATTAAACTTAAATGAATGAATATGAAAATATCATCGTTAGTGTTCGTTCGGTTCACTTACATCCCTAAATATGAATATTGCATAGCAAAACAAAGTTTAATATATTACTTATTGAACCAAAAAATTAATATCTCTCGATGATTTGATGCCCTAGGTTGTAGCCTGTGTGGCCATCCTGTAGGGTCAACCTTGAATATATTACTGACAAAGCAAAAAAGAAAAATCGAGTATTGGGCTACCTACTAGTAAGCAACCTTAAATTCATCAGAATGCTCTAATTAATATAGGAGCTTACCATCAAGTAAATTTACACATTAATGCTTAGACTGCCACCCAATACCGAACAAGAGTATTAGAGATAAGCTTTTTGCAAGAATTAGCTAAGGCATGCAAGTAAAGCTATACAAACAAAACATGGCAAATATGTAATTCTTTTAGAGTATCGAGAAATCATGTCAAACAACTCTAATAAGTTGTTCATTTTCAAAGGAATGTCAAATAAAAGCAACGTTGTAAGTGATATCTCAAATAACATAAAATACAAGTAAAAGTAAGATCTAATAGTCACAATATTAGTGAATGTTGTTTATGCAGTGATGCTATGCAACGATGTATTGTAATGGATTTACTTGTGTGGACTCTTGCTGCTTAGGCTGCTACTAGTTTTTCCTCATGACTCGCAATTGTATGTAGGCACTGCATGAATTGCAAAATTTATTCATACATTGGGCTGTAATTAATCATACTAAAGTATGTTGCATTTTAAGACAATTTTATAACAAATTCGGATCCTAGCATCTATAGATTTGGGATTCAAACTTCGGACTAGGTCCGAGCTTAATCAAGTTAGAATAAATTTCATATGAACTTCATATCATAAATTTGAATCTGAGCACTTAGCTTGAAAACTGAATATAAATTGAATATAAATGAAGGTCGTGCTCTATCTAAACCTCGGATCATATGGAAATCCGAACTTCGGATCCTTCAAAGGTTCGAACTTTAACACTTATTAGTTTATATTTTCCCAATTTTATCAAAAGCCTAATTTGTAACAATCTTGTTATTGAAATCTATTGGTAAACATTAATTACACCGTTGATCCTTTCAGTTTACCCACTATGACTGGTTCAGTCGTTTAACTTTTGAAATTACTTTGCTAATCCTTTAAAAAGGAATTTTGAACACCAATGGTCCTTTATTCATACGAAAAATGTTAAATGTCCTCACATTTCTCCAAACATCCATTTGAATAAAGGACCATTGGTGTTCAAAAATCTTATTTAAAAGATTGTCAGAGTAATTTCAAAAGTTGAAGGACTGAACCAGTCGTAATAGGTTAACTTAAAGGATCAACAGAGTAATTTACTCTAAATACTATTTGTAATGCATTTTAAACATCAAATTAATGTTTAATGCACAAAATAAGGCCAAAGACGACCATATACTTCACTGTTCGGTTGCACTATACACACACATAAATCTTAAGTTGACTAACCTTTAAGATGAATCTGAAACTGAGATTTATTGCTATAGCTTTAGTGTACTCCCAATTATACTTTCCAACTGATAAATCAAACATGCATTAAGAATCAACCATTTTGATTCATGGCCGGTTTATGAGAACCTGTGACCAAATTTTGACAAAAATCCTAAATAATAACAAATCTTACCTCAAATGAGACTTAGATTCGAGAATATTCATTAGGGAGGATGCTTCTAAACTGATTCCTTTATTAATTCTTGATTCATCGTGATTTTAGAGTGAGAGATGAGAGATCAAAGAGTTTTAGAGTGAGAGAGAGCGTGAATAATGAATGAGCAGATCATTTTGATCTGTTCATACCATTAAGGGTTTAAGTTTGAATTATTTAAAATTTTCACCATTATACTTGTATTTTGCTCACTTGCAAGTAAACCCCTTGCAATTTATTTCTGCAAGGCACAAAAAGGCCTCATTCAAACCTGTTGTACATCTTAGGGGGAGATTATTAATCAAACCTGTTTGATGCACTTGAAGGTATAATTTAAGGTCTGTTAATGCCTTATTGAAACCTGTTAAGTGATTTGCAATATTAGTCAAAGATGTTTACCTTGTTGCATTTGTTGCAACTAAGGCAGACTGTCCAAGCTGTTCTACTCTGATGAACAGGCTGGATATAAACTGTCTACGCTGCTCTAACCTGTTCTTTGTGAACAGGCTAAACACTTTATGGAATATGTTTCCATGTCCTCATGTATTGTCTTGGACCAAGAGATCAGTTTACAAAGTCGAAGACAAAGTTGAAAAACAGAAGCTGCAAAGTCTGCCTACGCTGTTCTGTTACATGAAGACAAAGTGGATATTTGAAATGGGTGACAGACCATTTCTTATATCAATATGGCCATAACAGAAAATGAAAGATTTAAAGTTGAAATTTCTATTTTGGTTAAAGCCTTATGCAACAGAGACAAAAAGGAAAATACAAAGATTCTGCAATGTAAAGACAATACTGCTTTGTCAGAACGTGCAGAAAACAATTCTGAGACCAAGAGACTTAGTCTTGGTCTCTACTTTTGCTGCTATTCAGCCTAGGAATAGCATGGTATGGACCCCGAGTTTCATTCTATATGGCTTTGAACTTGTTGCAATTGTTACTTGATCATTGGATACTTAATTCACCCATTATCTATTTCAATTTTGCAATAAAACAGTATTATAAACACATATAATCTGTGAATGTGTGTGTTGAATGGTGAGGGGAGTTGGATTTAATGATTCTTCTCTCAACTTAGAAATGCATACAAGAGGAGTGTTTAAAGTTAATTAGCAGCAACATCAAATGCATATATATACACACACACACATATATGTATATGTATGTATGTATGTATGCATGTATCTATGTATATAAATTAAGTGTGTGTTGTGTGCATAAGTTGGACCCTGAGACTTTAAAGTCTCTGGGTGGGACATGGGATCAACCAACGGTAGCTGCATCTAGGGGTGTTATTTGGGGGGGTTAATTGGGTATCGGGTTATTCGGGTTTGAGTGTGTGGGTTAGCTAGCCGAACCCGAACCAAATAAGGAAATGGGTTAATCAGTTTCGGGTTAAATGAGTATCGGGTTATTCGGTTTGTGTTAAATGAGTTATTCGGTTTTGGTATAAAAAATGAAATCATCAACAAAGTAGTTTAAACGGGTTAAATGAGTTGGGTAATTTGGGTAAACGGGTTAAATGGTTTAAGTATCAAAAGTGGGTATTTACATATTTACATTCTATATATAAACAATACTAGTTATAATTATAAAAAATAAAAAAATGAAAACTATATATTAAACGGGTTATTCGGGTACCCGAATAAGCATTAATCATACTCGTAAACCGAACTGAATTAATTATTCGGGCACCATTTAACCCGAACAACGAACCCAAAAACCGAATAACCCGACTCATTTAACCTAATTAAGGTTCGGTTCGGGTGGGTTATTCGGGTTTGGTTATTTTGTACACCCCTAGCTGCATCTTCATATATAAGTTTAAGTGTGCTATTGTGCTATGCTCTAGACCCCGAGAATCAATCTCGGGGTGGACATTATGCAAAACAAAAAAAACAAAACCAGTAGTTCAGTAACCTTAATTGTGTAGGTGTTCATTATATTAAACAAAAATAGAAACAATCAATGCATTAGTGTATGATATTTATATTCGAAAAACAACAACATTAGTTTATATATATCTTGGGGTGTCCTAGCTGTCAAAACAAAAAACATGGATAGCAACATTATACTGTAAGTCTGATATGCGTGTGTGTTTTGTGAGCGAATCACAAAATCAACAGTTGCATATATATATATATATATATATATATATATATATATATATATATATATATATATATATATATATATATATATATATATATATATATATATATGTATATATATATATATATGTGTGTGTGTGTGTGAGAGAGAGAGAGAGAGAGAGAGAGAGAGATTCATAGATACATGCTGGTGTTTATGATGAAAAACAGAAAACAACATGTATATAAATACATGCTAGTGTTGATGATGAAAAAACACAAAACAACAAAAGGTATATAATAATGTGTGTGTAAGTCTTATGAATAAACAATAGGTCTATGTATGTATATATGTGTGTGTGTCTATATATATATATATGTATATATATATATATATATATATATATATATATATATATATATATATATATATATATATATATATGTGTGTGTGTGTGTGTGTGTTAGTTGTATAAGTTACATAGGTGATTCTCACTTTCAATGATGTATGTTGTGTGTCATTTAATCACAAGAAAGTAGAAACATGAATGTATGTGTGTGTCTCGGGGTAGTGGAGAGTAATGGTTATAATGGTAATCAAGGTGTTGATTGGTGTGGCCTTGACCTTCGGTCCTTGGCTTAGGTCCCTATCGGCGATAAGTCTAAGTTCTTGGCCCTTAGCATTAGTTATTAGAACTTCGAAGCATGTATACTTACATATAAAGAAATGAATTTCAGATAAGGAATGTGTATCCTGATATAATATAAAAACAAGTTTATAAAGCATGATTATGTTTAAGACATCAACCACTAGATTTAGTCTCGGAATAGTTTCACATGTTAAAGGTTACACACACACACACAGATATAGATATATATATATATATATATATATATATATATATATAGATAAACATGTTTGAAAGTCATTAATATTTAGTCATTTTATATGTATAAACTTAGGAACACGCATTAAATATATGTGTGCTTTGTACATCATAAGTCATGAAGTGATCACGGTCATGTCCTAAGGGTTATATATATATAGACACACACACACACGCACACACATACTGTGAACATATGCCACACTTATGTCCCGCTTTATTTTTATGACATGTTAACTGTTAAATCTATAAACTTATTAAGTCAATGCTTACAGTTGTTGTTCATCTCTTCATAGGTTAAATCGAGAACAAAAGTCAAGAGTAAATTTCGAGTTAAACCATGAGCATAATGTTTCACGTTTGAAGTTATAGTCCACTGCTCAAATTCCAGTTTGATACAAATTGTAGTCGGTCATTGTGATGGTTTGGGTAGTTGTGACTTGAAGTAATGTTGAAGTTGTAACAGACTAGTCTATAGTACCCTTTATTACCTTAATTTTAAACTTATAATGTATTATTCTGCAGTGTTAAATAAAATCAATTTTAGTTGTGATTGTTATTGTATTGCTAGCTGGGACCTAGTCGTTAAGCCTCTTTTAGAAAGTTTGGTCTTACAGTTTGATATTACATTAATAGTTTGAGTGGATCAAAGTATTATTTGTGATATTGTTTCTAAACTTAAGCAATACATAAAGTATCAACCATAATAGGTGGTTGAACTAAGATAGGATGTAAAGACTATTAGGTTGGGAAAAAGGGTACATAGTCACTAACTCTATAAGCTAAAAGTTATTTGGTCTATGTTTACAATAAGTATGTCCAGTCAAGGAGGATATTTTGGTAGAGTAACTGTATGAGATGATACATCAATTGTTGGCATAAAGTAATTCATGATCAATTTCAAATACGCAAAGATAAGTACATAGTCCAAGATCAAGTTAGCTAGTGAAAGTGAAGAAATAAGTCTGATGTATCAAAATTCTGTGAGTTTAATCATCAACAAATGATTGCTAAGTCAAGAAAGGTGAATGAGTTTGACAAATTCTGGATACAATATATCACAAACGGACGAGTGGTAGCAATTTCCAGACTTATCTCAACATGGTGGAAACTAATTGCAAGAATGAACGAGAAAACAACGCTGATACACTTGAATCAAGTCGATGTCTTTGTTACAAGAAAGATACAACTAAAATAATAAATAAAAGGAAATGTTAAAGAACTCCTTTACCCAGAACTATTACATATAGTAATTGTCTAAAAGAATGCCAAAAATCATATGATGCGTCAAATCACCATGTCAAATAACCAAAGTTAAAGATTTTACATCAAAGACAAACATGAAACATAAATGTTATCATTGGAATATGAAATAATGTCTAATTATTGAGTTTGTTCAGGACTAATTCAGTATCAATTGGTCAAATCCATTGCTAAAAGCTCAGTTTGTTTTCCAGTTTTAGTAAGTAGTTCATCTCTACTTCTTTTGTTCAGTAACCGTCACATAGTTCTTTCTAAGCTATCGTCGGTACTTGATCTAAATTCCATCTGATACTATCTATCATAACTAAATTCCATTTGTTAAATGACAAGATTTTTAAAATCTATCTGACTTTTTGTTCAACTTAAAGAATTCCGTGTCAATGTTGTGATTGACTAGTTGATCTATAATAAAGTCAATATTATCTGCAATAGACATGTGACTGAATTTAAATCACCTGACAATTACATTCTTAATATTTAAGATGTACATTGTCCAGACTTCATTGTTAAGAGTCTGTCCAGACTTACAACTACAAAAGTGCTGTAATGTCAAGTCAAATGCAATATCTATTAAGTATAAGCTTAATTCAAAATAGCTCATGTTTCTGAAGTCACTGTAACTCAGAATTGCATTGAAACTCTCTGCATGTATTTGAACTATCTAAACTCAGTGTTCAGAATTGACAAAATAAGTTTTCCACGTAAGTCATGGATATTATATGTTCGTAGTAATGTCCAATAATCTTATTAACACTATAGTAATATTCATGAATTATGTTAATAGATCAATGATCTATCTGTCTGCTGTTGATCTTGTAAGTGATATGTTGATTTTCCTAATATGGAAAATGATCAACATATGAATTTTTAGAAAATGCAAAGAGTTAATATTAGACAAATGACTCAATGCTAAATTCTCTAAGTTGAATTCCTGCTTAGACAAGTAAATATACCTTACTGTCATGAGTATCTTGAAAGTTGTTACTTGAAAATGACTTACACTCTACTTGTTGAAGATCATGAATGATATTCTATTAATAATGATAAAATTGACATAAGAATACCTAATGCCAATTAATGTCAAAGTCATAACAAGAATTATTTATAATTGGATTGCCAAAAAATTTATGAGAAAGAATACCTACTCATGATTCTAATTAGCTAATGTGGTGTTAATATAAGGTGATTGATGTCATAGTCCACATATGACAAGATATCAGTTCTATATTAATCATGAACATTCCAATTGTCTAGTTACTCAGAAAGATAATGAAGTAAGTGAATCAATTCATGATTCTGAAATAGCTAAAATTATGTGTACACAACAAAACTGATGTCAATATCTATATTTGACAAAGTGAAAGTTTTGTACTAATCATCTATGTCACAGTTAACTTAACGTAAGCAAAAATAGTGTTGGTACACCCTGTGTGACGATAGCAGTCTAAGTGATCGAACATTTTGGTTTAAGTAATATTCAAAGTATTGAGTTTTAACGAGTGGTTGATATATATGTTTATATATGTTTGATAGTTATTGTTTGTATGTTTGAACTTGATGTAACGTATTACAAGAAGCTCAAACATAAAGATCAAAGATAAATTCAAACATAAGTTAAAAACATAAGTTTCAATACTTAGTTAATTATGTGAAAAGGTAAATTCGAAATCTCTAGAGACTAGGATTCGAATCTATTTAGATTCGAATGAGTCCCTTAGGCAGATTCGAATGTGCCAACTTAGGCAGATTCGAGAATGTCAGATGGGACAAACTCGAATTAGCCTCTATAATTAGGGATAGACTCGAAATATTATCAGACTTTTTGCAGAGGTTCGAGAGTGATTAAGCAAAGAGCGATTTCGAGTTTATCACTAGGTTAGTGTTTCGGAGAGAATCTTCTAGTAGGTGCGTTCGTGTGTGTCGTTCGTGCAGCTCGTTGATAGTCTCCGTGTTTCATAGTGAAAGTTGTTTCCGTCTACCCGTTAAAGAGGATTCCGCACTCTTTGACGGTTCCGCGTCTAGATAGATCTGTAGTGTGTAGACCTTACAAGTGGTATCAGAGCCTACGGAGTGTTCTTGGTGTTCTTCGTGTTCATCTAGATACATTCTAGGTTTCTTGACGCTTTTGGACGGTTTTTCTCTCCGAATTCGTGTTTTTCGTGTTCTTCGAGCTTAGCAAATAGTCATCAGGAAAATACTTTGTGTTTTTCACGTTTTTGATCGAAATCAATATTTTTCGTTGTAAAAATATTGATTTAATCTGCGAAACGTTAAGAAATCAAAGTATTAGCCGTTTTTCGAGTTTGCGGCGCTCGAATCTGTTAGGAGTAATTATGGTTATTCTTAGTCTCGAGTCTAACCAAATCCGCTCCTTTCGAGTTTGATACAGAGTGTTTTCGAATCTAATTCGAGTTTGTGCTAGACTCGATTAGGGTCTCGAATCTGCTGATATTCGAGTTTGCTTCGAGTTTAGTCTAGAGTCGAATAGGGCTTCGAATCTGCTGAGTATTCGAGTTTGCTTGACCTTCGAGTTTAGGGACTTTCGAAACTGTCATCAATTTCGAATTTAATTGAATTTCAACACTTAATCGAATTTAATCCCAAAAGGATTTAACCTAAATTATATTCGAATCTACCTAGATTCGAAAGAGTTAGCTTAAGTCAGTTTCGAATTAAATTAATTAAGTTACAATTCAATTCCTTTTGAAACGATGTCAAACCTTCAAAAGTTTCTAGAAATGGATCATGAGGTCGGGAAGGCAAACACTCCGCCTAAGCTGATGAAACTCGAGGATTACTATTGGTGGAAAGATCGGTTTGCAGATTTTGTGCGTTTCAATGACATGCGCATGTGGGTGTGTATTGACGAAGGATACATTCCACTGATCTTTGAAGTCGAAGGCCGTCAGAGAGTCTTATCATATCAGATGATGAAGGAAGATGATTAGAAACTTTATGAAGCCGAAAACAGAGCTTTCTCGATAATTCGAATGGCGTTGCCTCAGGATATTTTACACACATTCGGACTCGAAAGACTTCTAAGGAACTTTGGGAGTCACTGGAGAAAAGGTGTGAGGGTAATCCGAGGGTACGAAGGAAGCGCATGGAATTATTGAAACAACAGTTTGCGATTTTCAAGGCGTTAAAGGATGAACAGCTAGATGACACCATCACTCGCTTTTATCATCTGTTGACGGAACTTGAAAGTCATGGGATTGAGTATACTGACACCGACAAGAACAATAAGCTTCTTGATGCCTTACCAGCCAAATGGGCTATGTATGTGGCAATGATAAAGCTTAATGAGGACAAGTATTATACCCAATCATTGGAGGATATCGTGGGAACGTTGCGGACATATCATTTCGAGCTACTGAAGGCTGAAACGGATTACGAACAAGTCCAGAATCCAGCAATGTATTTTTGAAAATCAACAAAACCTTCAGCCGCAGCTGATCTGAAGACTGCTACAGCGTTTTTCACCGGAGAAACGTCGTCACCAGCAGAGACTGATGACACACTGAACAGATCGTTCTTAGGGTTGGGAAAATTGGAAGAACACCAACCTCAAGTATCTCAGGCTTCAACATCTCAGGGCTATTCTAAGATGCCCATGAGCGCTAAATCAGCGGAAGAACATTTGAACTTGCTTGCTTCATTTGTGGCCGCATACGGGAACTGCGTTCAAGGGAAGATAAACGATCCTGCTCTCTGGGATGACGACTATGATCAGGTCGACCCTGATGATCTTGAGGAAATGGATCTTAAATGGCAACTGGCCATGGTAACCCAACGGGTTAAAAGATTCATCAAACGAACTGGTAGGAATCTGACGATGAATAATAAGGGGATTGGATTTGATAAGTCCAAAGTCAAGTGCTACAATTGTCAAGGTCTGGGACACTTCGCCAGAGAATGTCAGAGGCCGAAGGTAGATACTTACCAAGGACAGAATCAGCATCAAGGACAGTATCAGAATCAATCACAACAGAGATACCTTCCGAGTTCATCTGCCGGTCAAGCCATTCTAGCTGGTCTATTATCGAACGTCACTTCAGACAAACAGCTGGATGGTACCTACGACTGGAGCTCACATCCGGAATCAAATGCTAGAGCTTTTATGGCTGAAGTCACGGAGAATGGATGTGAAGGGGAAGAGCAGACCACAAGGGACAGCAGTCCGATGTGGGTGGAGAAGACGAATGATCAGACGCTTCTGGAGTTTGCCGCTCAAATGGCCAACGTGGAATCCGACCACACAAAGGTTAGTCTGACTTACTCTCTTTTTCATGAATTATGCTTGTTATGTGTTAATTCTAACGATAGGTTAAATCTAGTCTTAGAATCACATAAAACCATAACTGCTCAAAATGAATCTTTAAAAGCTGATAATGCTAGCCTGAATGACATTAAGCAAGATCTTAAGGAAAAACTTAAGGCTGATGCTCAAGATGTCATAGTTCTAAAGGACAAGCTGAGTGAGCAGTGCGTAAGATTAGAACTGATGTATGAGCATGTAGAGGCCTTAACCAAAGATCTTAAGACAAAAGAAGTGGAGCTAGCTGAAACAAAGGTGAAGGTAGCAGAGGCCAATAGTAAGTTAGAAAAGTTTAGGAATTCAAGTTTTTAACCTAGGGAAAGTTTTAGATGCTCAACGTCAATCTAAAAAGCCTGTAGGTCTAGGATTTCATGAAATTCCTCCTCCTTTTAATGCAAACTACGTGCCTCAACCTCAGGAGAAAACTGATAAATCAGTAGACTTTGAGGACATACCTGCACCTATATCTGAGCCTGTAATAGAAAATACACCTAAGGTGACTGATACAACCGTCAAGGTTAAGAAAGTCAAATTTGTGGCTTCCTCCAGTGAAACACCTGCAGGAAAACATAAAATTGATTTTAATGATCAGGACGATGAACCAGTCGCGATAGATGTTCAAAAAGACCAGGACACAAGTGACACACCTAAGTCTAAGGGCTCACAAAAGAAGCCAATTGACAAAATGTCATGCTTTAGATGTCACGAGAGGGGGCATGTCGCTTCTACCTATCCACATAGGAAAGTTGATACGACACCAAAGACAGTGAAGCCAGAACAGCCTAAACCCTCAACAAGTGTGGCGAGCACTAGTAGTTCTCAGAGTACCGAGAAAACTGTGCAGGCTGCACCAAAACATGTTGTGAAACAAACACCGGTAAAGGTTGGACCAAAAGAAGTGGTTAGGACAAATTCACTGAATCGTGTCATTAATCAATCTAGGTCAGGACCTCAACAAGTCTATAGGAGCACAACACCTAGCAGGGCACACACTCCAGTTAGGTCACATACTCCTGTTAGACATTACGCACCGGTTAGAGCTCAGGGATCACAGTCTGAAATGCAATATAATCGAAATTATTCAAGAGCTCAACAACAAATGCCTACTCAAAGGCAAAGAGTGAATGTACATCACTCGGCACCACAACAAACTCCTGTTCAACGACCCAAGTCACCTGAAAGGCGAGATGGGTATTTGAAAGAGTTTAAGTATGTGGACGAGAATGGTATTACCAAGTCAGTTATGGCTTGGGTTCCCCGTGATAACTAACCTATTTTCTTTCATGTGCAGGAGATTACCACAGGTCCAAACAACAAATGGTTCGTCGACAGTGCATGCTCCAGGCACATGACAGGGGAACGAAGTCTCCTTACAGACTTCAAGGGTGGGAATCGGGGATTTGTATCATTCGCGGGAAATAAAGGAGGAACCATCACTGGTACTGGAGAAGTCACTAATGGGACGATTACCTTGGATCAAGTTTATCACGTTGATAAACTGGTTCATAATCTCATTAGTGTATCTCAAATCTGTGATAGGAAGAATTCAGTGTTTTTTACTGACACTGAAGCGTTAGTGCTAAAACCGGGATTCAAGATACCTGAAGAATGTATATTGATGCGGGCACCAAGGAAGAATGACTTGTACATGCTCGATATGAACAAGCCGGATACTTCGATGGGTCCGATCTGCTTACTATCAAAAGCTTCGGAGACTGAATCAGTGTTGTGGCATAGATGTATGGCTCACTTGCACCTAAGAAAAATGAACTACATAACGAAGAATGGGTTGGTGCAAGGTGTGCCTATGAAGAGCTTTCAGTTCGAGGACAAGTGTCTACCATGCAAGAAGGGCAAACAACATAAGAAGACACACAAGTCCAAGACTCAGAACTCCATAACCTCTACATTCGATTTGTTGCATATGGATCTCTTCGGTCCAATCAACAAAAGGAGTATAGGAGGTAGTTGGTTTTGTTTAGTTATCACTGACGATTACTCACGATTTTCTTGGGTTTTCTTTCTAGGTACAAAGGACGAGACGGCTTCCAAGCTCATCGGGTTCTTAGACCAAGTGGAGAATTCCTACGGAACACGGGTTAAAAGGATACGTAGTGATAATGGAACTGAGTTCAAAAACACTGTATTTGGTGTATATTGCCTATCAAAAGGCATAGTGCATCAATTTAGTGCACCATATGAGCCTCAACAAAATGGGGTGGCCGAACGTAAAAACAGGACACTGATTGAGGCAGCTAGGACTATGTTGTCGGATTCAAAGCTTCCTACCATGTTTTGGGGGGAGGCAGTGAATACCGCATGTCATATTTTAAACAGGGTCCTAACTGTCAAATCTTTGAACAAAACCTGTTATGAAATTTTGAATAAACGGCCACCTAATTTAACTGGCTTTGAACCGTTTGGGGTACCATGCACTTTATTGCATACAAAACATCAACCGAAGTTTGGTGAAAAGGCTGACGAAGGATACTTCCTAGGTTATGTGCTGAACTCACCAAACAAACGGGTTTTTAACAAAACAAATGGTACAGTAGAGATTGTGTATAACATTGAAGTCACAAGTTATACACATGAAACCCAAACAGGTCCGGAATGGATATTTGACTATGATAAATTATTTGAGTCATTTAACATTCCTTTGGATGAAAATGCAGGTACAATCGAAAAGGACATGGCGACGTTGCATCTGAATGACGAAGGTCATACCTTTCCAAGGACTACATTTCAATCCACATCCGAGCTTACTGCGACTGAAGATGGATCTCCAGAAGTTACTAATCCAGAGGCACCTTCAACTGAGAATCAGACTCAGACAACAAGTTCCAACTCTGAGGAAAATGTCCACGAGGAGGAAAATGAAGAATCTGAGGCTGTTCCCCCATTAGGTGAAATAGGATCTAACTTAGGAGATAATCTGAGAGTTGTCGAGATAGAGACCTCTAGGATTAACAAGAACCATCCTATAGAAAGCATCATAGGAAATCCTAACGAGGGTGTGAGGACTAGGGGTAGTTTAAATAACAACACTGTGTTGTTGTCGATGATAAATGACTCCGAGGCATATCATACCTGTCTCTATTCTTGTTTCATTTCGCAAGTAGAGCCTAAGAATGTGCAAATGGCACTAAAGGATAACTCCCGGGTTGAAGCGATGCAGGAAGAACTCTCTCAGTTTAGGAAGCTAGAAGTGTGGGAGTTAGTTCCATTACCTCGTAAGGAAGTTGCCATAGGAACCAAATGGGTTTTTAAGTGTAAAAGAGACGATCGGGGTATAGTCACTCGCAACAAGGCTAGGCTAGTTGTAAAGGGTTTCAACCAAGAGGAGGGAATCGATTACAATGAGGTGTTTGCACCAGTAGCTAGGCTAGAAGCCATTAGGTTGTTTCTGGCTTTTGCTTCCTTCAAGGGATTTAAGGTATATCAATTAGATGTGAAGAGTGCTTTCCTATATGGAAAAGTGAAGGAGCTGGTGTACGTAGAACAGCCGCCCGGATTTACAGATCCAAAATATCCTGATAGAGTATATCGTTTAGATAAGGCTCTATATGGATTGCATCAGGCACCAAGGGCGTGGTACGAGACTCTATCCAACCATTTATTAGAGAACGGGTTTGAAAGGGGTAGGATAGATAGTACGTCGTTCATTAAGAGAAAGGGAGAACACTTCATCTTGGTGCAAGTGTACGTCGATGATATCATTTTTGGTTCATCTGACGAACAGATGTGCAAAGATTTCGAGAAGGTGATGAAGTCGAAATTCGAGATGAGTGCTATGGGAGAGTTAAATTTCTTTTTGGGGTTACAAGTTGACCAAAAGAAGGATGGTATGTTTATCCATCAGACGAAGTATGTCTATGACATATTAGAACGCTTCGGGATGGAAGGAACAAAATTGACTGCCCATTTCAGCACTCCGATTCAAGTGAATCACAATCTCGGACCGGGTACTGAAAGTGATACCGATGTGGATCCGACGTTATATCGGGCCATGATTGGATCGCTTATGTATTTAACTGCTTCAAGACCTGACATAATGTTTGCTGTGTGTATTTGTGCTAGGTTTCAAGCGAATCCGAAGGAGATGCATATGAAAGCTGTGAAGCGGATTCTACGATACCTCAAGTCGAAACCGAAGCTGGGACTTTGGTATCACGTGGAGGGATATCTAGAGTTGGAGGCGTTCACGGATTCTGACTACGGAGGATGCAGCTTGACGCGCAAATCAACAACTGGAGGTTGTCAATTCCTAGGAGGGAGACTGGTATCCTGGCAATGCAAGAAACAGACGTCGGTAGCCGTGTCAACGTGCGAGGCCGAGTATGTTGCTGCTGGAAGTTGCTGCTCACAGGTTCTGTGGATACAACAACAATTGCGGGGTTACGGTTTGGCTTACACTCAAACTCCTATTAGGATAGATAACCAATCTACAATTGCTATAACAAATAATCCAGTTAAACACAGTAAAACAAAGCACATAGACATAAGGCATCATTTTATTCGTGATTGTGCTGAAAAGAACTTAATCAAATTGGTAAAAGTGGCAACGTACGATAATAATGCAGATTTATTTACCAAAGCATTTGATAAGTCACGGTTTGAATATTTAATTCAACTATATGGAATGCGCATCCCAGAGTAATTTGACCTTAGTAGTAGTTTATTTCCTTTTATAGCTGTAGTATTTCTTTCTTTTTATAGTAAGTCTGATAATTTAGGATAGTTTCTATTTTTAGTAAGTTTCTATTTTTAGTAAGTTAGTAGGTTATCTGCTTTTATTACTATCTCTTATGAAAAACAAAAGAAAAAAGAGAGAAAATCATAAAAATACAAAAAAAGAGAATATCAGAAAAGGAGTTAAGTCTTAGATGCATAGGTTCAAAGTGACGAAAATTAGCACAGTCGTTACAAACTCTAAGTGTTTAGGCTTTCACACATAATGCACCTAAAAATTCTAAGTGTTATACTTTATTTTAGTTTGATGTGTTGGCAGACATAATACATATAGGGAGTTCCAAGGCAAATAAAATATTCAAGAAAAAGTCAAACGTGTCACTAGCTTAGACGTATGACCAATCGGTCTTAATTTTTATGTACAAGACATACAAATATTGAGTCTAAATGAGGTATGCAAACTTTCTGGGGATGTATAGCAACATCAAATACATCTAAAAATGGAAAGCATAGAAAAATCATAAGGAATTGAGAGTCAAAAACATGTAACTCTGTTGTACGTAAGTACAGACCTGTTGCCTCTGTTTAGATTCGGGTTAGCAAGATAAGTCGCTTTGTTGTACGTCGGTATAGACCTGTCACCGCTGTCTTGCTAGCTTTAAAAATAAACCTTAAGTCAAACTAAGACACTTTGTTGTATGAAAATACAGACCTGTGTCCGATGTTTGTCTTTTAAAGAAAGTTTGCAAATACCAACAAGTTAGAATCTTTGTCTGTATGCCTTGATAATAAAAGTATGTCTATGTCTGTGTCACGTAAGACAATTTCATGATAAATATAAATTCCAAGGGATATTCCGAAATGTAGCATGTTTAAAGGGGTAAATACCAACAATCGGCTAAATGGGTATTTCACGACAAACAATCAAAGGAATCAAATATTCCTAAGTGTGAAAGTTTAAGTACTGAAAGTGAGTATCTGACACCGCTATCTGATTGAACATTTCTTTGACTATTCTCATCAAAAATATTTTGTTTAGCGTTTTAGCATAGATTGTAAGTTGTAATAAATACAGTTTAAGTCTAAGTTAAATTTTTTGGTCAAAATTTTCAGAAAATTTATTTTTACTTATTTTTATTTTATTTTACCTTAGTTTATTTTATTTTATTTTATTTTATTTTATTTTTAATCTTCTTAGGAAAAAGGTCAAAAATAACTGAGGATGCATTCACAGTTGAATAAAATAAACACTGCGTGAAAATCTTGTGCTTAGGATAAAGGATTTGACATAGTTTATTTCGTTACACAATACCGTTGAAAAGGTTGAAAAAGTTGAAGTTATTTCAAAATTTTCGAAATTTTTCTAAGTGTTTGGGGTAATTCGAATCTAGGTCAAACTCGAAATCGACTGATTTCGAATCTGTCAGTAGATTCGAATCTGTCATTAGACTCGAAGGTAGGTATTATAAATAGGTTAACAGTAATTGTCATTACTCCTATCTGTTTTCGAATCTATCCTCTCGAATCTATCTGGCGATCTCGAATCTATTTCTCTCGAGTCTACCGTTTTCCACAAAAACGACAATTTGTCGAGTTTCTTGCTTGAGTGTTTGATTCTACTGATACATCTAGGTATAAACAACTGGTTTGTACAAGATTCAAGTAGTTTTATACACCATTTAAGTCAAAATCACCAATTTTTGAAGCTTTGATGGTCAAAATCGTGTTTTTCAAAATTACAAAGTTTGGACCGATAAAAAGTCAAATTAAAGGTAAATATCTGTGATTAGAACCTAGTTGGACTAATAGATGTGATTTTCTAAGTTCATAGTGTTTGGTGATGATGTTAGCCGACAACTTCGAATCTGTTCCTGACGATTCTCGAGTTTGTCAGTAAACTCGAGAAGGGCATTAGATTCGAGTGTGACATTAAACTCGAAAAGGGGTTTCTTCGAATCTGTTTATTCGAATCTATCATTTTATTTGAATCATTCAATTTAAATTTAATTAAACTTGTAGAAATTCATTTGGTTGGATTTTGTACTTAAACAAGTTCAAAATAAAACAAATTTGAATTTAAGCAAGTTTATTGATTTTTAATAATTCTAATAGTTTATCTATTGTGCAGATATGGCTGTTTGAGTATTCGTGCCTAAGCATAATATGGTCATTCCCTATGACCATCATATCCCTGAGGCGCAGGGTTTTCGACAAATGATGGATTTCCTAGTGGAGTCTAGGATTGCATTAATTTGTTTTGTCCCATAACATTCAGATTGTTATTCCCTATGTCCGCCAGTTCTATGATCATCTACAGGTAGATTGCTCTGTTACCCCGACATTGCTGAGAACAAGGATAGCAGGACAACCATTGGTGTTTTCTGCTGATATGTTGCGTCAGGTTTTGCAGCTAGGATCTCAGGAAGAAGAGTCTGGGCCTATTGACTTTCCCTTAAGTATTAGGCAAGCAGCATATCAGAGAATGGGTTACAACTTGGATATTACTAAAACATCGTATATGAAGAGTGGGCTAATCAGTCAATGGAGATTTTTGGCACATGTGTTTATGGTCTGTTTTGCGGCCAAGAAAGCTGGATTCGATTATATTGTCTCGAAGATCCAATCCGGGATGATCGCTTTAGTTTTTAATCGGCTCTTCAGCTTTTCTGAAATGTTTTTCTCAGAATTCGTCCATCAAATCACGGCTCCAGAGCAGCAACAATTTCTCCTATATCCTCGTTTCATAATGATGCTCATCAGGCACTTCTTGCCGAATTTGCCGCAGCTAATTGAGATCCAAAGCGTAGCGGTCATGGACAAAAGAATTTTTGCTGATTGCTCCTCACATAGAGGAAGGTTGGCAGTTCCAGTCGAACGACCGTTGTTTGGAGCAGTTCTAGATAGGAACTTTGAAGCACCAGATACTGCCAACTGGGCAGGTGAAGTGGAAGTTCAGCCTAGACAGCCACAACAACAACCACAGCAACCGCGTGCACAACAACCAAGGAGACGACAAAGAGCTACTGCGAGTCAAACTCAGGCAACTAGGCCTTCTACAAGTCAACAGCAAGAAGTACAAGAGGCAGGGCCTTCAAGTACACCAACAGAACCTATTCTGACATCAGATCAGTTGTGTCAAACGCTGCATGAGATATGGGAAGCGGGTCCTCATGCCAATGAAGAAATAACTGCCGAGCTTATTGATCAATTGTTACAGCCTCCGGAAGGAGAAGATGATGTGCTTCGGGAAGTAGATGAATATCAACCTCCTCAAACCGGTAATGACATGTCATCGTCAGCTACCGAGTCTGAAGATATGGAGGAGATAGAGGTTGAAGTTCCAGAGTCGGTTACAGCAGAACCAACAGTTCGGATAGAAACTTATGGATCGAGAGTAGTGGTAATCAATGAAGAAGCTACAAGGAGGAGAGCATCACGAGAGTCTGATGACTCTGATTTCGAAGAAGAAGACGTTGCTCCATTAGTGACGAGGCAAAGGGCTAAGCGTCATCGATTTATGCAAGGATCTTCTTCCGCTTCAGTAGCACAGCCTGAAATAGTCCAACCTCCACCTACTCAATCCACCATACCACCATCACCACCACATGCTGAACCGTACATCCCATTACCCATCCTTCCAACCCCAATCCAATCAATTCCATCCACCTCATCCACTTACGCCGACAATCAGAGGTTTTTACAGCTAAAAGCTCGAGTTGACTTCCAACAAATCCAGATCTTAGGCCTAACGACGGCAATCGGTGAGATTCAAAAGCATAATGCAAATCTGGATAACGAAAATGCCGATCTGAAAAGGATAGTGGAAAAAGTTCAGGAAGAGAACTTAGAGATGAAGACTTTTGTCGCTGATCAAGCAGCTGAGTTAAGATCGATGCGCTCCCTAGTTGAGCAAGTAATGAAAAATTTACAGGCTCAGGGGGAGACATCCTGCCGTGATCAAGTGGAGCGGCCGAGGGATGATGATAATGAAGATGACCAAGGCAATGATCCCAGCACTCAAAGACAGAATGAGCCAGTAGATTTTTCTGTTGCTCAGGATGCTCAGTCTCAGGGGGAGCCAAGTCAATCAGGAACTAAAGAAGGAGAAGCCAGTTCGTCCAAACCTACAGAGTATGAGATAAATGAGATGATTGATGCGCTTATGGATCTTGATGACGACCCGATGGACTTGGGCTTTGACTTTGAGGAGGATATGGAGGAACTAGAAGAGGGAGAATTTGTTCCTGAAGACATAACGGATTGGAAGTCAGATGATGAGGTTTGTGCTGACGAAGACGATGAAGCCAATGAGATCGTCGTTAAGCAAAATCCAATCACTGATACGTATGTGATAGAAGGAAATGATGTGGTTAACATAGAAGTAGTTAATGCTGCCTTAAATGTTGATTCATCAATAGAAGAGCCTGCCAGAGAGCTGACTAATGAAGAGAAAAGGAAGTTATGGTTCAGGGCAGAGCAGAACGAGTTAGCGCTGAAGAAGAAGATGAGGGTGCCGGGTACTGGAAAGCTGTCAGGAAGCATATTAAGCTGGTTCTTTAATCGGGAACTGCAACTATTCATAATCAAAAGAAAAGATGGGCTCCAGTACCTTAGAAGATCTCTGAAAGTATTCAATTCATTGCCGAAGATTGAGATAAAAGCGTTAGCTTGGAAAGAACTAATCAATATCGGCAACGACCCTTACGCAGAAATAATAGCCAAAATCATAAGAAAGGAAGAAAGGTCGAGAAAGTTTGAACGTCTTAATCCAAGGATAGGAAAACGAGTAATGGATCATTCTAGAATTGATCCTTTGACTGGGCGTCCGTGGATGAAGATTCAGTACAGACCAGTGAGATGTCTAAGGAAGGTTCCACTCAAGCCTATGCCACAGAACATCATGAAAAATCTAAGCTGGTGGTATGTTGAGAGTGAAATGGGAGAAGCGGTGATGGAAGATTTTGAAGAAAAGGTGATTCTTAGAATCTATGATCCTCTTCACCTGGTAAACCTTTCTCGAGATGACCTTCAAATTCTACATGCTCATAAGATTTCAAGCAACACTCATATGGATGGTGAGGCTAAAAAGTATGAGAATGTAGTTAGAGTATGTATTGAAAAGGGTCTGTATGCTGGAAGCAGTTTGAATGAATAATAAAAAAAGTTCTTAATCTAATGTGTGATTTGTTAGAAGCTATCGTCAAGGGGGAGTCTGTTGGTACACCCTGTGTGACGATAGCAGTCTAAGTGATCGAACATTTTGGTTTAAGTAATATTCAAAGTATTGAGTTTTAACGAGTGGTTGATATATATGTTTATATATGTTTGATAGTTATTGTTTGTATGTTTGAACTTGATGTAACGTATTACAAGAAGTTCAAACATAAAGATCAAAGATAAATTCAAACATAAGTTAAAAACATAAGTTTCAATACTTAGTTAATTATGTGAAAAGGTAAATTCGAAATCTCTAGAGACTAGGATTCGAATCTAGTTAGATTCGAATGAGTCCCTTAGGCAGATTCGAATGTGCCAACTTAGGCAGATTCGAGAATGTCAGATGGGACAAACTCGAATTAGCCTCTATAATTAGGGATAGACTCGAAATATTATCAGACTTTTTGCAGAGTTCGAGAGTGATTAAGCAAAGAGCGATTTCGAGTTTATCACTAGGTTAGTGTTTCGGAGAGAATCTTCTAGTAGGTGCGTTCGTGTGTGTCGTTCGTGCAGCTCGTTGATAGTCTCCCTGTTTCATAGTGAGAGTTGTTTCCGTCTACCCGTTATAGAGGATTCCGCACTCTTTGACGGTTCCGCGTCTAGATAGATCTGTAGTGTGTAGACCTTACAAATAGTCTTTAGAATTGATCAAAGACTGTGACTGTGAGATCATGTAGTATTCCAACAAAGAGTATATTACTGTGAATGATATGTGTAATTAAGTCTTATGATAGATTATACAACTATGTTATCATTCTTAATCTACTTTCTTCTGAATATGGATAATATCCAAGTTGTACAAGTTGAAGCAATGACAGAAGAGACTTTCATTTTGGAAATTCTAAAACACAGCCAATGTAAGTATCAATGTCTGAATCATGTGTGATTCAAAAGCTCTATGGAAACCAAGATTGGATTCCAAACTTATGTTTTCTTCGCTAAGCTTTATATTCTGAACAGGTTATAAGTGTGTCTTTTAAATAGACAAAAGTGAGGAAATATACAATACAGTGGATAGACATTATAGGTTATGTTAAAATTTTGAAGTAAATATTGCAATTTCAATAAAATCATGTAATAATACATATTAAAAATCGAATTGTCAAACACCAAATGACAACATGATGAGAATAAAATAAATCAATAATTAAACAAGAATCTGAAGTGTGTCATTTAATGAAATGTGCTAAGGAAACAATTCTTACAAAGTGATAAATGTTTTGTTATAAGCTTCGTCAGGAAATTTGTAATAGGCTAAAATACTCGGACTACTATTAGTTGTGCCTGTTATCTTAATACAAATGTTCAAAGTGTGTCTATATTCAAAATCCCTAAGTACATGATATGTGGTTGTAGCTCTGATTATGTGACAATTGAGAATATCACTTACCACTAGTGAGATTCTTATATGAAAATAAGTTGTCATAATATGATCAATGAGAAGCCAATTGTAACTCTGTATGAATGTAAGTGTTAGACTCTCATCCGTCATCGTAAGACATGTGAGACATCCAACATGGAATTTATATACTTTCTGTCTATCAATGAAAAGTCTTTACTGAGCAAATGATGTATTTTTTAACTTAGTGATTGTCAAATATATTTCATTTCAGTTATTTACAAAAGTCAATACAGTTCATGATCTAATAAGTGGATGATGATCATAATGTCACCAATGGAATATGATTGCTCAAAAAGCACTGTTAGTTAACTCCAAGACACTGTGACTAGTTCAAGATCAAAGAAAAGATAGACAACCTATCATAATATATTGAACAATTACCTGATTTGACTGAAATGCATATAGTATTTCAAATCTAATCTTCTCAGAAGGAGAAAAACTGATTTATTAGGAATCATAAAATTTCTTATGTCATTGCATAAGTCAGTTAATAAACTGCATAATGTTGCAAAGCCATAGCATACACTGGTTATAAAGACGATGAAGTTGTAAATGTAAATTACAGATGGTGCTCATCCAGTATTCATTAGTATGTTTCATAATAGACTTAGGAAATGCATAATTACTTTGTACTTCCTAAACTATGTCTATTTGAACATAACTAAGTTTGAGTACTAAGTTATGCGTAGTGGAGCCCTTTCTGTAACAACCCAAACTCAGTTTAACATAATTCATCAGGTTAAATGTAATTTTTATTTGAATTTAGCTATGTAATTATGTTTAGATGTTACGGGTTATATGTGTTATTTATATAAGAATCAAAGTTAAGGGTATAAAAATTACATTTGCCCAAACATGTTATAATACAACACTTCTCAAAATATGGATATGCTCATTTCCGCACAAGAAAAGAAAAGGTTAGAGAGACTCTCACTCTAAATCGTATCATCTCACTAAAAAGTCTGCACAAGTCTAGATCAAAATTAAGAATTCAAGTTGGAAAAATCATCAATCAAGCATTATCATCAAGTTCCTAGCAAGTATGTAAGGTAATTTAATCTAAAAATCATCCATAACATATTATGTTCAGTTAATCCATGAGCATAAGATTTCAGGTTAAATCTATAAACTCACTAAGCCAATGGTTACAGTTCCTGTTAATCTCTTTATAGGTTAAATCAAGAATAGAAGTCAAGAGTAAATGTCTAGGTATTCCATGAGCATAAGGTGTCAGGTCTGAAGTTTGAAGCTATAGTCCACTGCTCAAAATTCCAGTTTGGTACAGATTAAAGTTAGTCATTATGATGGTTTAAGTATTTGTGACTTGATGTAATGTTAGAGTTGTAATAGACTAGTTTATACTACCCTTTATAACTGCATTTTTAAACTTGTAATGTATTATTCTGCACTATTTAATAAAATTCATCTTTGTTGTAATTATTACTTTATTGCTAGCTAGAACCTAGTCATTAAGACTCCTCTTGAAAGTTGGGTCTTACAACAGCCTTGCCTTATTTCTAATAACATGGTCTTGCTCGTCCATTTTATTCCCGAACACCTACTTTGTGTTTTTTATAGTTTTTCCTTTAGGCATACAAACCAGTTTTCATACTTTGGTTCTCTCAAACGGATTGAGTTCCAGGATGACAGTGATCCAATAGACATCTTTCAATGTTTCATCAATCTTCTTAGGCTCTATTAATAACATAAATCTTGAGAATATACAAATGTTTCCAAGTGTGTCCATCCTTTTCAGCACACCTTTATTTATGTCACCAATTATCTTCTCATTTCGGGTGACACCTGATCGTGTTTCAATGAAGATTCTCATTGATCTTGATCACTAGTATTAGCATCAACAGGTCTTATAGAACATTCTCCTTAATCACCAGACAAACTGGCATTTTTAACTAGTTCACTTGTTGATGGAGTGTCATTAGTGTTGAACACATCTTTTGAAGATTTAGATAAATCAACATTGATTGGTGATGGGAATGGAACTGTGATTAAGTCAACAAACTCATTCACATAGGGTGGGCTGATATAAGCATCCTCATGACCCTATTTAGAAACAGGTTCTACTCTGGATGAAGTGGAAGCATTTGAGTCATTTTCATCAGCCTTGGGATGTAGAAGGTCATGAAAGCTGAAATCTATAGAAACTGATATGAAGTGACTTGAAGTGAAGAATTTTGAAGTGACTTGAAGTGAAGAATTTGAAAATTCTTCAAAGGAGACATTCATAGATTCATCAACTACCTTTTTTTGAGGTTGTATACTTTGTAGGCTTTGGAAATTGCAGAATATCCAAACACTCATTCATTAGCTTAGGTTCAAACTTGGCAAGCTGATCCCTTTGATTTATAATGAGACATTCATAGATTCATCAACTACCTTTTTTTGAGGTTGTATACTTTGTAGGCTTTGGAAATTGCAGAATATCCAAACACTCATTCATTAGCTTAGGTTCAAACTTGGCAAGCTGATCCCTTTGATTTATAATGAAACAAGGGCATCTACATACATGGAAAAATATTATATTTGGATTCCTCCTCTTGAGTATTTCATAGGAAGTCTTGTTGAACCTTTTCACCGCTAAGGATTTGTTTTGAGTGAAGCAAGCATTGTTAACAGCTTTAGCCTAAAATGATGAAAGAAGACTTGATTCACATAAATTGGTTTAGCAGCTTCAATGAGAGTTCTATTCCTTCTCTCAGCAACTCCATTTTTCTGTGGAGTTCTAAAAGCTGAGAAGTTGTGTGAGATCCCTCTTTCTTCACAAATTTCTTCAAGTGTTTTGTTTTCGAATTCAGCACCATGATTACTTCTAAGCTTCTTAACTTGGGTAGAACTAAGAACCTCCATCCTTTTGATAAATCCAATGATCTCTCTAGCAGCCTATTCTTTGGTCTTAAGAAAGCACACCCATGTGTACCTGGAGACCTCATCAACCATTACTAAGGTATATCTTCTACCTCCTAGACTTGGGACATTGACAGGTCCAAACAAGTCCATATGGATTAAGAAGAGAGGTGAATCAATAGAGAAATTATGTCTGGATTTAAAGGATGACTTCTTTTGTTTACTCATCTCACAAGTTGAGCAAATTTTTATTCTTAACAAAGGTCATAGACGACAAACCTGTTACTAACTCTTTCTTACAAAGTTTGTTGATATTCTTGAAGTTTTGGTGTGAGAGCCTTTTGTGCCATAAGTAGTTAAGTTCTGTATTTATCTTGGAGAGTAAACAAGTCTTTCTCGATTGAGCAGCAGACTCCATGTCTACAACGTATACACCTTTTTTTCTTTCTGCACACATCGTAACATTTCCTTGAGGATCTAGTATGTAACCAAGGTTCTCATCAAGGTTAAGCTTGAAGCCCGCATCACACAGTTCACACATTGGCTACTTTATTGAAGATTGCAGCACCTGCTTGGAGAGTACCATACCTTTTTGTGGATCCTTGGAAATTATCACTAAAAGTGACATTTGGGCCTTGTTCAGGATTAAGGTCACTTAGCATATGTTTGCAACCTGTCATGTGGCCAAAGCAGCCACTGTCCAAATACCATATTTGATTTGGTTGCTTAACCTGCAAAGTGACAAATTGAAACATTAGTTCTTAGGTGAACCCATCATAGATATGGGTTTGCCATCTTCATCAACCATTGTTGATGGACCACTCAGATCAACATTAATGTATTCTATGAGTACAATATCAGTTTTGATACTTTCCTTAGTGGCATTGTTACTTCCAACACTGCTTGGTTGAGTAGTGTTATATTTGTCAACATCAATAGGCCTGATATCCACTACTTTACGACAATCCTTGGCCATATGAGTTTTTCTTCCACACCTATAGCATTTCCTCTTTTTAGGTATTTTTGAAAAAAAAGCTTCCAGAAACATATTCTAGAGTTTCAGTACTTGTCTTGTCAACAAGGTTGAACTGTTGCATTGTTTGAAAATGACTAATACCTTTGTGAAAAGCCTTATTTCTAAACTGCTCAACAATGATATTGAACTTTTCTTTGTTAGACATAGAGCATGTTTCATTTGAGGACAACACATCCCTAGAAGATTTATCCTTAGAAATAAAGTTTTTCCCTTTTTGGGTGGAGAGAGGTCAAATGTAGGAAGTTTTACAAATTTCTGTCAATCCATATTTTTGAAGAACTTATTTCCAAACTTCTAACGTTTTGCATGAGTTTGCCTTTGCCTTTATAGAGATTTGGTAATCCATGCACACTTGTAGCTGCAGAATCATTATGTTTGGTTTTTATAAAAGACGTACTTTCATTCAAAACCAGTTTACCACCATGGTTAGAGAACTTATTTGAAACCATAACAGTTTTGCATCCAACATAGGACTTGCCCTTATGCTGTTTTCTTTTGGAAAACTTATTTTCAATATATTCAACATTATATGGTGGTATACTTGTTTTGCCACTAGTCTTAGCTTAAGAACTTGTATTATCAACATGTTTAGCAACCTTGACACTATTACCACAAACCTGTTCATGTGGAAGTGGTATGCATACAATAGTGGAGCTTGATGAAGAACATATCCCAACATCATGCTTCACTTCACCCACACATGAACTGTCAGTATTTTGAGGCCTGACAAAACTGTTTGTTGAAACCATTTTCCCATTTATGTTTTGAATAAATGTACTTAGAAGCTCACTAAGTGCGAAAAGATCTAATTCCAAATTGTTGATCTCAATAATTGAAGCAGCTGTATCAATATCACCTCTAAGAATTTCTTGTACTTGAATAGGAATTTGCTCATTAATATATTGAGTTAATTTTTTTTGGCAGAATAGCCCCAAGAGTCTACAATTCTTTGAACTTTATAATACTTTAAGTCAGATTCTTTTTTCTCTTCTATTAAAACAGAGTTAATGTATTTTACTTCATCAAGTTCAGTTTTCAACTTATGAAAGTTGTCAAGTTCATTAGATTTGGTTTCAAGTTCAATTTTCAGTTTAGAACTTTCAGACTTCAAATTATCCTGTTTTTCAACTGTAGCTTTTGAGATCAATAAGCAGATAATAAAAAATTTTCTCTTTTTCATCATGGTGGTAGTCCTTAAACTTGTGTACCTTGTACATCATGGTAGGATTATAGTTGTCAAGAGAGCTTAGGGTCTCAGCTTCTGCAAGGTCCTGTTTGAAACTTCTAGATGAAGGAGCTTCATCATTGGCCACAAATCAGTTGTTTTCCTCTTCATCAGATGATGATTCAGACTCTTTCCAATTACATGCTTCAGCCATTAATCCCTTCACCTTGTTGGAAGCCACCGACTCCTCCAACTTCTTTAACTTGGCCATAAATATAAGATACTTAGCCTTATAGTCGTCATCCTTATATGTCTTGTGAGGTTTGGATGTGGAAGCCATAGATTTAAACAAACGCTCTGTAGGTATGTGGCCAATTTTGTCACACTTGTAGCATTCAACCTTAGTCTTATGAAATGCTTTTCTTTTGACAACACTTCAAAAATTTTTTTTTTTGTAGCATCCTCTTTCCAAACACTTTCTTCACGTTGAACCTTTTGACAAGCATATCAATTATTTGCTCATCATCAAGCTCATCAAGGTCTTCATCCTTTGATGCATCCTCCAAATATTCATTAACACATGAATAAACTTTTTGTGAACACATCAAAAGCCTGATTCACAGGCTGTCTTACTTTAACCACCAAAGTTGAACCCTTTTAGATATTTCCAAGGAATTTCTCTTTTGCAACCTTGATTGTTCATCATTCAGCAAAGATCCATACATATATACTAGATCCATGCTTCTGATGGTGCCTGAGTTTCTAAGTATGGATGCAAAATAATTTCACTCTTCAGGTTGAATATCGATGAACGTGTTCACCAGAGTTAGACTGTCCTTAGTGATCCCAATATCTTTGAGATCATTAATAAGTGCAATAAACCTGGTGTCGGTTTCAATAAGACTCTCACTTGGCTTGGCAAAGAATAACTCATATTGTCTAACAATATTGTTGATCCTGTTATGTAAAGTGATTGTAGGGCGATCATAGATAGTACACAAAGTATCACACATCTCTTTTGTTGTCCTCAGGAAGAGAGAGGACAAGATAGTTCCTGGCCTTTGCATCAAGAGCAACTAATCTCTTGTCTTCTTCAGACCATTGAGCCTTTGCCTTCTCAATAATTCTGACCTCAGGAATAACACATTTTCTAGTAGGAGTGATGGTAGTGATAGAGGTAGGAACATAAGGACCTTCCATCAATATTTCTGGAAGTTGCACATCCAGATTCTTCAAAATAGAGTGTCATCCTACACTTCAAGCCAGAGAAGTTTTGAAGGTTGAACTTGGAGGTTTAGTCATAGAGCCATGTTCATAGTAGGATGAGGATTTTGAAGCAGAGGTGTTCATGACGGGGATATGGGAAGGAATATGAGAAATCTAGAGTTAACAAACACACTATCTGCTCTCTAATACCAGCTGTAGGTCCAAAAAGATTATCCCAAGTATCTTAAGAGTAACTATAGACATGGGGTGAATACAGTTTCTACAAAATCACATAGATTTTTCTCAATGTTTGTATGTTTATATTAACAAGTATGATAAGGTTACAAACAAGTTTAGATTGCCGTAAGATCCAAACTGAGATAACAGATGAATAACAGATCACACTAGTCTAAGACACATTCAAACTAGTTATAAGACACAACTGAACATCTTTGGGAACATTGGACAACTTTTAGGTATAGTTAACTAAGAACAAATAAGACACACTAGCTTTTTCACTCAAGTTGGAGCCAAAAATGCATGAAAAACACACTTTCTTTTGGCACTCAAGTTCTTGTAACTGCTTGCTTTCTCTCTCATTGGAAGATTCCATTTTATAGTCACACAGAATCCTTATGGAGCTTCTTCATGGTTATAGAGAAAGCGGGAATGTCTCACAAGGAGATAAACTTACTTTTCTGCATCAAGACAAAACTGACAAAAGTAACTTTGTCCTCTTACTGCAGAATCTTTGTCTTTCCCTTTTTGTTTTATGTCGTTTGTAGCTTTATCATAAAGAAGAAAGTAAGATTGTAACCTTTATTTTTCTTTGTAAATCTGTTTTGATATAAGAAATGGTATTTCACCCATTTCAAATATATCTTTATCTTCATGTAGTAAAACAACTTTGGCAGAGATGTAGAAGTTCTGTTTTCCACTTTGTCTTGAATCTCCAGGTTGATCCCAACGTTCAAAACATTAAATGATGAGTTGGAAACAAATTCCAATAAGTGTTAAACCTATTCATAAAGAATAGACTATGTTCACAAGGAACAGACCAATTAACAATGTCAAAACTTTCCAACAGACATGAACAACTTAGACATAAACTGTCAAACATGTTCAACTGATGATGACAATTTTGACATACTTCCAGGTTAAAACTTATGTAAACATGTAAAATAAACTTAAGCTTAGTATTACAAATCATCACAAGGTTTGATTGAGGTATTAAACAGCCTAACAATCTCCCTTAAGTGTATCAGACAGGTTTGATAAAAAATCTCCCCCTACGATAAAGAACATGTTTGATTGAGGCCTTTTTGTGCCTAACAGAGAGAGAGAGAGAGAGAGAGAGAGAGAGAGAGAGAGAGAGGCGAGGACGAGACGGGGAGGTGAGGCTAAGGCAGGAGAGATTTGAGTGGGGCCGCTTAGTTGGAGCGGTGTGCTCGTGAGCTCCGGTCCAATGTAGCAAAGCTAAGAGGGAATTGACTTGGGTATAGCACACACTCTGAGTACACATAATCTTCTATCACCTAGTGCTCACAAAAGATAAAGTACATTTCCTATATACATTCTTATAAATGTTTTTCATTGGTCTTTTGAAATAATAAATTTTGTCTGATTCATATTGTAGATCCCAAAAGATTATCCTAAGTATCTTAAGAGTAACTGTAAAGGGGGGTGAATACATTTTGTCACATCCCGTTACCCCGGTTGGCAACGACGCGTGACGTCGCGAAAGCATAACCATAATCATAACGAACGACCACTATATGGACATTTTCAAAAATACATCTATATAACTTTGAAATATAGAAATGTTTTACATCACCAACATATACTGTAAGTAGTTCGCAAAATACAGAGATTTAAATACATAATTAAATTAACCAAAATAATGCAAATAAATCTCCGATGGTTTGAAAATGAATGCGACTCCATAAGTACGGAAGCTTGAAAATACATCCGATGCGGTGCACTTGCCTTAATTTCCTGAAAATACACGCTAAAATACGTCAACAAAATTGTTGGTGAGCTCATAGGTTTACACGTAAATATGACTTGTATGGACATCAACAGTTGAGTTTGAATTTATAAAATCATGATTTCCATGTTATGTATTACATATAAACCATCATGCAACCGAAACTTAATTATGAGTTTGCCCTGTGCAGTATTCCCATACGTAATACCGTAACGTTAAATATATATGCATTCCTCTGTTAGCCGGTTAAGACTAACCCGAATGGGGGACATGACTCCCGATAGATCTATCCACAATATATTCGCGCTTACAAATAATTGTAACTAACGGTGCATGATTTGAGGGCTGATGGAACCACATGTGTAATACATAATAGAAATGAAGTAGTTTCCGTGTCCATAAGAAAACGTAGCATATATTTAAACCCCAAAACATAACAGTGTGAAAATAGGGGCTATGAAAAATCACCGAGCGTGTGATGAAAAAATATTCGCGAAAAATGCAAGTTTATGTTATTTGATGGGTGATGCACCGAATGTGTTTAATCGAGTCCTAAATTATAATAGGGACTTAATAACTCTCAGATATGATAATATGCATATATATAGGTTTTTATGTCTTAAATCACCCAACATTACAAGTTTATAAATAAAACCCACTTAAAACGTTAAGTTTATATATATATATATATATATATATATATATATATATATATATATATATATATATATATATATATATATATATATATATATATATATGTATAGGGGAAATTGCGCAAAAAACCTCTAAGTTGGATCATTTTTGTGATTAAAACCCCCACCCATTATTCATTGCACAAAAAACCTCCAACCGGTTAAAACTTTGTAGATTTAGGTTTTTTTTCAAAAAATTTGACTTGCAACCGGTTTAGCTGGTCGCAACTTGATGACGTGTAAAATATTTAAATAGATTTTAGCGTAAAAAACCTCCAACATGTTTAGTTTTTTCAATTAAAACCCCAAATCATTTTGAATTGGATACAAAACCTCCAACCAACAAATATAATTAAAATTGAGTCTTCACTGATTGCATTTTGATGCCATTGATATTTATTAAAGTTTTATTTATTAAACAAATAATTCGTTTCCCAATGAAACCTCCATATTCTAGGCTCTAGCGAACCTCATTGCTCTGGCTGGTCATATTCAGAAGCTAAAATGAAACATAAATAAACGAAATCGTACATAAAGTTGAACCTAAAAGTGCAACTCGTGAACACAAAACAAAATCGATTCCATCGGCACAATTGAAGTTAAAATTAAGATTAAGCGGAAAAAGTTAATTGAACAAACATACATAAAATAAACAACATTGAACCTAAAGAGGGGATATAGTAATCGGAGTTGCCGAAGGTAGAGGAGAAGAGGTAAATATGATTGTTGGTTAGAGGTGAGAAAAAAATAGTTAAGGGTTTTAATCGAAAAAGTCACCAATTTCGAGGTTTATGCAAAAATCCAGTTTAAGAATTACAAATGTAGTGCCACGTAGGCGCCACATAAGTAGGGTTTGCCATGTGGAAGCCACGTGTGTGCCATGTAAGCTTAACAACCTATTAAAACCGGTAATGTCTTAATTTCAAAAGATTTTACCGGTTAAATGTACAAGTTCAGTACAATAAAATATTTTATTTCATGCAAAAATGTAATATATAAATGTTCAAAAATGTACTACTGTTGAACCATTGACATAATTTGAAGTTCATTACGACAAAAATGTTATATTTCATGCAAAAATACAATATGCACATGTTCCAAGTGCATCATCAGATCACATGTGCATATTGTTTAAATATTTTAATTTTGCATGATATAGAATTTTTTTTATCGTTATAACTTCATATGATGTGAACTCGTCAATTGTAATGCACTTTTGAACATGTGTATATTATACTTTTGTATAAAATAAAACATTTTATTGTAATGAACATGTATATTTAATATGGGACTCTAGGACTCCAATCTAATATGAGACTCCATGGAACTTAACCCTATACACACACACACACACACACACACACACATATATATATATATATATATATACATATATATATATATATATATATATATATATATATATATATATATATATATATATATATATATATATATATATATATTTTTCCAGCTTTTCGAAGGTTTTTCGGCTACTATGAGGCTGTTTTTGACCAAGCTCCAAAACGATTTAGGCTTTGGTTTTCTTGGACATTAAACTACTATATACAAAAAATTATTTAAGTCAAGAATGACCATTTTTTGAGATGTTTAGGTTAGGGAACAAGCTCGTTAAAAACCCTATGTTGGCCATTTTTGAGCTGTCAAACTTCCGGGTTCCCAAATAATATCTGGGGGTTCTAAACTCCATAATAAATTATGAAAACTTCCATATTTTTAGTTATAACATAGATCTAACTTTTGAGACAGGAATCAACTCATTTTGTTAAGTTATGAATTAGTTATGATTTTTCAAAGTTGATGCAACGTTTCTGCCGAAATTCCGTATTTTATAAACTTGAAATAACTTGTGATTCTTGTTGGTTATTCAAAGACTACTTGTATAAAAGTTATAAAACATATTTATATAACTTGTTTTCATAATATTCATACTTTCATGATGTGCTTATATATTTATAAACACAATTGAAGAAGACAACTTAAAAATAAAAACTAGATATTTATAAACTTGAGTTTTTATGAAACTTGTTATTGTTGGTGATTATATATATATTATGCAAGACTTATATAAACATAAATATAAGATGTGATAGTTTAGTATTACTTACTTTGATATTTTATAAGAATGCAAATTAGAAGAATTTGAAACTCTTGCAAAAGTTGCACCAAGAACACTTCAAAATATGAAGAACACTTGAATTATTTCAAGAACACTAAAAATTGAAGTTTTTGGCTTTGCACAAGGCCTTTGGCCGGTTTTTGAAGAGAGAAAAGAGAGGTTTTGGTGTGATAAAAATGAAAGAAAAGCTCTCTATTTATAGAGAAAATTGGATCTTGAAAAGATGGTGAAATGATGAAAATAGTGTGAGATCTTTGGTGAGTTGAAAGAGGAGGATTTGATCTTGATATGTTGAGTAAAAAAAATTATATTTCAAGTCCTTGTGTACTCTCCTAGGGCCGGCCTAATGAGGGGTATTTTTGATGTATTTTCATTTTTTGTATAAATGTATTTAGAAATGTATTCTTGTATTTCCCTTTTCTAAATACTTTTGGATGCATTGTTTTAATGAATTGTTTTAGTCTTGCATAATTAATGTTAAGTAAGTGTATTAGTATATGATTAGTGTCATAATTAATGTTAAGTAAATGTATTAGTGTCACTAATCATAATTTAATTATGTACTTAGTTGCATTAATCCATCATATCGTAAATCGATCGGATGAATTTGATTCTAATTGAGTTGAATTTCTTCATGAACATTGTTAATCACTTTGATTAATTACTAATGACCACTGATTAGGTTATAATTGGCTATTAAATACTGATTAGGTCATAGTTGCTAACCTAGTTTAATGCCGGATGTTACAGTCCCCCATATTAAGGGAATTTCGTCCCGAAATTAGCTCGTGTTCTCCACTGCTTGAGTATTCGAGAGCAGATGAGGGTATTTTTCCCGGAACTGATCTTCACGTTCCCATGTAAACTCAGGACCTCGTTTAGAGTTCCATCTGACTTTTATTATCGGGATTCGTCTGTGCTTTAGTTTCTTGACTTCTCGGTCCATTATTTCCACAGGTTTTTCAACGAAGTTCAACTTATCGTCTAACTCCAGCTCGTCCATGGGTATGACGAGTGTTTCATCAGCCATACATTTCTTAAGGTTGGATACGTGGAAGGTATTATGAACATTACTAAGCTCTGGGGGCAGATCCAGTCGGTAGGCTACCGGGCCAATTCTTTTGGAAATTTTGAATTGTCCGATGTGAGGATTGAGTTTTCCTGGTTTCCCAAAACGGATTACGCCTTTCGAAGACGAGACTTTCAGCATTACTTGATCTTCCTCCTGGAATTCCAAATCCCTCCGTCGAATATCTGCATATCTTTTCTGTGGATCCCGTGCGATCTTTAATCGATTCCGAATCTGGACTATCTTTTCAGTAGTCTCCTAGATGATCTCGGGTCCAGTGATTTGGCTATCTCCTACCTCAGCCCAACAAAGCGGTGACCGACACTTTCGCCCATAAAGTGTCTCGAATGGAGCAGTCTTAATACTTGAATGATAGCTATTGTTATAGGAAAACTCAACTAGTGGCAGGTGCTTGTCCCAACTTCTGCCAAAGTCGATAACACATGCCCTTAGCATGTCTTCCATGGTTTGAATCGTTCTTTCACTCTGACCATCCGTCTGCCGGTTAGGCCGTGCTCATGTCTAGGCGCGTACCCAATGCCTCTTGTAACGATTGCCAAAATCTTGATGTGAACCGGCTGTCCCTATCTGATATAATTGACACAGGAACTCCATGCCTTGAGACGATTTCTTTAGGATAGATTCGTGTTAACTTATCCATCTTATCAGTCTCCTTGATTGGCAACAAGTGTGCAGTCTTTGTGAGTCGATCCATAATCACCCAAATGGTGTCATAACCTCCAGATGTCTTTGACAACTTTGTGATGAAGTCCATGGTTATTCTCTCCCACTTCCACTGGGGTATTTCCGGTTGAAGCAACAACCATGATGGCTTATGGTGCTCAGCCTTAACTTACAAACATGTTAAGCATTTGCTAACATACGTAGCAATGTCAGCCTTCATGTTTGGCCACCAGTACATTTCCTTCAGGTCGTGATACATCTTATCTGACCCTGGGTGAATAGCATATCTTGTTTTATGCCCTTCTTCCATGACCAGCTTTCTTAATCCTCCGAATTTTGGTATCCAAATTCTGCTCATGAAGTACCGACATCCATCGGTCTTGATTTCAAATTGTTTATCCATTCCTCTCAAGGCTTCATCTAGCAGATTTCCCTCTTTGACTACTTCCTCTTGTGCCTCGTGGACTTGATAGTTCAAGTTCGACTATATAGTCATGACCAAAGCTCGGACTCTCAAAGGTTTAACTCGTTCCTTTCGGCTCAGGGCATCAGCTACAATATTTGCCTTACCCGGATGATAACGAATATCGCAGTCGTATTCGCTAAGCAGCCCAACCCAGCGACGTTGCCTCATGTTTAACTCTTCTGGTTCAGAATATGCTGAAGGCTCTTGTGATCTGTAAACACCGTGCACTTCATACTGTAAAGGTAGTACCTCCATATCTTGAGAGCAGATACCACAGCTCCAAGCTCCAGGTCGTGAGTCGTGTAGTTTACCTCATGCACTTTAAGTTGCCGCGATGCATAAGCGATAACCTTATCTCTTTGCATTAACACACAACCTAATCCATTGTGTGAGGCATCGCAGTAAACAACTACATCTTCTGTTCCTTCCGGTAGGGACATAATAGGTGCACTACACAACCTTTAATTTAACATTCGAAATGCCGTTTCCTGATCTTCACCCCAGTTGTACTTTATGTCCTTCCGAGTCAATTCCGTTAAGGAACCAACTATCTTCGAGAAGCTTTCAATGAACTGCCTATAATAACCGGCAGGACATAATAACTGACAGATTTCAGTGGGGGTCCTAGGAGTTGCCCAGTTTTTAATGGCCTCGATTTTTGATGGGTCTACTTGAATCCCTTGGCTATTGATCACATGCCCTAGGAATTTGACTTCTCGTAGCCAAAATTCACACTTAGAGAATTTGGCGTACAACTGTTCTTTCTCTAGCAGCTCCAAGATCAACTTCAGCTGCTCATGCTCTTCCTTATTTCTAGAGTAGATAAGGATATCGTGTATGAACACTATTACAAATTTCTCCAAATACGATTTACACACTCGATTCATAAGGTCCATGAATACGGCTGGTGCGTTGGTCAAACCGAATGGCATCACCTGAAATTCGTAATGTCCATAACGAGTTCTGAACGCTGTCTTGGGTATATCTTCTTCCCGAACTTTTACTTGGTGATAACCAGATCGCAGATCAATCTTAGAGTAAAAACTAGATCCTTGGAGTTGATCGAATAAATCATCGATTCTGGGGAGAGGGTATCGGTTTTTGATCGTTAACTTGTTCAACTCTCGGTAATCGATGCCCATCCTAAAGGATCCGTCCTTCTTTTTGACAAATAAGACCGGAGCTCCCCAAGGTGCGGAACTTGGTCGGATGAATCCTTTATCCAACAGTTCTTGCAACTGATTGGATAACTCTTACATCTCTGACATTGCCAATCGGTAGGGTGCTCGTGCGACAGGTGCAACTCCAGGCACCAAGTCAATCTGAAATTCTACTTGCCTAGTTGGTAGAAGCCCAAGCAAGTCTTCAGGAAAGACTTTTGGGTAGTTACGAACTACAGGGATTTCTTCGAGTCGCTTCTCCTTCGACTCCTTTTCCACTAGCTGAACTAACACTGCTTGACAATCTCTTCGAAGGCATTTCAGCGTTCTTAGACCTGAGATGACGTTCAATTGGCGATTCTTTATTTCTCCTTGGACCGTGAGGACTTTCTTATTCTTAAGTGGTATTCTTACGACCTTCTTACCACATAAGATTTCGGCATGGTTTTCTGACAACCAATCCATACCCAAAACTACATCGAAGCTTCCGAGTTCTATAGGCATCAAGTTTATCTTAAAGGGATGATCTGCCAATTTTAGTGTGCACTCCTTAATTATACTATTTGCTTCAATCAACTTTCCGTCCACTAATTATACAACATAAGCATTTTCTAATGGGGAAAGAGTGGCATTCAGTTGTTCCCTAAACTTAGCAGGCCCCCGTATCAAATAGCACATAAGCATATATATCATTAAGAAGGAATGTACCCGTTACTACGTTGGGATCTTGACGAGCGTCGCCTGCTCCCAATACAAAAAGCTCTCCCTTGAGCTCTACCATTGTTCCTTTTCTTGGGGTAATCCTTCTTGAAATGCCCAGTGTTCCTACATTCGAAGCAGCTCCTTTGCGTGCCGCTGCTGCCTCCGTTGGTGTTAAACTTACAGTCTTGGGTCAGATGACCAAGCTTCTTACACTTCCCGCAAGGGGTTGGACAAGGACCTACGTGATGGTAGGTGCATTGGCTACACCATGGTTTAGTGCCGGTATAGCCCTTCCTTGACTCAGTTCCGAAGACAAAAGCTTTGATGGTTTCGGGCTTTTTAGACTGTGAACCCGAACCTTTCCCCGATTTATCTTCCCACTTCCTCTTGTTTTCCTCGGCTTTGGCCTCGTTCCTTCGGCCCACTTGGTCCATCAAATTATTCGCCATTCGAATGGCGCTCTAGATAGTAGTTGGGTTGGATGCGGTAACATTTCCTTGGATTTGGGGGGCGAGTCCCCAAATGTAGCGCTCATTTTTCTTGTATTCCGGAGTGACCATCTGTGGGCACAGTAGACTCAGCTAGTGAAAACGGTTGGTGTACCCAGCTACATCCGTTCCCTTCATAGTCAGATTCCAGAACTCTGACTCCATCTTTTGTAGTTCGTTCCTAGGACAGTACTCGTCTGTCATCATTTGTTTTAACTCGGTCCAGGTGAGTTGGTAAGTTGTATCGATTCCCACAGATTGAGCATAAGAATTCCACCATGTCAAGGCGCCATCTTGAAGAGTGTGGATAGAGAACTTGACCTTCTCATCCTCGATGCAACCACTAACACGAAACACCGACTCAAGTTTCTCGAACCAGTGAACTAGTCCGACAACACCTTCAGTTCCGTTGAAGTATCGAGGCTTACAACTTAAGAATCCTTTGATTCCGCACCCTTTCTGGGTTGAATCAGACCCTCCCGTGGTGCGACTAGCACCTCCGTCGCCGTTTGCGGTGCTACTTCTGTTGGTTTCATAAGTGTCTATAGCTGCTGCCACTCGTTGTGCGACCAGTTGTTCTATCTCGGCGGTGTTCATAATTCTCTTTGGCGGCATTATCTTAAAGTTTAAAGAAAAGAGAATAGTGTAAGAAGTTGATTCTTAAAGATTTAAATTTTTCTTAAGGCACTGTTCTATAATCATCAAACATAGATTCATAAATAACTTGCAATTTTCATTAATCATTCATAAATTTCTTACATTGGGACGGGTTATTACCCAAAAACTTTAAGTCCTACACTATTAAATAATAATTTCCTAACATTACAAAGATAGAGGAGGGTGGGGGGGTACTAGGTGTGGGAGTGATCGAGGGTCTCTCCCTTTTCCAATGCATTGAGGCGCTGAGTCAGCTCCTCATTACAGGCCTCGCTCTCGGCTAATCGTTGCCGAAGCTCATCTAGCCCGGCCTGTTGGATGGCGAGGGCGTGCTGGTTAGCCCAGTATAGGTTGGAGTTTTGCAACTCCTCCCGCTCTAAATGGGCTGTCATCTCTCCAATGTCTTGGTTAAGCAACCGCACTTGGAGGTCGTGCCTTGAAGACCGTGCTACCAAGAGAGGTATGGTCTGTTCGGCGGGTTCTTGGGTGAGCAGTGGGGTAGGTGCGGAGGATGGTCCTCTGATCTCAAAGTGGGAGGGGACTCCCTCCTCCCGCCTCCACTCTTGGAGGGTCTCGGGCATCTAGCCCCATCTTCGGGTGTTCACCCGTCGTTGCTGTGGCGGTGGACTTGGTTGAGAGTCGGGATGGGAATAGACTCTCGCCTCAGTATGATTACCCTCTTTCGGGGTGTAAACAGCATCTTTGGGCCATTGGGGTGGGGACGATATGGCTTGAATGACGGAACCTCGGGGTGATATGGTGCGTAAGAGGGGATCACCGGGGGTGGTGGATCCTCTCTGGTTTTGTCTTCTTCCATGGATTCCTCCTCCATGGGCTCCTCTTCAGATTCCTCCATTGGCTCCTCGGAGGGGTCCTCTTCTTCAGACGGATCTTCTTCGGTGAAAACCTCCGTGACTTCGGGGCTCATGGGGGGTGTACTCATCCTCAGAATCGGACAAGATGATCATGGTGTTGTTTGACATGTTTTCTGCTATCAAAGTCCATTTATGGTCTTTTAGTTAGTTACAAAATATTATCGAAAATCAGTAAAACTTAAGTGCAGTTATAGTTTAGGGTATTAATGCAACCTAGTTCACTATAACTATGGTTCTGATACCAATCTGTCACATCCCGTTACCCCGGGTGGCAACAAAGCGTGACGTCGCGGAAGCGTAACCATAATCATAACGAATGTCCACTATATGGACGTTTTCAAAAATACATCGATATAACTTTGAAATATAGAAATGTTTTACATCACCAACATATACTGTAAGTAGTTCGCAAAATAAAGAGATTTAAATACATAATTAAATTAACCAAAATAATGCAAATAAATCTCCGATGGTTTGAAAATGAATGCGACTCCATAAGTACGGAAGCTTGAAAATACTTCCGATGCGGTGCATTTGCCTTAATTTCTTGAAAATACACGCTAAAATACGTCAACAAAATTGTTGGTGAGCTCATAGGTTTACACGTAAATATGACTTGTATGGACATCAACAGTTGAGTTTGAATTTATGAAATCATAAATTCCATGTTATGTATTACATATAAACTATCATGCAACCGAAACTTAATTATGAGTTTGTCCTGTGCAGTATTCCCATACGTAATACCGTAATGTTACATATATGCATTCCGCCGTTAGCCGGTTAAGACTAACCCGAATGGGGGACATGACTCCCGATAGATGTATCCACAATATATTCGCGCTTACAAATAAATGTAACTAACGGTTCATGATTTGAGGGATGATGGAACCACATGTGTAATACATAATAGAAATGAAGTAGTTTCCGTGTCCATATGAAAACGTAGCAGGTATTCAACCCCAAAACATAACAGTGTGAAAATAGGGGCTATGAAGACTCACCGAGCGTGTGATGACAAAATATTCGCGAAAAATGCAAGTTTACGTTCTTTGATGGGTGATGCACCGGATGTGTTTAATCGAGTCCTAAATGATAATAAGGACTTAATAACTCTCAGATATGATAATATGTATATATATAGGTTTTTATGTCTTAAATCATCCAACATTACAAGTTTATAAATAAAACCCACTTAAAACGTAAAGTTTATATATATATATATATATAATTTTCCAGCTTTTCGAAGGTTTTTCGACCTACTTTGAGGCTGTTTTTGACGAAGCTCCAAAATGATTTAGGCTTTGGTTTTCTTGGATATTAAACTACTATATACAAAGAATTTTTAAAGTCAAGAACGACCATTTTTCGAGGTGTTTAGGTTAGAGAAAAAGCTTGTTGAAAACCCTGTGTTGGCCATTTTTGAGCTGTCAAACTTCCGGGTTCCCAAATAATATCTGGGGGTTCTAAACTCCATAAAAAATTATGAAAATTCCAGATTTTTAGTTAAGACATAGATCTAACGTTTGAGACAAGAATCAACTCATTTTGTTAAGCTATGAATTAGTTATGATTTTTCAAAGTTTATGCAACATTTCTGCCGAAATTCCGTATTACAATAACTTGAAATAACTTGTGATTCTTGTTGTTTATTCAAAGACTACTTGTATAAAAGTTATAAAACACATTTATATAACTTTTTTTTATAATATTTACACTTACATGATGTGTTTATATATTCATAATCACATTTGAAAAAAACAACTTAAAAACAAAAACCAGTGATTTATAAATTTGAGTTTTTATGAAACTTGTTGTCGTTGGTGATTATATATATTATGCGAGACTTATATAAACATAAATATAAGATATGATAGTTTAGTATTTACTTACTTTGATGTTTTATAAGAATGCAAATGAGAAGAAGTTGAAACTCTTGCAAAAGTTGCACCAAGAACACTTCAAAATATGAAGAACACTTGAATTATTTCAAGAACACCAAAAATTGAAGTTGTTGGCTTTGCACAAGACCTTTGGACGATTTTTGAAGAGAGAAAAGAGAGGTTTTGGTGTGATAAAAATGAAAGAAAAGCTCTCTATTTATAGAGAAAAATTGGATCTTGAAAAGATGGTGAAATGATGAAAATAGTGTGAGATCTTTGGTGAGTTGAAAGAAGAGGATTTGATTGTGAAATGTTGAGTAAAAAAATACATTTTATGGTCCTTGTGTACTCCATAGGGCCGGCCTATATGGGGGTATTATGATGTATTTTTCTTTTTCTTTTTTTGTATAAAAGCATTTAGAAATGTATTCTTGTATTTCCCTTTGTTTGTAATTTCATAAATACTTTTGGATGCGTTGTTTTAATGAATTGTTTTAGTCTTGCATAATTAATGTTAAGTAAATGTATTAGTGTATGATTAGTGTCATTAATCATAATTTAATTATGTACTTAGTTGCATTAATCCATCATATCGTAAATCGATCGGATTAATTGATTTCCCGATTCATCGGACCGACGAATTTGATTCTAATTGAGTTGAATTTCTTCATGAACATTGTTAATCACTTTGATTAATTACTAATGATCACTGATTAGGTTATAATTGGCTATTAAATACTGATTACGTCATAGTTGCTAACCTGGTTTAATGCCGGATGTTACACATTTTAATTCAAATCGCACAGATTAATATTTGTATGTATATTAACAAGTATGCTAATATTTACAATCAAGTTTGGATTGTGGAAAAATCCAAACTAAGATGATAAAATGAACAACAAGTTTCACTAATCTAAGAATAACTCATACTAGTTACAATGAAATGACTCACTAAGACGCACTCACTGTTTACACACTTAATGTAACATCCCTACTTTTCAATTACTTGTAATCGGCAATTTAAGACACAATTAATGTATTACTAGATATTTATCGATTTAATTCGAAGTAAAGTTCGATCACTATTTAAAAATAAGAAAAGATGAGGAGAAATCCTCATCGTAGTTTTTTGAGCAAGCAAACAATAAGGAACTGACATCGATTAAAATACCATCAACGGTCAAAGTATTTTAAATAGCAATGATAATGAGAAATTATCATTGTCGTCTTTTGAGCGAGCATAACAAAGAGAAACCGACTTAAAATCGGTTAAATAAGAAGATACGAAGTTGAGGGGTGTATATTGCAAATAATGAAAAGTGACAAATAGAAGGAAATAATCCTTCATTTTTACAAATTTCCTTCTCTCTCTACTCTCAACCGTCTCTCATTCTCTCTCTCTACCTCACGGATCCTTCAACAAGAACACCAAAAATCATCAAATCAAGTGTTCAAAATGTAGAATCAAGTTGCAATTTAGGAACTATAACAACTGCAAGCATCAAATCAAGGTAAAAATCATTGAATATTACGAATTTTAGAGTTTTTGGTTCGGTTTTGGTGTGAACCGAATCAAAGGATTTAGGTTGCAAATGTTAATACGTGTTATAGATTATTGTTGCTATGTTAAAATCGAGTGTTGATAATGCAATATACCAAATTTCAGATTCAAATTCCATTTCTAAGTATGATTTTGGAATCAAGTGTGTTTTAGTGTGTGTTCGTTGACTAAGGATGAAAAATGGACATAAATGGACTATTTTGGTATATTGATGATATGTTTTAAGTTAAAAGTGTACATTTAGGTTCATATCCATACAAAAACATGCAAAAATGATCAAAAGTATATTCTGGAAAATATTGGAAAATATATAAGTATGAATTTGGACCATATGAACACGATTCGGTTCATCCGAGTTCGGACCCACTACCCAATTCGGACCAATCTGAATTCGGGTCTCAATCGATTTCGGACCGTATGCAATTTTGGATGATAAATATCAAGAAAATTTACTAAGTCTACGAAGCCAATTCAGATCAACTGTTCATCCGAATTCGGATCAACTGTTCATCCAAATTCGGATCAACTGTTAATCCGAGTTCGGATCAACTGTTCATCCGAAGTTCGGATGAAGTCTCAAATATAGTTACTAAGGATGGACCTCGGACCATCCAGATTTCTGATCATCCGAAATTCGGATGTGGTCCGAATTCAGTTCAAATTTCACTTAATTTTCAGAATTAAGTTTTAAGCAATTACTGACATTAAATCACTATTACATTGACTTGACAGATCATTGTGGTGTTATCTAACACACACTGATTCAGAGGAAATTATCAATGTACAAACCACTATGAGTAATAGATTCTCATTCTAACATTTATTGTCTTTGAATTCACATTTTACATATTCAATGGCATGTTCACATTATTCATATACATCAATTGGCACTCAAGAATGATTTGTTATTATGATGCACACTCGTACTTGACATGTAACAAACATGTAGCCTGCGTTCGTTTGAAAGTGTATCTATTTACATCATGCTTGCACTGCATGATCATTACTTCACAATGTGATGCGACCTGGACTGGGGCTGACAGCAGGCCACTGTCGGGGACTAATCATCCCACTCGCTATCCTGGTCAGGTTTGGCACATCCCCGATCAGCATTTGAACTGCTAACCCCATGCTTGCACTGCATGGTTCTTCACATACTATGGGGCTTACACTGCCAGATTTCACACTATGCTTGTAAAGAAATAATTGTTGAATGTATAATCTGTTATCTCACTAAGCAAATTAGCTTACTATTGACTCATAATGTTTTCAGGCAAAGGCAAAGGTGTAGCTGGACCTTCTTCTTAAGCATTTCAATTCAACATCCTGGAGACTTTAGAAGCTATTGGTACACTGATGTTTGTAGCTTTGGGCTGGGATTTAATACTTTTAAAACAAGTTATGATGTTGTAATAGTTAGACTTAATCACTATAGACAATTACTTTTATTGCTTTAGTGTGGAATTGCTTAAATCTGAATTAAGCATCAATTTTAATTATCATGTTAATCATTGAGTTGTGTGTTGATCCTGGTGATTCTAATTATACCATCAATTCATGAGGACGTCACAGTTTGGTATTAAAGCACTACTTTGAGGTTTCAAGTGTCCGCGAGGACTTGGACTTAAACTTAGGTTATGGTATTAGAATGAACTCCTAGGAAATGATCCGAACTAAGATATGATTGACACGCACACGGGGACAAATAAAGGGTAATTGTAAACACTTAGGACTTACAAATAAATGTTCTAAATATAAATTTTTATATTTCAGAACATTTCAGGAGACGATATGACTCCTCAACAGATGTTCCAGATGATGCAAGCTCTCATGCAACAGAACAATGAGTTACAATCCGAAAGAATGGCTGAGCAGGCTCAGTCATTTGCAGATCAATTAAGGGCCAGAGACGAGGCCGAAGCCAAGAGAAAGGCTGATAAAAGAAAGAACAAGGAGCAACAACAAGAAGATCAAGAGGAAAGACAAAGAGACACTGGGTCTTCTAACAAGACAAGGGGTTGTAGGTTTAAGGACTTTAAAAGTAACAGAGCTGTTACTTTTGATGGGACTGGAGATGCTGTCACAGCACTGGAGTGGATCACCACCACCAAAAGAACTTTCAGAATCAGCGACTGCGCTGAAAAGGACATGGTCCGGTTTGCAACCGCAATGTTTGCAAGGAACGCAGTGATATGGTGGGATGCTATGACTAATGTGTTGACGATGGAGGTAGTGTCACACATGTCCTGGAGCGAGTTTAAGGAAGTATTCTCTCAGCAATACTGTCCTGCAGATGAGAAGCGCCGTCTAGAGGCGAAGTTTTTGAGTCTAACTCAAGGAACAAAGACGGTTACACAATACGCTGTCGAGTTCACCCGTTTAAGTCTATTCGCACCCCATCAAGTTGACACAGAAGAAAGAAAAATAGCCCGGTTTGAGGCCGGTTTAGATTATGAGATTTGCCGAACCATGAGTGAGGTTCGGTATACAACGTTTGCGGGTTTGCTGGAGGCTGCTCGAAATGTGGAGCAGATTGTTTTGTTGTCAAGGTATGTCATAGGGTCAACTGCTGCTGTACCAACTCAACCGTCGCCGCCAAAAAGGCAACGGGAGTCTGGATCATCCCAATCTTCTCTTCAATCCAATCAACCATCTTCTTCACCAAAGATAGGAAACGCCTTTTCGGCCAGTTTTGAAATGAGAGACTGCAGGATGTGCAGGAAAGCGCATGAGGACGTCACACTTAATTTTTAGATACAAGACTAAACTGATCAGCTTTGAAAACACTGAACAATTGACAAGTTGACTAAGAACATCTTATACACACTTTGCTTTTTATCTCCCAAGTTGAAGTTTGACGTGCATGCATGGATTCACATACTCTTCTAGTTTCGTACACTTTCTCTCTCCTTGGAAGCTTCTTTATATAGGTCCTCAAGTGGATCTGAGTGAAGCTTCTTCATTGGATAAGGAGAAAGTCGAGAGTATCTCATAATGAGACAAACTCACTTTTCTGCAAGAGGACAAGTATGACAAAAGTCACTTGTGTCTTCTTACTGCAAAATCTTTGTCTTGTTCTTTTGTCTTATGTTGTTCAAGATTTATCCTAAAAAGGCAAGTCAACTTATAAACTTTAACTTCCTTATAAAGAGATTTTGATGTAAGAAAATGTATGTCGCCCTTTTCAAATATCTTCTTTGTCTTAATTTGACATAACAGCTTTGGCAGATTGTAGAAATTCTTCTTTTCCACTTTGTCTTGAATTCTTCAGGATTATTCCAACATTCAAAACACTATAAGGACTTGGAAACAAATTCCAATAATTGTATAACCTGTTTACAAAGAAGAGGGTCTGTTCACAAAAAAACAAAACACTTAACTACGTCAAACCTGTCCAACAGACATGAACAACTTAGACATAAACTTTTAAACATGTTCAATTGATAAGGACAATTTTTACATATTGCCAGTTACAACTTATGTAACAGTATAGAGCAGACTTAGACTAATATAGCAAATGCTTATCAGGTTTGATTGAGGCATTAAAGAGCCTAACAATCTCCCCCTAAATGTACCAATCATGTTTTATCAAAGATCTCCACCTACGATGTAGAACATGTTTAATTGTAGCCTTTTGTGCCTAACACACATAAAAAACAATGATTCCCGTATCTATTCAAATATATAAGAATCTGTGCATTTGAATATGTTATTATATATGTATATCTACAGGTATCTCTTTTATTCAACTTCATTTCATATTTATGTTGTTCTTAATCTATTATAATATTCTAGTATAAATAATTAACTCTAAAATATTGTTTACGGTCTTTGGAATGCCAATTAACCTATGTATATATTTTCGCATCTACAACTTATTAGACAGAATGTAGTATTATATTTAGCAAAAATAACATAACCTAACTAGTTTTTTTAAACCCGGGCGGTGCCCGGATTAACCTTAAAAAATTTAAATTCTTCTATATGACAATAGTAACTTCTATATGGGTATAAAAATGAGGATGGAATACATGATGTAGTAAGGCTTAAAAAAAAAGAGACAAAGATGATAAAATAAGTAATATAATTGTACATTTAGATGCATACAAAAAAATATAAAAGTAAGGATAAAGTCTGACATATACATGTGCAAAAATGGGCTGGTGAATGCGAATAGCCCAAAAATGCCTAACTCGAGTTGCAAAGCAAGGAACCGATATAACTTCATTTAAACACATATTAATTTTCCAAAGCATAACCTAAAAGCGCCTGTATGAGAAAAAAAATCCCTAGATCTACAATGGAAATGATACGGCGGTAATCCATGGCCGGCCAAAAACCACGCTTAGGTAGTCGCTATGGCCAATAATGTTGGGCGTTTGTTACCTGTATACGCGCCGGCATTAGTTTACTACTTCGAGTGTCAGGTACATCATACATGTTATCGTATGGATACGCGGTGCCAAACACATGCCATGAGACGACCAATGAACACCTATGGAGGAAGCTACAGTTGGGCTCCGGGCCTTGATTTTGTAGGCACACCTTAGTCTAGACGTTTGAGTATGAATACGACGTAAGATTTGTCGGTGATTATTCCCGCAGTTCACGGTTCTGTACCACATGCTGCCAGTTCATCATGTTTCATGATCTTTAGTAATCATTGTAGCATAAGGAGCCGATTGATACTCATCTTGTGTAGGAGCATTTGAGTTACGACGGAGGACATTGTCAAGTGAATAATAAAAGAAATGAACAATTAATATTATAAAGCAAATTACGGAGGTTACATTTTTTTGTGAGATATGGATGTGGGTTAATGGGTGGTTTTAGATGTGGATGTGGGTTAGTGGGTGGTTTGAGATGTGGATGGGATGTAAATGTGGGTAATTGGGTGGTTAGTAGTTAAGAATGTAGTTGTTGCATAAAAAAGTTGTACTTTGTGCTTTTCAAGAAATACCCCCTATCAAGGGTTATCCTTAAACGTTGGCAGATCTGACGGTGGAGATTAAAACATTCTCTCTACTCCACAAACAATATATTATTAATTATATAGATGAGGTTAGGGTCCATTCACTACAAAAAAATAGCCATTTAGTGGCAGACACATTTAGTGGCAGATAATTATGTGCCACTGAATTATGTTTTTACTGGCAGAATACAAGTGTCAAAAAATATTTTATAGGATTTAATGGCATTATATATTTTCTGTCGGTATTGTTCATAACAATAGTGACAGAACTTTTTTTATGTTATTAATGATTCATTAACTTAGTGGCACTTTAAAATAAATGACACTAAAATAAATTTTTATATTAATATTTTTAATAAAAGTGCCACTAATTCTTATTAAAAATATTGGCGCTATTTCTCCCACCAAAATTTTTATCATTTGTTTCTCCCCCAAAATACTTAGTTGACCTAAAAAAAAAAAAAGGAGCCGGTCAGATTTGTTTCTTCTCCTTCTCCAGTGCGTCGACCTCTTCTTCTCCGGCGCCTCTTGTCGCCTCTCGTCTCCTTCTCCGGTCGTCCTGCGGCTCTCGTCTCCTTCTCCGGTGCGTCGACCAGGCCTCTAGTCTCCTTCTCCGGTGCGTCGACCAGGCCTCTCGTCTCTTTCTCCGGTGCGTCGACCAGCCCCCTTCTCCAGCGCTCTTTTCTTCCGGTTCAAGGTAATGATGTTCAACTTTCTTCTTCCACTTCTCATCTCATATTTGCTGCCACTGATTGGATTGTTTTTCACAATTTCTTCTTCTTGTCTTCCATGTAACGAATTTTTCTTCTAAATCCATAGGCTGTAATTTATTTTGGGGTGATTTTAATCAACTAAACAACACTGGTTTTTTCACACTCTCTTCGTATTACTGCTCAATATTTGATTTCAGTCATGTTCATTTTAGTATTAGATCATTACCGGTGCCAAAACTTCATCCCTGTGTCGAATTTAACCACACTTTGGATTTTCTGTTTGATGATTTGATGGTCCTAATGAATTGCAAAATTAGACGCACATTATGTGTTTGATAAAATGTCTATGAGAATTATTCATGGTTTTGATGGTCTCTGTTGGTGTTATATACTTTTAAGATTATATGTTTATACATACAAATTTGAATCTCACATTGTTCATGAGAAAGCTGCGGAAGTCGTGGTAATGTGTTTTGTCGACATTAGTTTTAATATAATCTATCCATTTTTTTCACTTTTTTAACATATTAATATATTATGGATATGAAGGCATCCCTGCAAGCTATTGCAAGTGATACACCACTGGACTTAGAAGATGATTGGAGAAATGATTCATTCTCAAAAGTTAAGGGACCCGAGAAAAGAGGATATGTTCGATGCATTGGAAAAATGCCATCTGTCAAGAATAATGGTGGCTCCTGTTCCTCAAATCAAGAAACTGTTGAACAACTAAAAGATGGATTGACTCGTACACAAGACGCACTGGCTCAAACACAAGGAGAATTAGCAAATTATCGAGGTGCCTTAGCTCAAACACAAGGTACCTTGAACACAATTCTGCATCTTTTCAAGGAACATATACCTAGTGCCAATTTGTCAGACATCTTGAGCAGTCTAAACATACAGGTATCTTTCGTAATACTTTAGTGGAACACATGATATCTATATCTTGATATTCTCTTTTAGTAATAAAATTTTGTATTACTCATTTAAAGGCCGTTTGATGTGTTATAGGTTCGTGATAACTATTCTATGGATCAAAACAACTCTCCTAATGGAAATCAAAGATCTTCTGCCGGAAGTCGTCATAATATTGGTAAATTGTTGAATAAGTTGAAGTTTGTAGTTTTTGAATTTGGGTTGGTAACATTTTTGCTTACATATTATATAATTTATATTAGGTACCTCTTCAGATAATGCTTGAATTGACTTACATAGGTAATGATTCCTATTCACGTTTTACATGATTTATATTTGAAAAGCATTCACGTATATTTATTTGTTACTAATATACATTATTATTTATATTTTATCCACAGATATGTTTTTGAGAGTTCCAATGATGAAGTTGCGGTTGATTTGGTAATTAGTTGTGTTTGAAACAAATAGATACACGAGTACTTTTTGATTCCAGGATGTTTGGATCTTTTGTTTTGAATGGTGAAGACTTTTGTTAAAGATGACTGTATTTTCTACTTGAGTTAATGAAATTGATGTTACTATGTTTAATGGTTGGGTAGAGTTTGTTTTATATTATATTGTGAGGTTAAAACTATATATAGCTTTAAAAAAGTGTCATGAAACAAATTGAAGTGCACGTTAGTAAATTCTTATTCAATGACAGAATCCATGTACCACAAATTCTATTTGTTTTCTGTGGCAAAAAATTATATGACACTAAATCTTAAATTGTGTGACAAAAGATTAGGTGCCACTAAAACTTCAAACAAGTTCTGACACAAGTAGAAAGTGTCACTAGATCTTAAACAAGTATACCGACACAAAAAATAAAGTGTCACTAAATCTCGAAAACGCTGCAGCAACACAACCAAGAAGTGTCACTAAATCTCGAAAAGGCTGCAGCAACACAACATAGAAGTGTCACTAAATCCTTTTAGTGGCACCGTCCGATTCCCAAAATGGTCTTTAGTGGCACTTCTTTAGATTTTAGCGGCACTTTTTGTGTGCCACTAAATGGCATATTTTTTTTTTGTGATTAGGATTTTTAGGATTCAGTTGTATCATTTGTACAATATCATTTCTACTCTACAAATAATTGTCAATATAATACATTGTACATATGGGGTTTTGATTATTCTACATAGTCGTTGTCTTCATCTTCCTTTTCAATTCTCATCCTTTCCTGTGCGGCCGTCATCGAATCATAACATGTCATTGCTGCCAATTTTTCTCTCCATTTTCCCCAATAAATGATGATTTCTTTTCTTTCTTTCAGCCTCAAGTCCTACCCTTGGGGCGCATGTAAATAAAAAAAGACTAGATTTCCTCCATTTTTTTCAAGTCGTTACTGTGCTGGCGCATCTCGGGTTGTCATTGTCATCCTGTCACCGTAGTCTTAAGCGCCAGTAATTGCAGTTATAGATCATGCCACGTGTCTCTTTCCGCCAATGTTGAGCCATCATGCCTCTTACCATGGCTTGCGTTCAAACAATATTATCTTGCATCGTCACTTTCTTTTGACCTTTTTATGCTAATTATTTTCTATAAATTAATTGATTCTATTACGTTTGGCATTTTTATTATTTTCCGTTCCAATTTGAGCATTCAATTTCCTCCAGCTCCAATTGTGGACGAATAGTAGATATAATATAATATTAGTTAGTATAAATGACCTAATCCAATTGTATAGATGAGTTTAATGTCGTTTCTAGAGTTTCCATTGTAATACTTTATATATAGTTGTCAATATAATACATTATATCTATGGGGTTATATTATTCTATACACATTATTAGAGCCTGTTTGTTTCATAGAATTATAAAGAAATCTGTGGTACTCGAATGAAAATTCTATTTCTTTGTATATTTGGTAGGCTAAAGAAAAAAAAAAAGAGAATTCCTTTTAACAAAAAAATTTATTTCCACCATTGGAATCTATTTTCTTACCCAATAGACAAAGAATTGAGATTTATATCGCATAAAACGTTTATCCTATTAACACTACCTACCATATCGACCCTACATCATCCACCCACCATATTCTATCCTACCTAACCATATCCCACCCACCCTACCCTGCCCAACCATATATAACCATACCCCACCCTACCCATCCCATCCCACTTCAATTCTATCCTCACCTACCCTTCCTCACCCCTCACACATCCTACTCTACCTAACCACACACCCACCCGATCTAACCCACCTATACATCCACCTCCACCCCACCCCACCACACCCAACCCACCCTACCTAACCATACCACAACCCACTCAGCCCCACTACCCTAATCTTACCTTACCTCGCTCACCCTAACCTTTCCTACCCTAGCTATCCATACTCATCCTACCCCACCCAACAATACTCTACTCCACCCCAATCTTATTGCACCCTAAACATCACATCCCACTTTACAAACTAAATAATAAATTAACAAGGAATGAGTCAAGCTATGAAATTTAATTCAATTCATTTCATTTTATCTTTTCATTCCTTTGACAGATTTTATTCATTCTAAAAAACATTCTGCAAACCAAACGCCCCCTTAGATTCATGTACAAAAAATAACTTTATATATATATATATATATATATATATATATATATATATATATATATATATATATATATATATATATATATATATAGAGTGTGTGTGTGTGTGAGAGAGAATGGTTCTTTTAAGAACCAAAATATTCATGAGAACTTGAGAACCTAAGGGTATTTTTGGAAATATAAAAATGTATCTCTACTGCTTTTTAACCCTAAATAATGTCAGCCACTCCCTCCCTCTCTCACTCTCTCATGTTTTCAAACCATAAAAAAAATTTCAGCCTCACTTCTCTCCCTCCCTCCCTCCCTCCCTCTCAAGATTTGGAACCACCACCGCCACTACCAACCAACGTTGGGGGTTTTGGTTCCTAATGGTTTCATGCTTTGATGGTTCTGCGTATTTATGTATCCTACGTAGAATTTGTTTATATTTTCATATAAAATATATATATAGTTTGTATAGAATAAATAATATTTTTAACATGTTTGATTGTAGCTAGTTTGTATCTATGTAGAATATTATTGTTGTTGTATTACTTCATTTTTTATTATTGTATCCATATATAATACATAACATTCTATGTAAAATATTTAGATTGATGTTATACTTAGATATATGGTTTTTTTGCTAGAAAGAAATCTGTATATGATTCACATGATTTGAATGTTTTTTTTGTTTAAATTTGTGTTTTTGGTTTATTTTGTATAAGTTGAATATCAAGTGTTTGATATAATATCTAAATGAAATCTTCATTTTTCTGTTTTAGTTCGTTAGCAATATTCAATATCGACTACTTGATATTCTACATAAAATTCATTCATCGGGGTTCTTGTTCCTAATGGTTTTGTGCTTTGATGGTTTTGCGTCTTTTTGTATTCTACATACAATTTGTTCGTATTTTTATATAGAATATATGATGCTTTATATAGAATAAATAGCATTCTATACAGAATTGATTGTAGCTAATTTGTAAATATGTAAAATATTCTTATTGTTGTATCTATATAGATACATAACATTTTATGTAGAATATTGTTATTGTTGTACCAGTTAATTTATTTTTATATATAATATATGAAACGTATAGGAAACATAACATTGTACATAGATTACGAATGGTGGTGATGTTAATCTACATAAAAGTATATAGAATTACATAACATTCTACATATATTACATAATATTTAATATAAAATATTAGCAGTAAAATAAGTTTCTATATAGAAAAAAATATTTTTTTATTGAAAGAACGTTTTTTATTAAAAGAAATCAATTCTAATGATAGTGAGAGAAAAGAAAAAGAAAGAGAGAGAAATAGATGTAAAAAAACAATTTTTTCTTTCTAAAATATTCTTTGTACATCGATTGAAGATTCTCCCCAACCAAAGTTTAATTAATTACAACAATGATCATTTGTCTATTTTCAGTCATAGATCTTTTTAATCTAAGAGCTCTAATGGAATCTTAGGTTCTCATGAGATTTAAGGTTCACACACACACACAAACACACAGATATATATATATATATATATATATATATATATATATATATATATATATATATATATATATATATATATAGACACACACACAAAACAACACGCACACACACACACACACATAGTGTGAGGTTCAATGGAGAACCAACGAGCATCAGAATTCAGAGAAACTTGGAAACCAGAAACCACAATGCATCGAAATATACATAATGAATCACACGAAAATATCTAGTATCACATTGGGTGTTATACATCACATGGGAGGATTGTGTATCATACTGGAGAAGTTTTCGATTTTGCACCATATGACAAAATTTTGTACATTAATATCCGCTCATATGATGCATAATCCCCCGTGTGTGTGTGTGTGTATCTGTGTATATCTCCACTACTAATAAAGCATTTAGCTTTTTACAAGTTACAATGCATAAGGTGCAACATCTTAAAGATGATTTCTTGAATTTTAAGACATACCGCTTACAAAGCTTAAGGTACAACCTATAATGCATTTAGCAGATGTCTTAATTTTAAGAGGTATAAATATTGAAGCACAATGTACAAGACTTTGTTGCAACAAAAACCTTAGATTTTAAGACTTACAATTATTTATTCAAAAGGTACAAACTAATAATGCAAACATGAAAACCTGTGACATTGTCCACCGTCTCATTCTACCTTTTGCTTTCCCCAAGTTGTCTCTTTCTCTTCCCCAATATGCATGTTGGTTTTCCCTGCAAAACATTTATCATGGAAGCCACTTTCTGCAACCCTTCTCTGTGATAACACGCTTCCAAGTCTTCGTACCCCAGCCAAATCTATCAAGAGCCATCAAAGCTCCTCTAATGCCATTACCATCTTCCACCCTGCACCCTCCAGCACCGCCGTCGTCCTTCATGACAGATGTAGCACTCCTTAACAGGCGCAACATAATCGTCACTCTCATTTGGTCTCTGAGGCTCAATCAACTGATTTTCAGTGAAGGCCAGTTTCTCTTTCATATCATGTGTTTTTTCATTTTCTCTTGTGTAAATATGGGTTTCAATCTTAGTGAGATGGTGTTCTTGGTGGGTTTTGGTTTCAGATTTAGATGACAGACATGGTGTGAAGGTGGGTTTCGATTTCATCGATTAGACTCTCTCTCATCTCATCTATGATTTTCATCTCTGATTTATAAGTCGTTCCTGATGTTCTTGGTGGGTTTTCGTTCCAAAACCTGATCTTAATATTTGATTTCCGACGTTAGAATCAGTTCTTGGTATTAATGTGTTTACGGTGTAAATACCGATTTGGCTTGTTCTTGGTGCTAAAACTAATTTGATTTTGATGTGTTCTTCGCTGCTGCTGGGTTTGTTTGATGTGTTATAGTGCCTTTACTCAAATTATTCATTGTTCTTTGATGTGTTCTTTGCTGCTGCTGGATTTCTTCGCTGCTTCTCAGCGCCAATGTAGGTTCTTTTTTTCTGCTCCTCATTGCCGCCTCTCTCTCTCTCTCTCTCTCTCTCTCTCTCTCTCTGTAATTTCTATCCGTCAAAGTTGTGGTATCATGTCACTAGTACAAAAATGACCTATGGTCACGTTTTTGTCCAAACTGCCTAGCCACAGTTTTTATTATTGACGTGACTAAAGGGTCATATATGAACTTGTATTATTATGATAGCCACAGTTTATCTCAATAACTGTGACCATTGCAAATCTCATTCAAACCTTAAGCCATAGTTTAACATAAGGATCGTGACAAAGACTTGTCACGGTTGCCACATTGTTACCAAATGTCATCGTTTGTCACAGTTAATTGTTTGATGTCTATAATAATCTTGTGATGTTTATTAACTGTGACAATAAATATGTATATGGTCACAGACTTATTCCTTCGATGACCAAAGGGACATCCTGAAGTCTAATTGTATGAGTCTAAATTATATGGTAGAATTAGTCACATGAATACACTGTGACAGAAGGCAAACTTAATATGGTCACGAAATCGCTTTGTGTGACCAAAGGGTGGAGTTCATTAGCCACGTATGGTAAAAGAAAAACATTGTGACTATAAGTGTTTAATGTTCATGATTTGGTTGATTAATTGTGTCCAAAAGTAAACAATTGTCATGAAATAAGAAAATTATTGTGACTATAAGTATTTTACAGTCACGGTTTAGAATCTTATGTGTGTCTAAAAGCATACAATTTTCATGATAAAAGAGAAAAATGTGACTAAGTATTTTTTTGTCACGATTTAATTTCTTTTATGTATATAAAAGTAATTAATAATCACGGTTTAACAAAAAAACATATCACCATAATTATGTTTTGGTCACAGTTTAAGACACACAAGCATGTGACTATTAATATTTAAAGGTGACAGATTAAGTTTTTTATGCGTGTCTAAATGTAAACAATAGTAATAGTAAAATAAAAAAGATATGATTATAAATATATTGAAGTCACGATTTAATTTGTTTTGTAACTAAAAGCTATCGATCTCACACATTAAAAAATTTCAATATAAGGAGTTTTTTGGTCACGGATTAAACAGATTTGTGACTATTAATATTTAAAGGTGACAATTTATTTTTTTTATGTAACTAAACTAAACAATAGTCATAGTAAAAAATGATGTTTGTTCTGTTCAGGAGTCATTGCTTTGCTCTATGTTTTGGTTTTAGGGTATGTTGTCACCGTAAATGTTATTGTAACTTGAAATTTTAAGCACCTTTTCAAGTATTTTATTAGGTAATTATGAGCCAAAATGTAGGTAACCGTCTTATTTAGGATGATTGAAACTTGACATTTAGAATTTTTAGACCAACAAAACCTAACCGAGTTATGAACGTCAATTTAGATAATAACTTTAGGTTAAAGCACGTGTTATGAACACCAAAAACCGTCTCATTTTTTTATAGAATGGTAACAAGCAATGATTGAATTTCTATTTTAGGTTAAAGATAACCTAAAATTTTGAAAACAATTTGAGAGATGTCCCGTAACTTTCATTTTAGAGCAATATCAAAGTTGTTAGTATATGGTGTGTAAAGATGACGTTACTACTGCATCATGGCTGATTTCATAAAACACTTAAGGGTCACACCGATGAGCACAACTGAGCAGATGTAATTAAACTATTGAATAAATAATATTGGATATTGTTTATGACACGAAATGATCATTGAGATTAAATTAATGGATGATTAATTATATCTCAAAGTATGGGGACTAAAAGTACAATATTAGATATTGTAGTAATTTAATTGTCATTGGATGATAATTAAATAATTATCTAGTCTTTTATTTATTATTGGATATTAAATAAAAGACACATTTATTTGAATTGATATTATCATCTAATTATTGGATAACTGGATGGATAATTATAAACAAATAAATAAGAGATAATTATAAATAATTATCTAGTCATTTATATATTATTAGATAATGTATAAAAGATTATTATTATTTAAAGGGTATATAATTATAGAGATAATTATATAAGGTTTAAATAATAAAGGTAATTATTAAGATATATATTATATTAATATATTAAAGTTTTAATATATATGATATATATATATATATACATACGGCCGAAAACCCATATATATAGAGATATACATTGAGAATTAAAAGGGTGATTGACCAAACCTACGTAGGGTTTGGTGGATGCACACACGAACACACACCAAGTGTGTGTTGGCCGTTTCTTGAAATAAAATCCAAAAGGGTTTTGGTTTTCCCGTTCTTCGTGTGTTTGATTGCATACCTGGCGCCGCTCGATCGTGTCATCACCGGTGGATACCGAAAGCATCCTGTTCGTGTATTCTTGTCATTGAATACAAAGGTACGGATTTATTATTGCTTTCTCGTTTACTTATCTTATGTTTTACTTGATGATCCGTGTACGGAATTCGTGATTTTTAAAAGCTTCCGCTGTGCGTTAATAAGATTAATGTTTTTGTTTTTACGAAAAACTATACGAATTCCCAACAGTGGTATCAGAGCCATCTCAAGTAACATAATGATAGTATTATGCAAGTATTTATGTCCAACGTTTTTTTAAAGTTTCGATTTTTAATAATTAAAAGTGTTTAAACGATCGAAATCGATAATTAAAACGTTTAAGGTTTTGATTCGGCTTGGAGAAAATCGACCAAAGGTTTTGGAAACCTTATGGTGATTCTCGGCTACCTTGGAGTTCCTCGGAACTCGGGATTTTGAAACCTTAGCTCGTTTTATTTAGTTGATGTTTGATTGTTTAAAAGTGTTAATTGATTAAAAGTCGGAAAATTAAACGTTTTGGTTCGCGAAATCAAACCTAGAGATTTCGGCCATGGGTTGAGACCCATGACCTCTCGGTTGTGATGTGGTAACCGAGGTGATGGATTATTTGTTCCGTCGTGTCGTTTAATTCACGGTTAAACTCGAACGATTAAATTAAATGCGTTAAAATCGAATTAATAAATCCAAAGTGTTTGGTTATTAATATTTAAACATTTGTGACAAAATATATGTAAATATGTTTTCGATTTTATAAAATTAAAGTGGATACTTTATTAGTTTTTTTTATATAAAATTCACAAATCGGTTTAAATATTATTTGATTCGATAATTAAACGATTAATTGGAATATGGAAATCGAAGTAATCAAAGTGAGTTGATTAATGGCTTCGATTAATTTCAGCCGTCAAAAGGTTTAATACCCTACTTGTTTTTCGGTTCATATGGGTTATTGAACCCGAGTATGAGTCGGTTAACTAAGTTGGTTCATTTCCGTTTTCCGGTAATTCGTCGTTTAAATTAAATCGGTTTTAATTAAAAAATTAAGTTTTAATGTTGAAATTAAAATTAATGGTAATTTTAATTTATAAACTAGATTTAGTTTATGCATTTAATATTTAGTTCCATAAAATGCATTATTAAATTAAAGAGAGTTTAATTTAAGGATTCTATTTTCAAATTGATGAAATCGTGACTTTGAGTTTCATGCTCGGTCATGGTTTAATGTTTTGAGATTTGATCTCGACATTACCGTTTTTGGTAGAAATCGTTTAAAACCATAAAGAAAAGTTTTTGGTATTATTTAAAGATGGTCAATTTTCTTTAAATATTTTAAAAAGAAATATTTTATTGGTAAAATTGTTTATCTAGAAAATTGACGTTTTAAATAAAGTTTAGTTATTTATTTTGAAAAGTGTTTCAATTAAATAATAGTTAATTGATAATTATTTAAAGGAAGTTTAAATTATTTATCAATATTATTTGAAAATAAAACTATATTTATTAAAGGTTGTTTAATAAAAAGTTTCTTAAAATAGTATGTTTAAGTTTCAAAGGTGTTTGAATTGTTAATTGAATATTTTAAAAAAAGTATAGTTATGAATCCAAAGATAATGCAAAGATGGAATTTAATTTGAAATTTTTCGGGAAAAAATTTCCAATTATGGAAAGTGTTCCTAAATTTCGAGTTTACGAACCGTGTTTAATTTAAGAACGGTATTGGACATATTTACTTCAATTAATGGTGGATTAATTGGTTTTGGAATTATTTTCATGTCAAGATGAAAATTAATTCTGGATTATTTACAAGCTTTTCTGCTTTATTTATGTTTGTGACATAGCCGAGCCTTGAGACCCATTGTTTGTGATGGTTGTTTGTTTAATCTCAATATTTGCTATTTTATTATTGGTTATATTTTTGGGAAGGCCTGCGTGCCATTGGAATCCCATGTTTTATGATGTAATCTGTAATAGGTTAGAAAATAGGCAAATGTATTTAGATTAAAATTATGTAAAATAAATCTTGGTGAAGATGTCCATCAAGAAGGAGGTCATCCATCAAGGACGCTCGGAGACATCATCGAATGCTGAGGCTAGTGGGAGCTGAAAGAGTTCAACCTTCTTGCCTTGTGTGTTGATTTTGTCCCTTAGGTTTTGACCTAATTGGTTTGTGCGTATGGCTCTCGGAAACCAATTTAGTTTCGGCAAGGCTATGTCACCATGTGATTGTTTGTTTTATTTCTTGATGTTTTATTTATATCTGCGTGGTTGTGGTGACAAAGTAGATAAATAAAAGAAATTAAAACTACAATCATTTTTGATGAAAAATTAAAGTATTTAAAAGGAAGTTTAAATTGGAAACTTTAATTATTTTGTCAGGTGTTAGATATGACATTTTTATAAAATTAGTTTTTCAAATAAAGGAGATTTATTTTAAAATGTCATATGATCAAAGAGTTGAAATTCTTAAAACTGGTACATTAACTGGATTCTTTACCAGAATAGGTGGTGTCTAGGACAGTCTTGCTCGGGCTGTGGAATTTCCGAAATGTTTAGAACCGAAAGGATCCTGCCCGCTGACTAACATGACTGGCCACTAGTTCTTGGTAAGAGACTGGTTATAGACCCAAATTAAAAATCTGACACAACACACCGTCCATATAGTGGCACTCAAAGTGACCGGTCGTCGTAAGTAGGTTCAGCCTTCGTTGGGTGCTTACGCCGCAAACTCGGAGAGCTGTGAGGTAAGCACTGCGGATCCTAAGTGAGACTTGGGCCAGTGACTTGCAGTTGTTATATGGTGTGTGTCAGTGGTGGTTCCTCCGTAAGACTGTTGCCCAAGGTGTGGATGAGATTAAACATGATCAATTTAAGAAATTGAAAATCTCATAAGATCTAAGAGTTGCAAAGGGGTTGTAATTGGTAATAAGTTGCCTGCCTGAGTAGCTTATTCATGTAGGTTCAGCCTCCGTTGGGTGCATGAATAAGTAAAATGGTTCTTAGGATTAATAAATCATTTTCTAAATTTTGGGTTATTGATTTATTAATGGTTAATCAAATACTGATTTTTGAAAAATTGTTTAAGATGGTTGAAAAAGACAGAGGTAGAAGCGGTTTAATAATAACAATGACAATAACAGTAATAACAACAATGATAACGTCAATATCCTTTTCCCACTTGAAAATCCTCCCCAAAACCACATGTTGCTACTTTGAGGTCCATTCGGGATATGGAGAACTCAAAAGAGGCAACTTCCTGAACTGGGAGTAAAATCTGACAAATGTTCTGAGTACAGGGTGAAAGTCGTATATTCTGGAAAGGGCACCAGAACCTGCTCCTGCAGAGACTGCTACAGTTGAGGAGAGAAATCTCCACAAGAAGCACTCTGAGGATTCGGTCAATGTTGTCTGTCTAATGCTAGCGACCATGACATCTGAGCTGCGGACTAGCCTTATGGACGTCTCAGCTTGACAGATGTATTGCCAGCTAAAGGATATGTTCCAGACTCAGGCTCGGACTGAGAAAGATATACGACAAGGGCTCTGAGCTCCTGCAGAATGGCAGAAGGAACAACTGTTAGATCCCATGCGCTGAAGATGAAAGGTTATCTGGATCATCTTAGCAGACTTGGGTTACCCGTGACACAGGACATGACCACGAATCTAATTCTCAATTCCTTATTGAAGGAATTTTAGCAATTTGTAATTTGTTACAATATGCACGGAGAAGATGATCAGTGGGCTGCATCGGATGCTATAGACTGCTGAGGGAGTGATTAAGGAGAGAAGATAGGGAAAGAGACGAAAAGGAAAATAAGTTTCCAAGCCGGAGGTTAAAGCTAACAAGTAGCTAAAACCTAGAACCAGAGAAGTCAAATTCAAGGATGACAAATTCTTTGAGTGCTAGGAAACTGGGCACTGGGAAAGGAATTGTCCCAAGTACTTGGAAACGGTCAAGGTTGACCGCATTGAGACTTCATGTATCTGAATCAGTCACTTCTATTGTTCTTGGATATGTGATACCCAATTGAACAAAGTTTCATGCATAATGTCTGCGATGATTAAAATGAAGTGAAAAGAGATGACGATTTCAGTGGGAGCATAGAGACATCTTAGAGAATACTCTGCTGGACACTATTTTCATGTCATCATTAGTTTATCATGGTGTAGTATACAATTGATTGATTTTCTTGCAAGTATTTTTGGGATAAATAAAGAATTTTTGGAGTTAAAAATTTGTTGCTTGAAATTCCTATTGTTTAAGATTACTAAACCATGATTATAGACTATTGATTCAAGTTGAACTTGAATAGTAACTTGTCAATGGAGATTGGACAAGCTAGTAGTCATATTCAGATAAAAAGGGTCACCATGTTGTTGTGTAAATTGTTCAAGTGTTCAAATGCAGTTTCATTGAACTTGTTAATTCTTGAAAGCTTGTTCAAGAGATTATATGAGTTGGATAGTCACCTGTGATTATATAGATGAAACTAATAAAATGCAGAATTAAATGTAAAGGAATTACATGGAGGTTAATTCACTTCACTTGTCAGAAATAATTAGACTTGAGAAGTCAGGATTGTTTAGACAAGAAGTAATCACATTTTATAAAATTACATGTGAAATGTATACAACTTGTGTGGTGGTTAGTCAAGTAATAGCCTTTGACTTGTTTAAACACTCGTCGGCAAACTTGACGAAACACTACAACAAAATGTTGCCGATAACCAGGTTCTGGTGGGTATGGATACATATCACAAATGTTGAACACAATGTTATTAAAGATATTTTGTTAAGATATAGATAAACCGCATACTGTCATATTCAAGACTAAACATCTAAACGTATCACTAGTACCAATTAATCGGAATTGCTAGAGCTCCTAAATTTTAATCCTGGTGTCTTTATGAGCGATTTACCAGTTCCTCTAAAGATAATGGATATAAATTTGTATGGAGATTCAGATTGGATCTGAATAATATTACAAGAAGTTGTAATAAAGAACTAGTGTAATTTTTCAAAGATAAACGGTAATGGAAGTTAAGTCAGTTAACTAGAGAACACTCCCACTAAGATCATGTTTGAAATTAACTTTTCGATAGATCGTATTACCGTTACATTTGATAAGGGAACAGTAGCATTAAATTGATGGTAGTCATGTTGTGTTTATTGAGATAAAGGTGATCAACATGATATCTTTAATGTCGTTCTATTTTGCATGTTTTAGAAATCCAAGAATAAATTTGAAGTTATTCTAAAACTATTCCATAGCTGCTTGTTGTCGTGGGAACCACAACGAGAATTAAAAGGCTACTGTGGTTTTTGGTTGATATTCATGGATGATGAATATAGCAAAGGTTGGACCAAATTCACAGGTATTTGTTGCGAACAAATATTGGATTGACCCACCGATTGAGACCACTTTGTGGATCATAGTCATGAGTCGTCTCAAAAAGGTAATCCTTAGTACCTGAGATGTCTACGTACTTTAGTGCGAGTGCTGCTGTACATTTGGCCTAACCTAACGTCATCCGTAACTGGGTGATCATAACGGTTCGAGGCTGGTTGCAGTGGGAGTCGTGCTGGAGACCTAGATAGTCAAGATGGGATTTGCATCTTCTTTTAACTAAGAAGAGATATTTCTGGGCCCCTCGACGATCGATACTGACAGAAATGCATGGCCATGCTCGGACAGAACTGATGTGTTCTACTCTGTCTGTTACAGTTCAGTATGAGATCAGGGAGTCGAGAAACATAATCGTGTTTGCTACGGTTGATCTAATCCATGCCTAGCTTTCACATTGAAATATCGCGATGCATGGGACATAACCTAAGTTTCTTTTTGGAAGGCTGTTTCAACAAGAATGCCCGAATGGGAGTCAGAGTTTTTATGACCTTGGTTGCCTAAAGTGTCTAGCCATGACCTCCTTTAGGCGCATGCTGCAGGACAGTATGTCGTCTTACACAAGTGGGAGTATGTTAGTATATTGTGTGTAAAGATGACATTACTACTGCATCATGGCTGATTTCATAAAACACTTAAGGGTCACACCGATGAGCACAACTGAGCAGATGCAATTAAACGATTGAATAAATAATATTGGATATTGTTTATGACACGAAATGATCATTGAGATTAAATTAATGTGTGATTAATTATATCTCAAAGTATGGGGACTAAAAGTGCAATATTAGATATTGTAGTGATTTAATTGTCATTAGATGATAATTAAATAATAATTATCTAGTCTTTTATTTATTATTGGATACTAAATAAAAGATTGATTTATTTGAATTGGTATTATCATCTATTATTAGATAATTGGATGGATAATTATAAACAAATAAATAAGAGATAATTATAAATAATTATCTAGTCATTTATATATTATTAGATAATGTATAAAAGATTAATATTATTTAAAGGGTATATAATTATAGAGATAATTATATCAAGTTTAAATAATAAAGATAATTGTTAAGATATATATT
>JAANYP010001594.1:0-102938 GCA_020465985.1 Centrapalus pauciflorus | reverse complement strand
GTATAGCAACATCAAATACATCTTAAAATGGAAAGCATTGAAAAATCATAAGGAATTGAGAGTCAAATACATGTAACTCTGTTGTACGTAAGTACAGACCTGTTGCCTCTGTTTTGATTCGGGTTAGCAAGATAAGTCGCTTTGTTGTACGTCGGTACAGACCTGTCACCGCTGTCTTGCTAGCTTTAAAAATAAACCTTAAGTCAAACTAAGACACTTTGTCGTACGAAAATACAGACCTGTGTCCGATGTTTGTCTTTTAAAGAAAGTTTGCAAATACCAACAAGTTAGAATCATTGTCTGTATGCCTTGATCACAAAAGTATGTCTATATCTGAGTCACGTAAGATAATTTCATGATAAATAAAAATGCCAAGGGATATTCCGAAATGTAGTGTGTTTAAAGGGGTAAATACCAACAATCGGTTAAATGGGTATGTCACGCCAAACAATCAAAGGAATCAAAAATTCCTAAGTGTGAAAGTTTAAGTACTGAAAGTGAGTAACTGACACCGCTATCTGATTGAACCTTTCTTGGACTATGCTCATCAAAAATAATTTGTTAAGTGTTTAGCATAGGTTGTAAATTTTAGTAAATGTAGTTTAAGTCTAAGTTAAATTTTTGGTCAAAATTTTAAAATTTTGTTTTTACTTATTTTTATTTTTATTTTATTTTATCTTATTTTATTTTTTTTTATTTTACTTAGGAAAAAGGTCAAAAATTACTGAGGGTGCATTCATAGTTGAATAAAATAAACATTGCGTGAAAATCTTGTGCTTAGCGTAAAAGATTTGACATAGTTTATTCCGTTACACAATAAGGTTGAAAAGGTAAAAAAAGTTGAATTTATTTCAAAATTTTCGAAATTTTCAAAGTTTCAGGGGGTAATTCGAGTTTAGGTTAAACTCGAATATGGATGGCATCGAATCTGTCAGTAGATTCGAAAGTGGCATTAGATTCGAAGGTTGGTAGTACAAATAGGTCAACAGTGATGGTCATTAATTCAACTGTGTTCGAATTTATTCTCTCGAGTTTATTGAGACGATTTCGAATCTAATCTCTCGAGTTTGTCGTTTTCAAGAAAACAACTATTTGTCGAGTTTCTGTCCGTGTGGGTTCGATACTACTCATAGATCTAGGTATAATCAAGTGTTTTGTACAAGATTTAAGTAGTATTATACTCCATTTAAGCCAAAATCATTTGATTTTGAAGTTTTATTCGTAGAAAGTTTGTTTTTCAAAATTACAAACTTTGAACCGATGAAAAGTCAAATTAACTACTAATATCATTGAGTAGAACCTAGTAGGACTAATAGATGTGATTTTCTGAGTCCAAAATGGTTAAAATCAAGGTTTTTAGTGATGATGGTGGTCGACTCATTCGAGTCTGTTCATGGCCATATTCGAGTTTGTCAGTAAACTCGAATTGGTCATCAAACTCGAATGGTACATCAAACTCGAAAATATGGTCATTCGAATCTGATTTTCGAGTTTGTCAATTTATTTGAATTATTCAATTTAAACTTTAATTAAATTTGTAGAAATTCATATGTGTTGGATTTTGTATTTACACAAGTTCAAAATAAAACAAATTTGAATTTAAACAAGTTTATTCATTTTTAATAATTCTAATATTTTATTTGATATATTGTGCAGACATGGCGGATAGAGTATTTGTTCCGAAGCATAATATGGTCATTCCCCCGGACCATGCTATCCCCGAAGCACAGGCTTTCCGCCAGATGGTGGATTTCCTGGTGGAGACCAGGATCTCGTTCGCACTATCGCACAATATCCAAATCGTTATTACCTATGTGCGACAATTCTATGAACACTTGCAAGTCGATTGCACTGTCACTCCGACAGTTCTTAGGACAAGAATTGCTGGTAATCCGTTGGTATTTTCTGCTGATATGCTGCGCCAAGTTCTGCAGCTGGGAACTCCGGAGCAAGAGAATGGGCCTATAGATTTCCAATCAAGTATTAGGGAGGCTACCTTTGTAAGGATGGGATATAGTTTGGATGTTACTAAGACATCCTATATGAAGAGTGGGCTCATTGGCCAATGGCGATATCTGGCGCACGTGTTTATGGCATGCTTCGCGGTGAAGAAAGCGGGATTTGAGTATATAGTATCGAAGATCCAATCAAGGATAATCGCATTGGTGTATAATCAGAAGTTTAGCTTTTCAGAGATGTTCTTCTCGGAGTTCGTTCATCAGATAACGGCTCCGGAGAGGGAAAGATTTCTTCTTTATCCCCGTTTTGTCATGATGCTCATCCGGCACTTTTTGCCAAATCTGCCGCAGCTGAACGACATTCAGAGCGTAGCAGTTATTGATAAGAGAACTTTTGCCGATTGCTCTGCTCACCGAGGAAGGTTAGCTGTCCCAATAGAGACACCTTTATTTGGAGCTGTAATTGACCCAAACTTTGTAGCGCCTCAAGATGCCAACTGGGCAGGGGCGGTGGAAGTTCAGCAACGACAGCCACAGCAACAGCGTCAACAACAAAGGCCTCAGCGGCAGAGAAGACGTCAAAGACCCTCAGTGAGTCAAATACAGGCAGATACGCCTTCTGCTAGTCAAGTTCAAGAGCCACAAGAGGCTGGTCCTTCGACTGCACCACAGGTATCTGTTCCGACAACTGATCAGACATATCAAACGCTGCAAGAGATTTGGGAAGCGGGTCCAAATGCAAATGAAGAAATTACGGCCGAGCTAATTAGAGATTTATTGGAACCACCGGAGGGAGAAGTTGACATTTTTAGACAAATCGATAAATATCAACCTCAGCCAGCAGGTGATGACAAGTCCTCTTCAGCCACAGAATCTGAGGATATGGAGGAAATACAAATGGAGAAAGAACCATAAGATCCGTCCGTCCACATACGGACTTATGGATCGAGATTAGTAGTAATAAATGAAGAAGCTTCGAGGAGAAGAGAATCAAGGGAGTCTGATGACTCTGATTTTGAGGAAGAAGACGTTGCCCCGTTGATTACCAGGCAAAGGGCAAAACGTCATCGCTTTATGCAGGGAGCTACCTCAGCTTCTGCTGCACAGCCAGAAATACCTCCACCTTCACCCGCTCAATCTTCCTTACCACCACCATCACCACCTGTTGAACCGTACATTCCATCCCCAATCATTCCAACCCCCATCCAATCCATTCCATCAACTTCTTCCGCGTTCATGGATAATCAACGGTTTTCTGAGTTGAAGAGCAGAGTCGACTTCCAGCAAATTCAAATCTTTGGCTTGACAACGGCTATCGGTGAAATTTAGAAGCATAATGCCAAAATAGACATCGAGAATGCTGAGGTAAAGAAGATTGTGGGCAAGGTTCAGGAAGAAAACTTGGAGCTGAAAACCTTTGTAGCTGATCAAGCGGCTGAAATACGATCGATGCGCTCCCTGATTGAGCAATTATTGCAAAATCTAAAGGCTCAGGGGGAGACAAGCTGCCGTGATCAAGAAGAGCCGCCCAGGGATGAAGATAAGGATGAAGATAATGACGGCAATGATCCCAGTACGCAAAGACATAATGAGCCAGTAGATTTTTCTACTGCTCAGGATGCTGAGACTCAGGGGGAGCCAGGTCAATCGGGAGCTGTAGAAGGAGAGGCCAGTTCATCAAAAGTCACAGAGTCGGAGATACATGAAATGATCGAAGCTCTAATGGATATCGATGACGACCCTATGGATCTTGGATTTGACTTTGAGGACGAAATGGAGGAGTTAGAAGAAGGTGAATTTGAGCCGGAAGACGTAACAGATTGGCAATCTGATGATGAAGTGTGTGTTGATGAAGATGATGAAGCAAATGAGATCATTGTTCAGCAAAATCCCATCACAGATACTTACATAACGGAAGGAAATCACATGGTTGACATAGAAGTGGTGAACGCTGCTTTAAATGTTGAATCAGCAAGTGAAGAACCTGCCAGAGAACTTACCAATGAAGAGAAAAGAAAACTATGGTTTAGGGCAGAGAAAAGAGAGTTGGAGCTGAAGGAGAAGATACGTGTGCCGGGTACTGGAGAGCTATCAGGAAGTATATTGAGCTGGTTCTTTGATCGGGAATTGCAGCTATTCATTATCAAAAGAAAAGATGGTCTCTAGTATCTCAGAAAAACTCTGAATGTGTTCAACTCCTTGCCAAAGATTGAAATAAAGGCGTTAGCATGGAAGGAGCTAATCAACATCGGCAACGACCCTTACGCTGAAATAATTGCAAAGATCATAAGAAAAGAAGGGAGGTCTAGGAAGTTCGAACGGCTCAATCCAAGGGTAGGTAAACGAGTAATGGACCATACTCGAATTGACCCTCTAACTAGTCGTCCGTGGATGAAAATACAATACAAACCAGTTAGATGTCTGAGAAAGGTTCCTCTCAAGCAAATGCCACGGGACGTCATGAAAATTCTAAATTGGTGGTATGTGGAAAGTGAGACAGGAGAAGCTGTGATGGAGGACATCGAAGAAAAGGTGATTCTTAGAGTCTACGATCCCCTCACCTTGTAAACCTTTCTAAAGATGACCTACAAGTGCTACACGCTCATAGAATCTCAAGCGACGCTCATATGGATAGCGAGGCTAGGAAATATGAAAATCTAGTTAAAGTGTGTATTGAGAAAGGTTTGTACGCTGGCAGCAATTTGAATAAATAAACAAAGTACTTAATCAAATGTGTGAATTGTTAGAAGCTATCGTCAAGGGGAAGTCTGTTGGTACACCCTGTGTGACGATAGCAGTCTAAGTAGATTAGCATTTTGGTTTAACTAATACTGCAAAGCATTGAATATTAACGAGTATTTGATATAAGTATTTATATATGTTTGATAGTTATTGATTGTATGGTTGAACTAAATGTAATGAAATACAGGAAGTTCAAACATAAAGATCAAAGATAAAATCAAACATAAGTTAAAAACTTAAGTCTCAAATATAGGTTAAGTATGTGAAAGTCGAATTTAGTTTAAATTCGAATTCACTAAGTAACTGGGATTCGAATCTAGGACAGATTCGAATATAGTCCATAAGGTAGATTCGAGAATGTCCAGGGGACAAACTCGAATGGGCCTTGGGCCTGATTCGAGTTTGGCCCATGGCAAACTCGAATTAGCCTCTATAATTAAGCGATAGACTCGAATCATTAAGGGACTTTTTGCAGAATTCGAGAGAGATTAAGCAAAATGCGATTTTGAGTTTATCAGAGTTTTTAGTGTTGTTTCGGAGAGAATCAATTCGTAGGTGCGTCCGTCGTCGTTCGTACAGCTTGTTGATTGTCTCCGTGTTCCGAGTGAGAGTTGTTTCCGTCAACCCGTTAACAAGGATTCCGCACTTGTTGACGGTCTCGTTTCTAGATAGATCTGTAGTGTGTAGACCTTACACTAACCGATATGGTCTCATCTCCCTCATCGTCATCATCAAAGTCACTGTCTGAGGCATTACTATCATACACAAATGTCCCTTTCTCTTCTTCAATTGTAGTCTTCTCAATGTCAAATACTTCAGATTCAACATATGGATAATGTAGACATTTTGATCTGTTGTTGTCATCGAAACTCTCAGTAAATTCACTTTCAAGATAAACACCAACTCTTCCAATTGAAATGTCATCATCTACGTCATCTACTTTATGGATCTCACCACCAACAACATTAGCTCCCACAGGAATATCAACTCCCATATCATCTCCTCCCTCTATATTTGAGCCTCACCACCTACTCACTTTTCACTCTCAAAATGGTCATCTCTCAATCACTTATCATCTCCTCCTTCTCCCTCGGCCTCACTCTCTCATCTAGACGTGGTTGATCCATTGGTTTTGTCAGTATATGGTCTGGATGACTGGATAGTACACTCTAACATATCGACTCACTCTTCTCAATCTCTAGTCTACATACAGTGCAATTTCGTTGTTAATGGTCGCACCAGAATGGTTCGATTCTGTGCAGCCAGTTTGAATTTCACCAAGGTTGTGGTTTTGTAACAGTATTGCCCGGCTATTCATGGATGTCCTCACTAAGTCCATGAATTTTTGAATGATCATCTGCATGAACCTTAGAAATGACATCAATCTTTGCTTACACTTTGACTTGCCTTTATCTGTAACTACAACTTTGAGATCGTCAAATACAAACATGGTAAAGCCATAGTGTTTGTAATTTGTGAAGGCTACAAACATCTGTAGCACCATTGTGCTGGCAGAATCATGATTAGAATGCTTCCCGGTGAAGTATCAGTTGATAATGTCATAGAAGATAAACCAGTGAGATTGTAGGAGTTATGTATGGAATGTTGATACCTTCGGGATAACTGCATCATATCTGAGGCCAATGATATATTGGATAAGAATATCCACCATTAGGATTGGATCAAAGGTTGGTTTGGCTTTGAATTCAGATGGGAGTTGTATGATTTTTCTGATGCTTTTTTGGTGATTTTTATTTGAACAACAACAAATTAGGTAATGAAATGTGGTCCTGCCTCTTCCACACAATGGATGTGGTGCCAGAATTGATTTAGGTTTATATTAGGGATAAAAATGGTAGTTGATGAGGTGTAGTATATGTGGTTGCCTTTCAGAATGTCAAATGCAATATGTTTAGCTTTGTTTTTCAGGGATTTTATGTTTAATTGCCAGTTGTGTGTAGAGTAAGGTACCCAACTATTTTTCTGAAGCATGGTATTTTCAGGAGTGGGGTGGTCTGATGTGGGATGGGTGTATGGGGTAGGAAAAGGACAAGTTCATTCTCCATGGTTCCTAAAAAACACATACCTAGTTAGATAAATGTAGTTAAGTATATATCAGAAACACTAAGTCAGTTTAGGGAACATAAATAGATTTAGAATACTTTGTTCAGCATCGGGTGTTCTCACAATAGTAAGAAATCATACTACTGTGTGAATACCAAATTCAATTGATAAGAGTTCAATGTTAAATTAGAATGATTCACAAAAACTCCGAGTAAACTAATTGAAGTCTAAGGTGCATGTGAAGAAACACAATAGTTAAATACAGCTGATTTACAGAATGCCTATAGAATTTTAACAAGTGTTGTTTAGCATCGAGTATTCTCTTAAAAAAATAAAAGATTTATGGAGTGAATACTAAAATCAATCATTAAGATTTCAATGTTAACACTAACTAATACACAGTAGTTCTATCTGAAATGATAAAACTCCATAAATTATTTTGCTTTGAAAATTTTCAATTTTATGTGGACAAGTGTCGAACTTCGGATCATTAAGGGATCCAAAGTTCGGATGTGAGAAGGTCCGAAGAATATATGAAGAGAAAAATGAAATAAGGACGAGAACTTCAGATGAAAGAAGGATCTGGAGTTCGGATGAAGTCCGAACATCAAGACTTATGATATTTCTCATTGAAGTTCAGATCCAAAGTTCTGATGGTTTTAAGTTCAGATGATGGACCAATGTTTAGAACTTAGGATTTTCAGGAACAGCACATCTGAAGTACGGATGGAGTCTGAAGATGACAACTTAGTCATTTTAAAGTTGTAGATGAGTCCGAACTTCGAATGACCTAAAGATCGAATGGATATCTGAAGTTGGATACTTAGGAATTTTCAAGTAAGGCAGCTGTCTGAACATCAGATGGTCCAAAGTTCAGATGGAAATCTGAAGTTTTGTTCTTAGAATATTGTTTGTCATCACCCTGGAGTTCATGCCTATCATCCCGTTGTTCGTAGCGATCATCGTCCCTCAGGTTGTTTCTATATCTCCTAGGCCCGATGTCATAACGAAGCTGATTGTCCGTCCTTGACTTGTGAAACTTCTAGTGTAGCCTATTAGAAAGAGGAGCCATTTTTTTTAATTTTAGCAAACTCTAGATTAGATTGATCATCATATGAAGAACCATGTTGAAGAGGATCAGACATCATAATTCTGTCAGACAAAAGTGAAAGAGGATCAACAAACTTTGTAACATTGTTAGCATTTGTTAATCATTTAACAATGGACATCCACATCTTCTTGATATTTTTTGAGTTCCTTGAACAACACATGGATGGAATTTTGACTAAGGATGATCTCTTAAGGGATCAATTGAAACCCCACTCTGGTTTAAGAGAAGTCATGAACTGAATGTTGATAGCATCTAGTAGCTTGTAGATGTGTAGCTTGTTAAGCTCGTTCAATACAGAACAAAAGCGAGTGAAAGTGGCTTGAAGAGATTTTTCGTCTTTGGCTCTGAGTTTTGAGAAGCTAGCTTTAGCCTCCTTAATTTTAGCTTGATCATCTAAACCAACACCGAGGATTTGGTTTTCCAATTCTTCCTATAATTCCTTAGCAAATAACTTGATATCCACGCCAACAATCAGTAGGGAAGAGCTTGATAGAGGAAGTATTCAGCCTTAAGATCAGTAGTCTCTTGATCTCATTGAACATCATTTTCAAGTTCACGATATTGTCTTCTTATATTGATTATTGGAACATTACCAGGATGTGATAGAATATTAGTATAAAATTCACCAGGATATTCCTTATTTGACTTTTATCATCAACTGCCAAGTGGTTGAAAGTGAAGTAATTTCATGAACCTCTTTTCCATTGTTCATACTCATCCGGATAGAGCATTTGAGGTCTAACTTCAGAACCAAGCACTAGGCTTCTCTAAACATGGTGAGTGCAAAATATTAGATCTTGAAGATTGGAAATGTGAAACAACCTGAAAAAGTTTGGATATCTAGGCAATCCGAAGTTCGGATGTAAAGTGGATCTATAGTTTGGATGACGAGGTGATTCAAAGTTGATGAATTGAGAGAAAGTTTGTCTGAGTGAATATACTGAAGTTTGGATATCAAAGGGATCCAAAGTTCAGATGACAAGTTGATCCTAAGTTGTGGCCTTGTAAAAAATCAGAAAGTTCAGATAGGATGATCTGAAGTTGTGTCTCCAAAGATGTAATTATTCGAAGATGGTCTTGATCCGAAGTTTTGATGTGATCCGAAGATTGTTAATCTAAAGATAATGAATCCTTAAGTTGATCTGTTGAACACTTGATAAACATTAAAAAGTCTATGATCCAAAGTAAACGTAATCCACAATCGTAGATCCTAAAGTTTACGACTTGGGAATATGTTGAAACCAAACTGATCCGAAGATGAGTATCCAATGGAAGACCATCCGTAGTTTAGAGATTAATATGATCCGACATGAAGCTCCAAGTGTGATCAGAATCGATGTAGGCATCCGAAGTTCAGTTATGACCTTGATCCGAAGTTCGGATTCATTGTGGATCTGAAGTTACGAAGAACAGTTAAATGATATTGATCTAACTTTTATTGATCCAAGCACCCCAAATATTCAAAACTTCTTGTTTAACCCCAACAAGTTGTTCAATCGAAATTGATATCTAACAGATTTTAAACAATTAATAACAACTAATTTCACCAGACTAAAGATTAATCGCACAAAATAAACCCTAAATAACAAACAATGGTGGTTGTTAAGAACACACACCAAAAGGGGAGACCGCACTGCCAAGGTATGTATAGGGATAGGGGAAAGGACTGATTTTAAGAGAGTGAGCTTACCACCAAATGAGATAAACCTGGCCTTCCATCCGTCAATCCTTTTTCTGATAAATAGTTAAGGGGTCATATTGTAAATACTCAATAGTTTTTTTGCGTATAAATAGAATAGAAGGTACTGTAGTGCGTACGTAATTGTAGGAATTGCACGAAATTGTTCTCAACCGTACGAATAGGTCAGAACCTTGTTTTCTGTGCAAGAAACCAATTTGTAATTCTCTCATCTCTCAATCTAAATCATTCGGTTATTTGTCTATGTGATTGTGTTCTTAATTGTTTAATTCATATTGTTGATTGTTGATATTGAAATAACAATTGGTATCAGAGCCAAATATGGTAAAATCTGAGTGATTTTTGAATCTGAAAATCAATTTTCAAACATTGTTACATTGTTTTTTTTTCAAAATCAGAAAATCAGTTAGGGTTTTTGATTCACAGGATGAGTTGAAGTGGAAACTTGATCGAAGGTGCGTTTTTAATAGACGAATCAATTAAGATAAGTCTCAGATTTTAATTCCGAACACACAAATTTTAATCTAGATTTTACTGATTTTTTTTAAAAAAAAAGTGTGTTTTTCATGTTTTTTTTGTCTATTTTAGGGGTTCAAATCTGAAATAAGAAAAAGTTTTCACTCAAAAAGTGTTTCTATGTGAAAACCGCACCTTCGATATGAATTTAAGATCCATTCGTGGATTTTTTGTTGAATTTGAAATTGAACTTGATTTTATTGAAAATTGTTAAAAATCGGGCAACACTAAGTTCTTAGTATTGACCGAGTTTTACAAAGTGTTGATCGAGTTTGATCAGTGTATTGACCGAGTTTGATCAAAGAGCTGACCAAGTTTGATCACTCTTTGACCGAGTTTGTTCAATCATTGATCTAGTTTGCTTAAGCTTCTTTGATATTTCAATAACAACATCACAATTATAATCAAACAATTAAGAACACAATCTAACACAACTAACCGAATGATTTAATTGAGGAGCTGAATGGAATTACAAAGTTGTTCTTTAAAGTACTGAAACTAAGAAAGACCTAGCCATACACTTCAGAATATTCTAATCAGATCCGTGCAGAAGTATGTACAGCTACAGTACCGTATATTATTTATATACAAACTAAGAATTAAGAAATTAAAAAAACAAACCCTGGACTTATTACATTCATAAACAAAATATTGATCCTAACATTCTCCCCCTTTTATGAATAGTAATCAGTCTTTAATCTTTTAGGACCAGCTTCATATCAAACCTTCTGATGCTTATTCTGTTTCTCAATCTTGACTCAATCTTTGCCACCAAATCAACAAACATTCTTCTATCAAAAGGACTCATGCCTCCACCTTTCAAACGCCACATAGCATCATAATCAAGAACTCCTTTCACAGCTGTCATTACTTTCTGAAGAGTACCATCTGCATGGCTCTTTTCTTTTGATTCTTATCTTTGTATATAACCACTGGATGTTTGTCAAGAACCACTTGATACTCTTTTAACTTCTTAATATTCTTGATTTGTCTGTTTGGCGCAGTGATATTTATCCTTCTCATTCCCATTTCAACTCCAATCTGCAGGTCTTGGATAGACATTAAAACTAACTTGGTGTGCATAAAATGAAATAAGGCTTTAAGTGCAAATATGCGGTTTTCTTCTCTTTTATTGTGGCACAATTCATCAAAAAGATCTTCTACATCAACCAGATTCATCCTGAACAAGTCAGCTTCACAAAACTCATAAGTATTCCCATTAGCTCTTGTTACAGTGAATGCAGGATATATAATATTGACAAATCGATCTTTGTCAGTTCTTTTAAGCTCAACTATCCTATGTTCACTTTTTACATCTTGTACTGGTTGAAACTTATTTTGTAGAAAATGAGCATAGTTGACAAGATTTGGCATGTTGGGCTCAATCACTCTTAACAGCTTCAAATATGAACATGGAGTATACTTCTTGCAAAATATCTTCCTTTCCAAATATTCTTCTAAAAATGGAAGCCTATTCCGTTTCTTTATGAAGTCAGCATTTTTGTTTTTCTGACAGCTTGAGCTTCTTGACTATCTTCTTTGGATTAACCTCTTCAACATCCAGAAGGCTCAACATGTCATGAATCTCCTTTTGGACAACTTCTTGTACTGCAAATCTCAAATGATCCTGTCTTTCAGATTCATCTGCCAATATGTAGCTTTGGAAGAATTTGTCCATCAAATCCACTTCATTCAGTCTTTAGGTGATTTCGGCACCACACCACTTACTGGAAATGGATCATATTCTTCTTTTACATTTACCATCACCACAGGATTTTCGACCGTTGGTGTTGGTGTTAGGCACAAAAAGGCCACAGTCAAACCTGCTCTACATCTTAGGGGGAGATTTTTAATCAAAACTGTGTGATGCACTTGAAGGTATAATTTAAGGTCTGTTTATGCCTTATTGAAACCTGAAAAGTGATTTGCAATATGAGTCAAAGATGTTTACCCTGTTGCATTCGTTGCAACAAAGGCTGATTGTCCAAGCTAATATGTCTGCTGAAAAGGCTGGACATAAACTGTTTACACTACTCTATTCTGATGAGCAGCTTGGACAGATTCTAAGTGTTCTATTCTTTGCGAACAGAACCTATTCTTTGGGAACATGCCAAACACTTCATGGAATATGTTTCCAAGTCCTCATGTATTGTTTTTGGCAACAAGATCAGTTTACAAGTCGAATATAAAGTGGAAAACAGAAACTGCAAAAGCCTGCCTACGATGTTCTGTTACATGAAGACAAAAGGATATTTGAAATGGGTGACATACCATTTCTTATATCAAAATGGCCTTAACAAAAGAAGAAAGATGCAAAGTTGACATTCCTCTTTTGGTTAAAGCCTTATGAAACAGAGACAAAAAGGAAAAGACAAAGATTCAGCCACCTGAAGACAAGTCTGCTTTTTCAGAATGTGCAGAAAAGTTGTTTTGTCTTTTTGGAAAGACATCCCACTATCTCATCCTCCAATGAAGAAGCTTCACTGATATTCTCAGTGAGAGTATAAAACGAAGCTTCTAAGGATTGCGAGATAACTAAGAGTGAGAAATTCAGATCGTGCATTGAAGTGTGTTATTCCATGCATGTAAGTCTGCTTGAATAAACCAGTAACGTGTGTCTAAGCTGTTCTTATTCAAGCTGTCCATCTGTGTCTTGTAAAATCAGTGTGTTCATCTAAGTGAGTGTATTCATTGTATCTAGTCTTGGTGTGTCTTAGATTAGTTGAACATTTGTTGTATCTGTCATCTCAGCTTGACCGTTTCCGCTGTCAAGCTTGTTTGTAATTAATGGCGAAACCCCCCAAAATTCAATGACAATGGTTCAATGGCGAAACCCCCCAAATTCAATCATCAAAATTTCTTTGGTTGGAAGTGCAGAATGATGCTCTACTTAGAGAATCTGGATGTACAACTGCCAGAGATAGTAATGGAACGTCCCTATGTGCCAACTTCTATTACTACTATCACTCCTGCTGTTGAAGGAGCTGCCCCTGAGATCAGAACCTTTGAGAAGGCCAAAACTTAATGGTCTGATGAAGACAAAAGGCTGGTTGCTCTTGATGCAAAAGCCAGGAATAACCTGGTCATTTGTCTTCCTAATGATGTATTCAAACAGGTTGAGAAAATGAAGACTGTAGAGGAGATGTGGGATACTTTGTGTACTGTCTATGATGGTCCCACAATCACACTGGATAACAGGATTAACAACCTTGTTAGACAGTATGAACTCTTCTTTGCAAAACCAAAGGAGTCTCTCACAGAAACCTATACCAGGTTAACTGCTCTTATCAATGATCTCAAAGTTGTTGGGATCACAAAGGACAGCTTGACTCTAGTGAACAAGTTCTTGTAAATCCTGCCTGAAGAATGGAACTATTTTTCTACTATCTTGAGAAATTCAGGCACCATCAAAGGTAACAGAATAGAAATGCCTTGGAAATATCTACGACAGGTGTTGCCTTTGTGGCCAGCGTGAGACAACCTGTTGGTCAGGTATGTGATGTGTTCACAAAACCTGATCAACAGGCTGATGATGAAAGGGAAGAGATGTCTGAAGAGGAAGACTGTGAAAATCTTGCTGAACTTCATGATGAGAAAATGATTGCAATGCTTGTCAAAAAGTTCAACAAGAAGAGGTTTGGTGGAAGAATGCTGCAAAGAAAGTCAAGTGCCATAAAAAAGAAGGCATTTGATAAAACTAAGGCTGAGTGCTTTAAATGTGACAAAACTGGCCATATAGCTGCTGACTGTGTGTCTAAAGCTCTTGGTCAATCATCCAAACCATTCAAGACAAACAGGGACGATGGCTACAGGGTTAAGTACCTTATGGCCATTGCTAAGCTGAAGAAGTTGGAAGACTCGGTGGCTTCCAACAAGGAAAAGGGACTCATGGCTGAGACATGTGATTGGGAGGAATCTGACTCATCTTTAGATGAAGAAGATAACAACTTTCTGATGGCCAATACTGATGTCCCATCAACAAGCAACTTCAAACAAAACCTGGCTGAAGCTGAAGCCTTCAGCAGCTTAGAGAACTGGAATCCAACAATGATGTACAAGGTACAAAACTTTATGGCTTACGGTTCTGATGAAAAAGAAAAAATGTTTGAATTATGCTTGTTGATTTAAAAGCTGCTATTGAGAAGCATAATGTTTTGTTGTCTGAAATCTCCAAGCTGAAAACTGATCTTGAAATAAAAACTAGTAAACTGGACAGTTTCCATAAGTTGGAAGCTGAACTTGATGAATTAAAACACATCATTTCTTTTTTACTAGAAGAAAAGAGAGAAACAGACATAAATCATGCAAAGCTTCAAAAGATTATTGACTCTTGGTGCCAATCTGCACAAAAAGTCAGCCATTGCATCAGTCAACAGATTCTTTGCACAAATCCAAGCCTATCTTGGAGGGGATCTTGACAAAGTAGCTTCTATTGTTGAGATAAATAATCTGAAAAATGACTTATCCACTCTTGGTGAGCTTCCCAGCACTTTCATCCAGAAAGTGAATGGTAAGGTAGTCTCAACAGACAGGTTTGTCAGGCCTCAAAATACTGACAGCCTGTGTGAAAAAGCTCCAAAAGCTGATGATGGAATGTGTTCTCCATCAAATCAGTCTGCTAAGTGCTCAGCTGGTTCACACAAGCAAAAGAAAGGAAACCAAGCTCAAGCTGCAGCTGTGAACTCTAAACCTGTTGACAAAATAGGCTGTGGGTCTAAAGCTGAAGGTAAGAGACCTGTTAATCCTTTTGATGCTGATCATTTGTAGAAAATGTTTTCAAAAGGTAAGCAGCCTGCTTTCAACAGGGGTAAGTCTCATGTTGAAAGTAAATCTGCTGTGATTTCAAATAAGTTTTTAAATCATAGTGGAAAATTGGTTATAAATGAAGGTAAGTCTTTCAAAACCAAAAGCAGTGATTATGTTGATAGGCAACATCCATCACATCTCAGTAAGGGCAAAGGCAAAGCCATTGCTCAAATAGAGAAATTTGGGAATAAGATTCCCAACCCTGTGGAAGGCCAAAGGCCAATCAAACTTCCTGTATTTGATAATCGTCCTCCCAAAAAGAGGAAAGATGATACAGCCGAAGCTGTTGCCATTGTTCCTTCCACCCAAACTATTGATTCTTCTAAAAACAGTAATAAGTTTGCTAAACCTGGTGACAGAATCAACAAAAATAATTCAGAATATGTTTCTAGAGGCTCTTCTTCCAAAAAGGCTAAAAAGAGAAAATGCTACAAGTGTGGGAAGAAGACACGTATGGCCAAAGACTGTCCTGAAACTAAGGACACGAGGCCTGTTGACTCTGCTAGTTCCATCATTGCAAAAATAAACAGTGTTGGAAGTAACATAGTCAATGAGGATGTTATCCAAGCTGATATTATCCAAATAGGAAATATTAGTATGGATATCACTGGTCCATCAACAAATGTTGATGCAGTAGGAGAACTCATCCCTATGATGAGTTCCCCTAAAAATAACTAATATTTTCCCATGACACTCTACAGGACAAACAACCATCCTAGGTTTGGTACTTGGACAGTGGCTGCTCAGGACATATGACAAGTTGTAAGGACCTGCTGAGTGATCTCAGGCCTGAAAAAGGGCCAAAAGTCACATTTGATGACAATGTACAGGGATCCACAAAAGGATATGGAAGTCTTCAAGCTGGTGCTGCTGTATTCAAAAGGGTAGCCTATGTGTCTGGGCTAAAACATAATCTTGTAAGCATAAGTCAACTGTGTGATGCTGGCTACAAGGTTAACTTTGATGAGAACGTGGGTTACATATTGGATCCCCAAGGCAAAGTTGTGTGGTGTGCACAACGAAAGATAGGTATATATGTTGTGGACATTAAATCTGCTGATCCCACAACTGAAACCAGCTTTATCTCAAGAAGCAATGCAGGCCTGAACTGGTTATGGCACAAAAGGCTATCACACACGAACTTCAAGAATATCAACAAACTCTTTAAGAAAGAGTTGGTAACAGGTTTGCCTTCTATAACCTTTGTTAATGATAAACTCTGCACAGCTTGTGAGAAAGGCAAGCATAGAATATCATCTTTTAAATCTAAGCATAATTTCTCTATTGATACTCCTCTCTTCTTAATCCACATGGACTTGTTTGGACCAGTCAGTGTCCCAAGTCTAGGAGGAAGAGGATACACTCTAGTAATGGTTGATGAGTTCTCAAGGTTTACATGGGTGATCTTTCTGAAGAGCAAAGGAGTGCCTGCTAGAGAAATCATTGGATTTATCAAAAAGATGGAGATGCTGAACTCTGCTCAAGTAAAGCAGCTTAGAAGTGATCATGGTACTGAATTCAGAAATAGTACTCTTGAGGACTTATGTGAAGAAAGAGGGAACTCACAGAACTTTTCAGCAGTAAGAACTCGACAACAAAACGGAGTTGCTGAAAGGAGAAACAATACTCTCATTGAAGCTGCTAGAACCATGCTGTGTGCATCAGGTTTACCTTCATCATTCTGGACTGCTAGAACCATGCTGCCTACTTCACCCAAAATAGATCCTTGGTGGTGAAAAGGTTCAACAAGACTCCCTATGAGTTAATCAAAGGGAGAAGGCCAAACATTAGCTATTTCCATGTGTTTGGATGTCCCTGCTTCATTCTAAATCAGTGGGACCAACTGGCAAAGTTTGAACCCAAAGCTGATTAAGGTGTGTTTGTTGGATATTCTGCTATCTCCAAAGCCTACAGAGTATACAAAAACAAGAGAAGGGTGATAGATGAATCTATCAATGTCACCTTTGAAGAGTCTAGGAGTGCCTCCACCAAAGCTGTTCCTGAATCAGTTTCAGGAGAGTTCAGCTTTGATGATCTTATGTGATCCATCAATGAAGAAAAGGACTCAAAAGCTTCCACTACATCTAGAGTGGAACCTGTTAATCATGATGGCCATGATGATGACTATGATGATGCAACCTGTGTGAATAAGTGTATTGACATAATCACAACATCATGTCCTGAACCAATCAATGCTGATTTTCCTGGATCCTCTACTGATGTGTTCAACAATGGAGAGTCATGTTCAACAAGTGAACAGGCTCAAGATAACAGTATGTCTGAAAATCTTGAAAGCTGCTCAACAAGACCTGTTGAAGATGCAAATAACTTGGGAGAATCTACATTGAAGCAATATCCTAAGTGGATCAGGTGTCAACCAAATGGTCAAATAATTGATGACATCAACAAAGGGGTGCAAACAAGATGGGACAGCTTAGGAAACTTTGTATGTTTTCTAGCTTTGTGTCCCTAATGGAGCCTAAGAAAGTGGATGAAGCACTGAAAGATGCCAATTGAATCACTGCCATGCAAGAAGAGCTCAATCAGTTTGAGAAAAACAAACTATGGAAGCTGGTCCCTGCTCCTAAATGAAAAACAATAATTGGCATCAAATGGGTTTTCAGGAACAAAATGGATGGGCAAGGTCATGTTATTAGAAATAAGGCAAGACTGGTTGCTCAGGGCTATAGACAGGAAGAAGGCATTGACTATGATGAAACATTTGCTCTTGTGGCCAGGTTAGAGGCAACACGTTTGTTTCTAGCCTACGCTGCCCACAAGAGTATGAAGGTATTTCAAATGGATGTCAAGAGTGCATTTTCGAATGGAAAGCTGCAAGAAGAAGTGTATGTCAAGCAGCCTCCAGGTTTTGAAAAGAACATCATCCAGATTTTGTCTATAAATTGGACAAAGCCCTCTATGGTCTAAAACAAGCCCTAGAGCCTGGTATGACACTCTAACTGATTTCCTTATGAGCAATAGTTATTCCAGAGGTAAAGTGGATACCACACTGTTCATAAAGAAGGTGAAGTCTGATATTATGCTTGTACAAATTTATGTGGATGGCATAATATTTGGTTCTGCTAATGAGCTGTTATGCAAGAATTTCTCACTATTCATGAAATCAAAATATGAAATGAGTATAATGGGAGAACTTACTTTCTTTTTAGGATTACAGGTTAAACAAACCTCAAATGGAATTTTCATAAATCAAAGAAAGTACACTTTAGATCTTTTGAAAAAGTTTAAATTTGATAAAAGTTCTCCTATCAAAAACCCCAATGGCAACCAATGTAAAGTTGGATGCAGATGCCAATGGCAAAGCTGTTTCAGTAACAGCTTACAGAGGCATGATTGGGAGCTTGCTATATTCAACTGCTAGTAGACCAGATATTATGTTTGCTACATGTTTATGTGCTAGGTTTCAAGTTGATCCTAAAGAACCACATCTAGCTGCTGTAAAAAGAATCTTCAGATACCTTAAGGGTACACCAGGTTTGGGTCTTTGGTATCCCAAAGACTCAAGTCTTGAGCAAACAGGTAATTCAGATTCTGATTTTGCAGGTTGCAGATTAGACAGAAAAAGCACAACAGGTGGATGTCAACTCCTTGGGGGTAAGTTGATAAGTTGGTGTAGCAAGAAGCAGAACTCAATTTCTACTTCTACTGCTGAAGCTGAGTACATTGCTGCTGGAAGCTGCTGTGGGCAGATTCTATGGATGCGGAATCAGATTGAAGACTAAGGACTTGTATATAGGAAGACTCCTATTCTGTGTGATAATACAAGTGTTATAGCCATCTCCAACAATCCAGTATTTCATTCCAGAACAAAGCATATAGAAGTCAGACGTCACTTCATAAGGGATCACATCCAGAAAGGGCTCAAGTGGTCTGACAACCGTTCTGACATGGACAACCGTTCCGTTTTCCATTAAAGAACATTTCAAATCAACCGCCCAAACCTTTTTCTCTCATACCCACTCACATTCGAATCCTATATATACCTCCTTAACTGATTCATCTTCTTCTTTCTCTACTGCTACCATAACTTCCAAAGACCCTAAGCTCGACTTAGTGTCTTGTGCTCATATCTCCACTTCTTTAACCGTGGCTCACCAAAACAACCCCTTGCTCCCAGTATTCGTTGGTAAGGACGTACAGAAACATCCTTCTATTACCACGATGTTAACACTGAAACCCATAAACTACATAGCAAACTTAACCATTCCCAAAAACTATGTGGGGAAAGGTTTATGAAAATATGGTGGAGTTTCTTAAGGTTCACCCTTTGCACTACGCCATGACTTCTTCTCCTGGTGTCCTGTACCAGGAAATGGTGTATGAATTTTGGTATACCTGTGCCTATGACCCAGCAACAAAAATCATTCGGGGAACTATTCTCAATGGGACTCAGACCATTGAGATCACTACTAGTCTTATCAGGAAAGTTCTTCGTCTCCCTGTGGTTGAAACCTATGATCATCCACAGCCTGAAAATGATCAAATGGGAAACCTGCTATGCTTTTGTGGTGTAGCAGAACCCAAAATTGGACCACGCTGTTCAGGAAGGATCTTTCTCCTACTTACAGCTTCTTGTTTGCCTCTATGGTGATGTGCTTCAGCAGCAAAGTTGGTTCCTTTGACCAACTCAACCGTGATGAGATCCCAATAGTCCTACAGCTCGTAGATGGGACTACTATAAACATGGCTCGGTGGATTTTCATGAATTTGAGGAACCTGGTGCAGCAGGAAACACGTCCAGCTGCTGTTCGATATCCACGTTTCTGAGCCTCATTTTCAAGCATGTTTGTGGTAAGAATCTCTATAACTCTCAACTTATGTTACTTACTGCTGCATTCCCAGTGATTTGGAATAGAGTTTTCTACACCCCTGTACTCCCTAATGAGCCTCCTCTGTCAACACCAATGAGGAGGTTGCTTGGTATGGTGGAAGGACCCTCTACTGTGAGGGTGGATCCAGTGACTGCTCCCAAGGGAAAATCCAAATCCAGGCCCAAAGTTGTAAAAAGGGTCCTGGAATCGACTCAAGCTGAGCCTGTCCACAGGAAGGCAAAAACAGCTAAGTCTAAGTCTGCCCCATCAGCCTCTGTGGCTGAGGGGGAGCAGGCTTCTCACCCTGGTTTATATGTTGAACCTGAAGCCTTTGTGGCTGGTGCCTCTGTGGCACCTGAGACCATGGAACAGGCTAACCCTCCTGTTTCTGACCCAGTCTCACCACCAATCCAAACAGAACCCTCATCACCTCTCCACAACATCAATCCTCCACCTCATCCCTTAAATCCTACAACAGACGCAAATCCTTAGCCAAAAAGAAACCAACAGACCATATTAGCCCCTCTGACCCCTCCCAACAGGGATCAGTTGACAAAGAAGCAACCCCTGCTACTTCTCCTATTTTGGGGGAAGGTTCAGCACACTTGGAGCAGGCTTCACTCCAACATGAGTCCACCCTGAGTAAGCCTAGGCCCTCTGGTTCCTCCCAACAGGAGCCAGTTTTACATATGGAGACTACCACATCAACTATTCCAACCTCCCAACAGGCTGAGAATATTGAAAGACAGGAATTCACTCCACTCCACACTGAGTCCACACAGTCTCCACTCCATACTTATCCTATACAACCTGAGTTTGCACCAGGTGCCAAACTTGCAGGCTTAGACCATCCAGTAGATCAGCCTCAAACTTCTGCTCCTCATGATACATCTGTTGTACACCCAACAGCTACTGAAGGACCAACCTCCCAAGCTGATTAACCTCAGGGAACAGACCATCCCTCTGGTGAGGCTGCACCTCAAATCCACATTCCATCAGCAGGTTTCACTACTGCTGATGTTGAAATGCACATCCCATCTCCCCATGATGAGGCACCTCTAAGCCAAGGTGCTGCTGAGGGAACCTCCACAGGCTTTGATGAGGGTGCTGCAACACAAGCAGCATCTGAAAGGCACCATCTTCTACCCCTTCTCCTGATGAAGCAGCTACAGCCACTGCTGAGGGACCCATTGACCCTTCCAAGCTGGGCCATCTTACTTATGCCCAGGCTATGGAACTTTTGTCAAAAGTAACCCTTCCCTCTCCATCCCATCCTCAAACACCTGCCTCATCCTCATCCCATTCTCATTCCTCTCCATCAACACAATCCAAACAGTCTACCCATACTCCTCCATCCCTCAAAGATCTTCCTTTGAAGGATCAACTTTCTTTGCTGACAAACAAAGTTGGTTCTTTGGAAAATTCCATGACTTCCCTAACCTCAATAATCTCAGACTCTGTGTCTGCAAAGCTCAAGGGATTGTTTGATTTGTTCTAGAATTCCTTTCCAACCACTCTCCAAGCTAATCAGTCCTCACAGTTACTTGCACTCACTGCACAGCTGCAAAATATCTCCACTACTCTCTCCTCTATCCTTTCAAACCAACAAGACTCTGTGTCCTCCATGACAGCCATATCCCAACAGCTGTCCACTCTCCTTACCACTTGAACTACTACCCTTCCTACTACATTGGCCAGCATAAACACTCTCATTGTCTCTCTGTCCAATTCTGGTCCATAAACCTTGATGATGTGCAAGACTCTCTTGAATTACATCTTGCACAGCTTGAAAGTTTGTTGTTCACAGCTTCTGACGGAGAAAACCTATTAAAGCTGTCCTCCTTTGCTGATTCTCAGTCCTCCTCTCTTCAGACCTGCCTTACCCAGCTTGCAGAGGTTAAGGACAATCTGGCTTTCTTAGTGCATAGCCTGGTTGGCCCCAAGCTTGTTGCCAACTGCTGCTAAGCCTGCTGAATTTGTTTCCCCAAGCAGACCAATTGTTGAAGGTTCTGAGGCATCTCCTTCAAAGGGGGAGAATTTATCTACCTCAAAGACTAAGTCTAAGGGATTCTCTCTCTTCTCCATCTAAGGAGAAATCAGCATTTGTTGGTCAAGCAGCAGGTGCATCTCAAACAGGTCCCACTGAGGATGTCTCCCATCACACTGAAGCTGCTCAGCCTACTCAGGCTGGATCTCCAAACCCTACACAAACTAAGGGGGAGGAATCCATTCCTGGGGACAGGCCAAGCAGAAGGAGAGATCTGATTTTGCAAGAAGAAGAAGAAGAAGAAGAGGCCCCTGAAGCTGTTCAAACTATAACAGCCAAAGGAAAGAAGAAAGCAGCTGTAGATCCTGACCACCTAAGAGCTACACAGCTAAAGTTTGACAAGGCAAGAGCTAAGGAAATGGGAGTTTCTATGGAGCAATACTATGAATACAGAGATGAACAACTCCAAGCCCTTGAATGACTAAAGAAAGAAGAAGCCTCTGCCAAAGCAGCTAGATCCTTTGCATTCAAAGAGGCAAGCAAAATTAAAATGCCTTCTTTGGATGTGCAAAGAAAATTGCTTGAAGCTGATAAGGAGTCAGCGGTTGAAAAGGAAGGTATTAAGGAAAATGGTGCTCAGGTCTCAGTGATCAAGTCCAAGCAAGCATCCTCTGCAAGAGCCCAAATTCACTTTGACAACTTGGCAAGGAAAAAGTTCTTTGATGTTGCTGACAGAACACTTGCCAAGGAATCAATTGTCAAAGCTATTCTCATCTCAAGAAAAGGCAAACATTGGAAGCTACAGATAACCAGAATGAGTGTTACAGGCCCATAACTGGAAGCATATGAATACACTAACGTTGCTCAAATGGGATACAGAGAATGGGAGGAGTTGGCAGTTGCCCTGAGCCAGTCTAAGTCTGAAACAGCTAAGACTATCAGGGCATACGTCAAAAAGTTGATGGAAAGAGTGAGAGATCTTGGCCTGATCCCAGAAGAACAGATTAAGGGTATCTCTATGGCTACCCCCAAGAAAAACGCCAAGAGGAACAAAAAGGATACAGAGCTAGAGGAACTCCTAATAATGATTAAATAAGGTGATGTAGCGGTGGAAATCAAAGGAGTAGACCACAGCCTACCTAAAGGAGTGGAATATGAGGAAGGTAAGCTGATTGAAGAACCTGAGCTGGGGGTATTTTTTGTAGATCCCCTTACAAAGAAGAAGTGCTTTCAAATAGCATCAGACTTGCATAAGGTCGGTCTCAAACAGCTTATTGCTTTCAGACTTGCAAACTCCTTTAGGCAATCCATAAAGTGGAGAGCAGCCATCTGGGATCAGCTCAGAGGCTTTTATGAAAGAGGGGAGCTTCAACATAACAGTTTCATGTTCCTCAGAGTTGAAATGGAGGAATTGGATGAAACCAGGGAACAACTTGTACAAATGTTTGAAGAAGGAGTGCCACAACTGCCTTAAAGTCCATCTACTATCTGAGTAGATGAAAAATGGAAGCTGTCCATCAGTTGGACAGGCTTGCCATTACTTGCTCCCATCATCAACAGTCCAAATTATTGAATTACTATGTACATTAGTTGTACTTTGTTACATCAGTTGTAACTTTTATTTTTACATCAGTTGTAATATGCATTAGTACATCAGTTGTACTTTTGTAAAAACATGTGTTGTTTATGTAATAAAAAATCAGTATATATATATAAACAGATCTTTTACTTTACTTTGATGTTGTAATTTCATTTCAGCAAATTGTATTGTAAAAATATATAGTGATTATTGATAAAATCAGCTTAGACTGATTATTGCAAATAGGGGGAGATTGTTAGGTACAAAAAGGCCTCAGTCAAACCTGCTCTACATCTTAGGGGGAGATTTTTAATCAAACCTGTGTCATGCACTTGAAGGCATAATTTAAGGCCTGTTTATGCCTTATTGAAACCTAAAAAGTGATTTGCAATATGAGTCAAAGTTGTTTACCCTGTTGCATTCGTTGCAACAAAGGCAGATTGTCCAAGCTTTTCTATTCTGATGAGCAGCTTGGACAGATTTTAAGTGTTCTGTTCTTTGTGAACAGAACCTGTTCTTAGTGAACAGGCCAAACACTTCATGTAATATGTTTCCAAGTCCTCATGTGTTGTTTTTGGCTACAAGATCAGTTTACAAGTCGAAGACAAAGTGGAAAACAGAAACTACAAAAGGCTGCCTACGCTGTTCTACTACATGAAGACAAAAGGATATTTGAAATGGGTGACAGACCATTTCTTATATCAAAATGGCCTTAACAAAAGAAGAAAGATGCAAAGTTGACATTCCTCATTTGGAAAGACATCCCACTATCTCATTAACCCCCCCCCCCCCCCTCTACAGCTTAGAACAATACACTAGGGAAACCTTTTGGGACCTACAGTTGGTGTATTGTCTTTCAAGATTTCCTTCACAAGTTCCTCCTCATCAACAATCTTTTTAGCTCTTACAGACATCTCTGAAAATTTAAAAACTTCAAGTTCAGACACATTAATCTCTTCTTCAGCTCCTTTAATTCTCAACACTTTACCTTCATCATCAGATTCTTCGTATTCCTCAAAATTATATTTACCAGATTGTATACTCAAAGGAATTGGAATATCTTCATGAAGACTCAATTCCCTTTCGCTTTGAGCATCAACTGGGTTGTCCTTAGTGCCTCCTGCTTCTCCTGCACCTCCTCCTTCAGTCTCTTTACCTTCAAACACAACCATCTGTAGTTCAGGTTCAGCAAGCTTCCATTTCTTCTCCCCCTCATGAACAGCGTCATCAGGTTCATCACGGTCTTCATGTTTCCTCTTAGAGCCCGAAGCTTGTGACTTGCGAGTTTGCTCAAGAATTGAAAATCTTTCAGACAAGGATCCCAAAGCACTTACAACAGTATTCTCTAAACCCAACATCCTATAACTCATCACTTCAAAGTGATCCTTGCAGTAATCTCTTAAGTCGTTATTAGATATATGCTTTTCTTCCTTTTCTTCAACCTCTGCAATCGCCTTGCCTTTCAATAATCTTTGAATGTTTGACATCCGGCTCATCAGTTCAGTATACTGACTACTTATTTGGTTAGTGACACCAGCAATAACTTCATTCAACCTCGTCTCAGTCACGAATGGTAACATGCTCACACCTGGGTTACGCAGACTTCCATTTGTCACAACGGTTGAACTTGTGAAAAGCACATCTGTGTGGCCTGTGCTCAGAGTTGGCATTGTCGTAGCTCTAGCAGGACTTCCAACTACTTCAAGTGATGGAGCAATGATACTTCCGACACTATAGTTTTTGAGACAAGGACACGAAGTCCTTCTATACTTACTTCAACATATGAAGTCGGCTAAAGTGTCCTATGTTGTATAGGTTCTAAGATTTGTGCTTGAATGAATGTACACTGGGGCAGATGTGTACTAATTTCAATATCCATGGAATCCAAATGATCCCAGGATAGAGCATGTGATATATCCTCGTGAAGAATTGAAACATCTCCTTATTGAGAAGGAGATGAGTGGCTACTGGGGTGTGCAGTCGCCAGTGGGGTACTGGCTGCTTCTATGTCAATTCTCATGGGAGAGCTAACAGCAGAAGTGGTTACCCGACTTTGTATGTTTAGGGCCTCCCTCACACTCACTCTTACCATCTCATCAACTTCTATTTCCCATAAACGTTCAGATTGACATATAACAATGCTTGCCCCAGCTCCATCCACATTATCATTAGCATCATTATTATCATCATCATCATCATCATCATCATCATCCTCTCCTTCATTTCCAGCATCTTGGATATTCGATAAAGTTTGTTCTGAATCAGCCTCACCACCCCTTACTACACCCTTAACACCCTCACTCTTATCAAGGTTACCTTGTACGTCAACCCCTTGTTGACGTACCTCCTCTCCTAAAGCACCATGGGTAGGAATTCTTGGTTCTTGAGTTTCCACATGAGGGTGATCTATACGTTATAGCCTCATAGACTCAACATTTGCCTCAACATATTTCAACAAAGACTCAGGAATTGACATTATATTTGCATTCGGATCATCCTGGACTCTATGCAAACTCATCATCACATAATCCGGGCACTTCTGAAAATGTAACCTCTTAGGTATCTTTTCATTGGCCCTCAATATACCGCTGATCAATATTTGAATAATCCCTATAGAGGCACAAACTTCCTTGCACGATTAGTGGTTTTTGCAAGTACCTCATCTTTGAGGTCCTCCCAGATGCACTGAGCGAACTCGTAATGCTTATTATAAGCAACCCCGTGAAACAACCTGAGGCAGTGAATACTTCCTCGATCAATCCCAGTATGTTTTGACGTCATACATTTGTATAAAACTCCAAACAGAGTATATTATTCCCCGTTAAGACTGTTCCAGTGGAACATAGAACTTTTTGTCGGTGGTTTAGAGTATCCAAGGCTTATAAGATCTTGACAAAGTTGTTCATCGTAAAAAAAAAGTCTTCAAAATCTGCAAAGTCTGGGAAATTGACTGTATCGATGCGTATTGGTAAGAACATGTTGTGACGTTGTTTGGCCAGGGTGATCTTGGTTTTATATTAATCAATGGTGACTTTGAAATGATGATCAACGGCCTCAGGGAAGAATTTGATTGTATGCCAAAACTGGTGTAGATATATCTGTGGAATTTTTGGCTTGTATTTGAGAAGGTAACCGAGAGGGTGACCTTTGAGGATTACAACAATCACCGGATGGCAGACTTTGACAGAATTAGGATCAAACCGATGATTGTTGTCAATAAGGTTTAGGCAATGTTTAGGCTTGAGTAATATGGTGTCTGCGATGGGAGATGATGGTTATGGTCTGGTAACCGAAGCTGATATAATGGGTTTGAAAACTAAAGTTTGATTGGATGATGAATGGGAATCTGAGGAATTTGGTTATGGGTGGGGGTTCGGGAAGCCATTTATCATCTGAATGAATAAGAAACATGTTAGATATATTAGGGAAACAAATTGAATCCTACAGATAGAGAAATATGACATTTATCAAGAAAATAGAAAAAATATGTGTTACACTGTTTAAAGCATCGGGATTCGAGACAATAATATTAAAATACTACTGTTATGACTCCAAAGTCGATCGTTAAGAGACCAATGTTAATGTAAAACATATTTTAAAAATTTTACTCGAAAAATGTGAAATTTCTCTGAAAAATTAAATTTCCAACACTTAGAAAAAATTTTGGAATTTTGAACTCTCAAACTCGAATGACACAAGACCAAACTCGAATGAAATAGAAACATTCTCCGGTGGGGTGTTATGACAAACTCGAATAAAGCTAGAGTAAACTCGGGTGACATGTGAGTAAACTCGAATGAGTCTAAGAGTTACTCGGATAAAGCTTCAACAAACTCGAATGACACACTGACTTTTCGGGTGAAGTTCTCTCAAACTCGAATGAAACTTAAACTTCCTCGAAAGAAACTTTATCAAACTCGAATAACAATTAGTTTTTATCGGATGGACTCTCGATAAACTCGAAAGAAACTTAAGGATACTCGAATGACCTTTCATCAAACTCGGTTGACACTAACACTTACTTGAATATTTCTTTTTCAAACTCGAAAAAAGTTAAGTTTTCATCGGATGATAAATCATTAAACTCGATTAAAACGAAATGTTTCCCGGATGCAATGTGATCTAACTCGAATAAAAGACTAATTTCCTCGGTTAACACTTTCATCGAGTTTGACACTTACAATTATTTCTGAGTCCTAACACTCATGAAATTTTGAAAAATTCATTCCATGGACTTTCTGACCAAAAACTTGACTTGTTCCCATTCGAAATGACAATTTATACACATTCCTTTTACTAAAGTTGTTCTAAAATAACTTTAACACACTCAAAAATTCGATTTTCAGAACGTTTAAGAACTCGAAACTTTTGAACCTGAAAACTCAAATTTAATGTTGTATTTGTAAGATAAGTCTTGAAATTGGTATTCAAGCTTATATGAACATCAGGCACACATACATATGATTAATTTCAGATTTAAAACCCAAATGGATAATTTCAAATTTTCACATGTCGACACACATACTAACACACACAAATGAACACAAAACTAGAGAATAAAAACTTAAAAATACAAAAACAGTAAACGAAACCAACGGTTGAACTTGTGAAAAGCACATCTGTGTGGCCTGCGCTCAGAGTTGGCATTGTCGTAGCTCTAGCATGACTTCCAACTACTTCAAGTGAAGGAGCAACGAATGCTTTCACGGTCTTCATGTTTCCTCTTCTTCTCCCCCTCATGAACAGCGTCATCAGGTTCATCACGGTCTTCATGTTTCCTCTTAGAGCCCGAAGCTTGTGGCTTGCAAGTTTGCTCAAGAATTGAAAATCTTTCAGACAAGGATCCCAGAGCACTTACAACAGTATTCTCTAAACCCAACATCCTATAACTCATCACTTCTAACTAATCCTTGCGGTAATCTCTTAAGTCATTATTAGATATCTACTTTTCTTCCTTTTCTTCAACCTCTGCAATCGCCTTGCCTTTCAATAATCTTTGAATGTTTGACATCCGGCTCGTCAGTTCAGTATACTGACTACTTATTTTGTTAGTGACACCAGCAATAACTTCATTCAACCTCGTCTCAGTCACGAATGGTAACATGCTCACACCTGGGTCACTCAGACTTCCATTTGTCACAATGGTTGAACTTGTGAAAAGCACATCTGTGTGGCCTGCGCTCAGAGTTGGCATTGTCGTAGCTCTAGCAAGACTTCCAACTACTTCAAGTGATGGAGCAATTATGCTTTCGACACTATAGTTGTTGAGACAAGGACACGAAGTCCTTCTGTACTTACTTCAACATATGAAGTCGGCTCAAGTGTCCTATGCTGTATAGTATCTAAGACTTGTGCTTGAATGAATGTACGCAGGGGCCAATGTGTACTAATTTCAATATCCATGGAATCCAAAAGATCCCAGGATAGAACATGTGCTATATCCCCATGAAGAATTGAAACATCTCCTTTTTGAGAAAGAGATGAGTGGGTAGAGGGATGTGCAGTCGCCAGTGGGGTACTGGCTGCTTCAATATCAACTCTCATAGGAAAGCTTACAGCAGACATGGTTACCCGACTTTCTATGTTTAGGGCCTCCCTCACACTCACGCTTACCATCTCATCAACTTCCATTTCCCGTAAACGTTCAGATTAAGATATAACAATGCTTGCCCCAGCTCCATCCACATCATCATTACCATCATTATTATCAACATCATCATCCTCTCCTTCATTTCCACCTTCTTGGATATTCGATAAAGTTCATTCCGAATCACCCTCACCACCCCTTACTACACCTTCCAACACCCACACTCTTATCAAGGTTACCTTGTATGTTAACCCCTTGTTGATGTACCTCCTCTCCTATAGCTCCATGGGTAAGAATTCTCGGTTCTTGAGTTTCCACAGGAGAGTGATCTATACGATATAGCCTCACAGACTCAGCATTTGCATCAACATATTTCAACAACGACTCAGGAATTGCCATTATATTTGCATTCGGATCATGCTGGACTTTGTGCAAACTCATCATCACATAATCCGGGCACTTCTGAGAATGTGACCTCTTTGTATCTTTTCACCTCAATACACCTCTGATCAATATTTGAATAATCTCTATTGAGGCACAAACTTCCTTACACGATTGGTGGTCTTTGCAAGTACCACTTCTTTGAGGTCCTCCTAGATGCACTGAGCGAAGTCGTAATGCTTATTATAAGCAACCCCGTGAAACAACCTCAGGCAGTGAATACTTCCTCGATCAATCCTAGTATGTTTTGAGGTCATAAATCTGTTTAAAATTCCAAACAGAGTATACCATTCCCCGTTAAGACCATTCCGGTGGAACATAGAACTCGTTGTCAGTGGTTTAGAGTATCCAAGCCTTATAAGGTCTCGACAAAGTTGTTCATCGGAAACAAAGTCTTCAAAATCCGCAAAGTCTGGGAAATTGACTGTATCAATGCGTCTTGGTAAGAACAGGTTGTGACATTGTCTGGCCAGGGTGATCTTCGCTTTATATTGATCAATGGTGACTTTGAAATGATGATCACCTCCCTTAGGGACGAATTTGATTGTATGCCAAAACTGGTGTAGATATATCTGTGGAATTATTGGCTTGTATTTGAGAAGGTAACCGAGAGGGTGACCTTTGAGGATTTCAACAGTCACCGGATGGCAGACTTTGATAGAATTAGGATCAAACTAATGATTGTTGTCAATAAGGTTTAGGCAATGTTTAGGCTTGAGTAATTTGGTGTTTGGGATGGGAGATGATGGTTATGGTCTGGTAACCGAAGCTGATTTAATGGGTTTGAAAACTAAAGTTTGATTGGATGATGAATGGGAGTCTAATGAATTTGGTTATGGGTGGAGGTTTGGGAAGCCATTTGTCACCTGAATGAATAAGAAACATGTTAGATATATTAGGTAAACAAACTGAATCCTACAGATAGAGAAATATGACATTTATCAAGAAAATAGAAATATATGTGTTACACTGTTTAAAGCATCGGGATTCCCTACAGTAATATTAAATTTTTAGTGTTATGACTCCAAAATCGATCGTTAAGAGACCAATGTTATTGTGAAACAGATTTTAGAAATTTAACTCGAAAAATGTGAAATTTCTCTGAAAAATTAAATTTCCAACAGTTAGAAAATTTTATCAAATTTTGAACTCTCAAACTCGAATGACACAAGACCAAACTCGAATGAAATAGAAACATTCTCGGGTGGGGAGTTATGACAAACTTTAATAAAGCTTGAGTAAACTCGGGTGACATGTGAGTAAACTCGAATGAGTCTAAGAGCTACTCGGATAAAGTTTCAACAAACTCGAATGACACACTGACTTTATCGGGTGAAGTTCTCTCAAACTCGAATGAAACTTAAACTTCCTCGAAAGAAACTTCATCAAACTCGAATAACACTTAGTTTATATCAGATGGACTCTCTTTAAACTCGAAGGAAACTTAAGGATACTCGGATGACCTTTCATCAAACTCGGTTGACACTAACACTTACTTCAATGTTTCTTTGTCAACTTCGAAAAAATTTAAGTTTTCCTCGGATGATAAGTCATTAAACTCGATTAAAACGAAATGTTTCTCGGATGCAATGTGTTCAAACTCGAATAAAACACTGATTTCCTCGGTTAACACTTTGATCGAGTTTGACATTTACAATTATTTCTAAGTCCTAACACTCATGAAATTTTGAAAAATTCATTCCTTGGACTTTCTGACCTAAAACTTGACTAGTTCACATTCGAAATGACATTTTAAACACTTTCATTTTACTAAAGTTGTTCTAAAACAACTTTAACACACTCAAAAATTCGATTTTCAGAAGGTTTAAAAACTCGAAATTTTTGAACCTGAAAACTCAAATTAAATGTTGTATGTTGTTTGATAAGACTTGAAATTGGTATTCAAGCTTATATGAACATCATGCACACATATATACTATTAATTTCAGATTTAAAACCCAAATGGATAATTTCAAATTTTTCACATATCGACACACAGTAGCACACACAAATAAACACAAAACTCGAGCAAAAAAAAAACATAAAAATCCTAAAACAGTAAATGAAACCATCGTATACTTACAAATTTTCACTTTACAACTTGAATCAAATAGAAGTCGATTGTGTATTTTTGTTTGATTGAAGAAAATTCGAGAGGAATATTGAAGAGGGTGTACAGTGCTCGGGAATTGGAAAAGTTGAAATGAATTTTGAAATTCAAATTTAAACCCGATTCAAATGTACTCGGCCCTATTTTCTTTTCTCTCCTTTTGTCAAATCGGCCCATTTTGTAAAAAAAACATACACACACCCAACAAAAATAAAACAAAACAAAAAAATATCACAACTAAAAAAATTTGAATAACACACAAAAAAAATAAAATAAACTAAATAAAAAATAGAAAATTTAACTAACTAAAAAACAAAGTAACAAAAATAAAACTTTGCTCCCCCTTGTATTTTGCATTGATGCTCCCCTCAGATGAATATCATCTTTTAATCATGCTCCCCCTGCAGTCAAGCAGAACAAAATTATCAGATATAAAATAGCAGATAAAATTTTCAGTTTGCTCCCCCTGCACATGCCAATCCGATTCGGTTAAATCTCAGAAAAATAAAACTATGAAATCACAAGAGATTAACACACAAATTAAAAAAGTTCAAAAATTTTAAAAATAAAATTATATTTCGTAACACGTGAATGTTTAAATCTACCGATTCAGCATACCCAATTTGTATACCAAAAAATTAAATCGTTTTTCATCTGACGCTTTGGTAAACAAAGCAGCTAGCAAATATTCAGTCGGTACAAAATATAATTCTACATTACCATTTTCTACATGATCCTTTATAACATGGTACCAAATGTCGATGTTCTTTGTTTTGCAATGTTGCACTGGATTGGAAGCAATAGCAATCGCGCTCTTTGAATCACAATAAATTGGGATCTTCTGAGGTGTAAACCTGTAATCACGCAGTTGGCTCTTCATCCACAGCACTTGTGAACAGCATGATGATACAACAACATATTCGGCTTCAGCTGTTGATAGTGACACACATTGCTGTTTCTTGGATAACCAACAGACGGGTTTATCACCAAGGAATTAAACTGCGCCTGATGTGCTCTTTCTATCCATTTTATATCCTGCATGATCAGCATCAGAAAAAGCAGTCAATTTAAATGTTGATTCCCTAGGATACCACAAACCTATGTTCTGAGTACCCTTCAAATATCTTAGATATCTTTTGGCAGCGGCCAAATGAGATTCTTTTGGATTTTCCTGATATCTAACACAGACACATGTAGGGAACATAATATCAGGTCTACTCAATGAATTCATAAAGCAATGTCTGAAGAAGTTTTAAATGCAATATGAAATGATAATCAAATAGCTATCATGATCCACTGGGCAACACCCAACCATGGTGTGCACAGGTCTCAATCCAGCTGATAAATGAATGTCAATAAATCTAACAGCAACAATATATCTCAACCGGAATCTATGCATGTTCAATCTGAATATCTATAACTCACAGTTCTGGGTCTTTATCAAACAGATATAAAATCTGCCACCTGAGTTATCTCAGGATTTTATCTTTGTCAATCTGTTCTCAAGTCTTTGACCCGCTTTCGATCTCTTTATTCTTTAAATCTTTGTTCAGAATATACTGAACCTGTTCAAAATCATTCATATCATTTCATGTCAATCTCTTATCTTTATCATCATCTTTATCATGGAATTTATCATCTTTTGGTCATTAAAATCTGTAATTCTATCTGATTCTGATAACTTTCAGTTTATCAATGTTTTGTTCGTTCATATTCTTTATTCCTTTAAATTCTCCAAAAATTCTCTAAATATATATATATAACAATATATATATATATTTATATAGACATTTATTTTAACTAAAATATTAAAATATAATAATTGCATTTCGGACCATTAATTTCGGATCAGCCCGGATTGGGGTCCGGATTCGGACTTAACCGAATTAGGCACCCGAATTTGGCTTCATCCGAAATGTATACATCTGAATTCGGATCATGACCCAACCGAAATGATAATCGAATTCGGACCATTAAGGACCCGAAATATTGCATCCGAATTAGGATCAATATAGCATCCGAAATCAGAGCACCATCCGAAATAATCCACTCATCCGAATTCGGGTTCAACCGAATTCAGATCCTAAACTTCATAATTTTCCAGAAATTTGTTCTTGATGTTCATACTTGTGTTCATACGGATTTTATCAATAATCAACAAATTCTCATATTTATTAACATGCAATGTAATATTTTGTTGTAACAACATTATTTGAGTATTTTTATACTAATTTCCCTATCATAAACACACTTATTTGATCAAGATCATCCAAAATATGATATTTTTGCCAAGAACATTATTTTTTATAAAAATTCCGATTTCTACATAATTTGGATGATCCAACCCATGATTTTAGTTTCTATCACTTTTATTATCTTAAATTCATTATTTGATCAGACATTTGATAGATTTATTCAGCTTGATTAGCCTTGATGGTCTATTGTTCTAGACATGGCAATTTCACCAGTTCTTATGAACTTGGTAATGACCTCCGATGTTCCGCCATATTGACTTACTGGTAGCTAGCCCAGTATGTGGCTGATCCCCACGATTTAAGCGTGAGTGTGGCCTGAACATCATCCGATTCTATGATTCTATATCTCAATCATGAGGGCTGTAGCGGCAGCCAAGACATATCACGCTTAGATTTATGACTCCGCTTGACACGCATGTTAATATTGAAAATCTATAAACTCACTAAGCTTTGCTTACAGATGTTGCATTCTAATTTTACAGGTAAAAGCAAAGGAAAGTCACCTGCTGGACCTAGTTCTTAGGTCTACAAAGAATCAAGTCGAAGTTTTCATTGACCACTACTCAACAAAATATTTCGGTACTGATTGGCAGATGAAACTGTGGTGGTATGGGTAGATTGAATTGATTATCTGATGACATGAACTAGATTAGAAAGTACCCTTTATAAGTTAATTTAAAAATTTAATCTGTATTAAACTTAAATCTTAATAGCTTGTACTGTAATTTAATTTTCCGCATTATAATTACTCTATCTTAGTTATGGTTGATATTGTATTGCATGATGTGGGACCTAGACTGGTGAGAACTGCCCCGTAAGGGGTGGTCTTCACAGGATGGTATCAGTATTAAATTTTTAAATCTTAATAGCTTGTACTGTAATTTAATTTTCCGCATTATAATTACTCTATCTTAGTTATGGTTGATATTGTATTGCATGATGTGGGACCTAGACTGGTGAGAACTGCCCCGTAAGGGGTGGTCTTCACAGGATGGTATCAGAGCACTAGTTTGAGTGAATCAAGTATTACGTAAGTATACTTGGTCTCAAACTGAAGCAATACATATGTATCAATCATTTAGGTGGTTTGAACTGAGATAGGATGTACAGACTATTAAGATGGGAAAAAGGGTACATAGATCTAAGTCTATAAACTGATAGTTAATTGATTTTAATTTTCAGTAGAAGATGTCAGGATCAGGATCAGGTGACATACCAAGCAACATGACCCCACAACAAATGTTTGAGATGATGCAACAATTACTAGCACAACACTCAGAACAACAGAATAAGATTATGCAAGAACAGTTTCAGGCCAGAGATGAGGCCGAAGCTAAAAGACGTAATGATAAGAAAAATAAGCGAAAAGATAAGCAAGTCCAGAATGAAGAATCAGATTCTGATAATTCAAATCCAGAAACCCAAATAGCTCAGCCAAAAGGCTGCAAATTTAAAGATTTTAAAGCAAGCGGTGCCCTGAATTTTGAGGGTACAGTGGATCCAATTCAGGCGATGGATTGGATTAGTCATACGGAAGAAATTTTTAGAATCTCTGACTGTTTAGATTCTAAGAAAGTGAGCTACGCGTCTGCGTTGTTTGTTGGAGCTGCACGTGCCTGGTGGAAAACCCAGCGAAGTATCTTTGGTGAGGAGGTGATTCAGACTTTAGAATGGGAGCAGTTTCTTGAAATGTTCAATGCGAAATACTGCCCGATTGACCAACGAGATAAGATGGAGGTACAGTTGATGCAGTTGACTCAGGGAACGAAGACAGTTGACGAATACGAGCACGAATTCTCAAGACTATGCGGCTACTCTTCCTACCAAGTAGCTACCGAGGAAAGAAAGATGAATAGATTTCGTGTAGGACTCAATCCTAGATACAGACATCCCATGAGCGCAATCAAATACAAGAGTTACTTGGAAATGGTAGAAGCGGCTAGACAAATTGAGCGAGGTTACTTAGAGTACGGCGATCAGCTTTATGCTCCGTCTACTAACCCGGTGAATCCGTCTCCCCCAAAGAAACAGCGATTTGGCAGATTCTTTAGGCCAAATAAGTCTCAGTCACAATCTCAGCAATCCCATCAGCATAGTTCACAACCGAAAGCACAAGCTTATTCCCTCACGAACGAGCCACGATTCTGTAAGATATGCAGAAAGTCTCACATGGGACTACGTAATCCGGATGACGTTACTTGCTTCGCGTGTAACATGATCGGTCATAGTAGTGAAGAATGTCCACAGCAGGGACGTGGATGTGCGAAATGTGGAAAGAGAGGGCACTTCATGTATCAGTGTCGTAGCGGACCACGTTATCAGCCACAGTCATCAGCTGGAGGGTCGACAGTTAAAAGTTCTGCTGCAACACCAACTGCAAGGACACGTGCGTTCCAAATAACGGCTGAAGAGGCGAGAGAAACACCTGACGTAGTCACCGGTACGTTTCTGTTAAATACGATACCTGCCCGCGTACTATTCGATTCTGGCGCTAGTCGTTCCTTCATATCGACATCTTTTGCTCAAAAATTATATAAGTCCCCATCAAAGCTTCCCGTAGTACTTGACATTGAGACAGCCAGTAACAGTTATGTTATGGCTGATTCTGTTTACCGTAATTGTACTCTGCTTGTTGATAATATCGTGTTCAACCTGGACCTTATCCCGATTCCCTTGAAAGAGTTTGACGTCATCATCGGCATGGATTGGCTAATGAACAACGAGGCTACAATTATCTGCAACCGGCGAGTCATCAGAATCAAGTCTTCAGACGGCCAAGTATTGGAGATCAAGGGCGAGAAGAGGAAAGGTGCACATTGTTTCATGTCTATAGAAAAGGCTCACAAATACTTGTCTAAAGGTCACGACTCTTACCTTTGTTATGCTCTATCTGAGTCCAGTTCTGAAAAGAAACCTTTATCCGATATTCCTATCGTCTGTGAGTTCCCAGACGTATTTCCTGACGATATTTCCGGAGTGCCACCGGAACGACAAGTCGAGTTCAGTATTGACTTGGTTCCTGGTGCGGCTCCTATCGCAAAAGCTCCATACAGACTTGCACCTGCAGAAATGCGGGAAATGTCAAGACAACTGCAAAAGCTGTTAGAGAAGGGGTTTATCCGACCAAGTTCTTCTCCGTGGGGTGCACCTGTTCTATTTGTTAAAAAGAAAGACGGAACTTTCCGTATGTGCATCGACTACCGCGAGTTGAACAAGGTTACCATAAAGAATAAATATCCTCTGCCCAGGATTGATGATCTGTTTGATCAACTACAAGGAGCTAGTTATTTCTCAAAGATAGATCTCCGTTCTGGGTATCATCAGTTGAAAGTTAGAAATGAGGATATACCGAAGACAGCTTTCCGTACAAGATACGGTCATTACGAATTTCTCGTAATGCCGTTTGGATTAACGAATGCACCAGCGGCGTTCATGGATCTCATGAATCGCGTGTGCAGACCAATGTTGGATAAATCAGTTATCGTATTCATAGACGATATTCTGATTTACTCCAAAACGGAGGCTGATCATGCTATTCATTTGCGGCAATTGCTAGAGTTACTAAGAAAAGAAAGACTCTATGCAAAGTTTTCTAAGTGCGAATTCTGGCTCAGACAGGTATAATTTCTATTATATATGTCTTGAGCTGTTTCCTTAACTATTCTATGATTCACCTCAGAATTTGAATTTCTATCTTGATTCTTATAGATCCAGTTCCTTGGCCATGTTGTTTCTGGCGAAGGAATTTCCGTTGATCCTTCGAAAGTCGAGGCCGTTCAGAAATGGCAAACGCCTCGTAATGCCTCAGAAATCCGAAGTTTCCTTGGATTGGCCGGTTATTATCGGCGATTCATAAAGGACTTCTCAAAGATTGTTGTGCCGCTTACAATGCTAACACGAAAGAATACTCCTTTCGTTTGGACCGATAAACAACAAGAGGCATTCGATATTCTGAAGCAAAAGTTGATTCAAGCGCCGATCCTAGCCTTGCCAGAAGGTAATGATGATTTCGTCGTCTATAGCGATGCCTCTGGTACTGGCTTAGGATGTGTTCTGATGCAAAGGGGAAAAGTAATTGCCTATGCTTCAAGGCAATTAAAAGACTACGAGAAAAGTGCACCAACTCATGATCTTGAGTTGGCTGCCGTTACCTTTGCTTTAAAAATCTGGCGTCACTATCTATATGGGACTCGGTGTCAGCTCTGATACCATCCTGTGAAGACCACCCCTTACGGGGCAGTTCTCACCAGTCTAGGTCCCACATCATGCAATACAATATCAACCATAACTAAGATAGAGTAATTATAATGCGGAAAATTAAATTACAGTACAAGCTATTAAGATTTAAGTTTAATACAGATTAAATTTTTAAATTAACTTATAAAGGGTACTTTCTAATCTAGTTCATGTCATCAGATAATCAATTCAATCTACCCATACCACAACAGTTTCATCTGCCAATCAGTACCGAAATATTTTGTTGAGTAGTGGTCAATGAAAACTTCGACTTGATTCTTTGTAGACCTAAGAACTAGGTCCAGCAGGTGACTTTCCTTTGCTTTTACCTGTAAAATTATAATGCAACATCTGTAAGGAAAGCTTAGTGAGTTTATAGATTTTCAATATTAACATGCGTGTCAAGCGGAGTCATAAATCTAAGCGTGATATGTCTTGGCTGCCGCTACAGCCCTTATGATTCATTGCTATCATGACTTCTAAGACATATGCTTACATCATTGATCAGACATTTGATAGAATTGATTCAGCTTGACTAGCCCTTATGGTCTATTGTTCTAGACCCGGCTATTTCGCCAGTTCTTATGAACTTGGTAATGACCTCCGATGTTCTGCCATATTGACTTACTGGTAGCTAGCCCAGTATGTGGCTGATCCCCACGATTTAAGCGTGAGTGTGGCTTGAACATCGTAATACTTGGTCTCAAACTTAAGCAATTCATAAGTGTCAATCATGTTAGGTGGCTTGAACTGAGATAGGACGTACAGACTATTAGGGTGGAAAAAAAAAAAAAAAAGGGTACTTAGTCACTAAGTCTATTAAACTGAAAGTCACTTGAATTTTATTTTTCAGTAAGGATGTCTGGACAAGGAGGAATTCCTGATAATGTCACGCCTCAGCAACTGTTTGAGATGATACAACAACTGTTAGCACAACAAAATGAACAACAAGTCATTCAGGACTGCCCCGTAAGGGACGGTCTTGACAGGATTATCCTGTGAAGACCACCCCTTACGGGGCAGTTCTCACCAGTCTAGGTCCCACATCATGCAATACAATATCAACCATAACTAAGATAGAGTAATTATAATGCGGAAAATTAAATTACAGTACAAGCTATTAAGATTTAAGTTTAATACAGATTAAAATTTTAAATTAACTTATAAAGGGTACTTTCTAATCTAGTTCATGTCATCAGATAATCAATTCAATCTACCCATACCACCACAGTTTCATCTGCCAATCAGTACCGAAATATTTTGTTGAGTAGTGGTCAATGAAAACTTCGACTTGATTCTTTGTAGACCTAAGAACTAGGTCCAGCAGGTGACTTTCCTTTGCTTTTACCTGTAAAATTATAATGCAACATCTGTAAGCAAAGCTTACTGAGTTTATAGATTTTCAATATTAACATGCGTGTCAAGCGGAGTCATAAATCTAAGCGTGATATGTCTTGGCTGCCGCTACAGCCCTCATGATTGAGATATAGAATCATAGAATCGGATGATGTTCAGGCCACACTCACGCTTAAATCGTGGGGATCAGCCACATACTGGGCTAGCTACCAGTAAGTCAATATGGCAGAACATCGGAGGTCATTACCAAGTTCATAAGAACTGGCGAAATAGCCGGGTCTAGAACAATAGACCATAAGGGCTAGTCAAGCTGAATCAATTCTATCAAATGTCTGATCAATGATGTAAGCATATGTCTTAGAAGTCATGATAGCAATGAATCATAAGGCAAAGTCTGAAGCAATAATAAATGCAATATGAAAAGATATTCAAATAGCTATCATGATCCACTGGGCAACACCCATCCATGGTGTGCACAGGTCTCAATCCAGCTGATAAATGAATGTCAATAAATCTATCAACAACAATATATCTCAATCGGATCTATGCATGTTCAATCTGAATATCTATAACTCACAGGTCTGGGTCTTGGTCAAACAGATATATGAATCTGCCACCTGAGTTTATCTCAGGATTTTGTCAATCTGTTCTCTGTCAAATCAAATCGGACCCGCCTTATAAATCTTTAAATCTTTGTTCAGAATTTCACTGAACCTGCCCAAAATTTATCATATCAAATCATATTAATATCAGTCTTTTATATTTAAATCTTTATTTTATCTGATTCTGATAGCTTGTTGGTTCATAACTCATTTAATATTCTCAAAAGGTCGGTACATATATATATATATATATATATATATATATATATATATATATATATATATATATATATATATATATATATATATATATATATATATATAGAATTTGTGAGTTTTATCATAACCATATTATACTTTTAATTATAATAGGTTGTTTAATAACTTAATCTTAGGCTAGGAACAAAATCATACTTTCATACATATTCGAATCTAGGATGATAGATTCGAACATATACATTCGAGTTTGGGGTATTAGATTCGAAACACCTATCATTCGAATCAAATGGCTTAGATTCGAAGCACATACAAAATAGATTCTAGGGAATAGATTCGAATTAGTGATATAGATTCAAGCCATCCATAGATTCGAACCATACATAGGTTCGAAACCCACACACAACTCGAGTCTAAGGATACAGAATCGAAGCATAGCCATTCGAATCTAATGGCTTAGATTCGAAATTCACTCATTCGAATCTGTTCTTAACATTCTCGAATCTGATCATATTTACAACCCTAAAACATGAATTTCTAAGGCATAAATCACAAATATGATCAATATTAAGCCCATGTTCGATTATATTATACTTATTCTAGTTAAACTCCATAAAATAGCTTTAGATTTCATAAAATTAATAGATTCGAAAATACCGAAATATATAAAAACGTAAAAATATAAATTCTTACCTCGAATTCGTATGAAATCACGCAGAAGATAGTATATTCGTGTAGTATTCTCCGAGATCTTTCTAACGGTATATATATCTTGATAATCGGACGGTCGGTTTAAAAGAAAATTTAGAGAGAAGGTAGAGAGAGAGTAGAGAGAGAAAGTTAGAGAGAGAGAGTAGAGAGAGAGATTCTGAATTTTTGAATATAAATCACGTTTATATACTTCATCTAGTTATATTTGCTAGCTAACCTACTTTCATTTTTGTATATTATATCTCTTTTATTTATTTCTCTTTAATAATTTATTAATTCATAAATATAAATATTTATATAATTTAATTAAATATTTCATTACTTAATTAAATTATAATTCAAATAATGTAACATTATTACATTATCGGCTCAAAATATTACTGATTTACGACTAGATCAAAATTAGGTTGTTACAGAATGGGCTCCACCACGCACAAACTTCGTCCCCGAAGTTAGCTATGTTCGAACAGACTTGGATAAGTAGCTTTCATAACATCTCTCGATTCCCAAAACTGATGCGAACCTTTGTGGTGTTTCCACTGGACGAGCACCATCTGTATCTCTTTATTCCGAAGCTTTTTGGTCTTCGAGTCCAGAATACGTTCTGGCTCTTCAACCACGCGAAGCTTCTCATCAATCTGCAGGTTAACATGTGGTAATTGAACTTCCCTTTCGTCAGCTAAACTCTTCCTCAGATGACTGACATGAAATACAGGATGTATTCCAGCTAAGTCAGCCGGTAGTTCAAGACGATAAGATTGATTTCCAATCTTTTCCACAATCTTGAACGGACCAATAAATCTCGGAGCTAGCTTGTTTCTCTTTATGAATCTCACCACATTCTTCATTGGGGATACTTTCAACATCACCCAATCGTTAACCGCAAAGCTTATTGATCTATGTCGATTATCATAATATGACTTCTGCCTGCTTTGAGCTTCGAGTATGTTCCTTCTGACGAGTTGAATCTTTTCGTGAGTCAACTGTAGAAGGAAGGACCCGCTATTGGCGATTCGCCTGTTTCGTGCCAACAGGTAGGAGTTCTGCACTTTCTTCCGTACAAAGCTTCAAAAGGAGCCATCTTGATTGTTGAATGATAACTGTTATTATATGAAAATTCGACCAACGGCAAGTGGTCATCCCAGTTACCACCCAAATCAAGAATGCAGGCACGAAGCATATCTTCAAGAGTAAGGATAGTACGCTCACTCTGACCATCTGCACTTGGATGATAAGCAATACTCATAGAAATCCGAGTACCCATCCCATCTTGTAGTGCTTGCCAGAATCTGGATGTGAAACGACTATCACGATCTGATACGATAGACTTTGGCACACCGTGACGAGAAATAATTTCTGTGATGTACATCTGTGCCAATCTATCGAGGGAATATGTTTCTTTCATCGGAATGAAATGTGCTGATTTCGTTAAACGATCAACGACTACCCAGATAGAGTCGTGTTGTCTTTTGGTCTTTGGCAGCTTCGTGATGAAATCCATAGTTATATGCTCCCACTTCCATTCAGGAACAGGTAGTGGTTGCATATCCCCAAAGGGTTTCTGATGTTCTGCCTTAACCATCTGACAAACTCTGCAGCTTTCAACACACTTACCGATGTCTTTCTTCATTCCTGGCCACCAATAGTCAGCTTTCAGATCAAAGTACATCTTTGAGCTGCCAGGATGAACAGATAATTTGGACTTGTGAGCTTCAGATAGAAGAGTGCTGCGAATTGAACCATACTTAGGAACCCAGATTCGGTTTCCTTTGAAACAGTGAAGTCCCAAATGGTTCAGAGTCAGAAATTGTAGTTGCCCTTTTAGATTTTCAGAATCTATGTTTTCTTCTTTCAGCGCTTCAGTTTGAGCAATTCTGATGTCTTCAATAAGATCAGAAGAGAATATTACAGGAGTTAAGGCATAACAGCACTTTTCTGGATACACTTTTCTACTCAACGCATCCGCGACAACATTTGCTTTGCCGGGATGATATATGATCTCGCAATCATAATCCTTGATAAGCTCCAAGGATCGACGCTGTTTCATGTTCAGATCTTTTTGAGTGAAAAGGTATTTGAGACTCTTATGATCGGTGTAGAGCTGACACCGAGTCCCATATAGATAGTGACGCCAGATTTTTAAAGCAAAGGTAACGGCAGCCAACTCAAAATCATGAGTTGGTGCACTTTTCTCGTAGTCTTTTAATTGCCTTGAAGCATAGGCAATTACTTTTCCCCTTTGCATCAGAACACATCCTAAGCCAGTACCAGAGGCATCGCTATAGACGACGAAATCATCATTACCTTCTGGCAAGGCTAGGATCGGCGCTTGAATCAACTTTTGCTTCAGAATATCGAATGCCTCTTGCTGTTTATCGGTCCAAACGAAAGGAGTATTCTTTCGTGTTAGCATTGTAAGCGGCACAGCAATCTTTGAGAAGTCCTTTATGAATCGCCGATAATAACCGGCCAATCCAAGGAAACTTCGGATTTCTGAGGCATTACGAGGCGTTTGCCATTTCTGAACGGCCTTGACTTTCGAAGGATCAACGGAAATTCCTTCGCCAGAAACAACATGGCCAAGGAACTGGATCTATAAGAATCAAGATAGAAATTCAAATTCTGAGGTGAATCATAGAATAGTTAAGGAAACAGCTCAAGACATATATAATAGAGATTATACCTGTCTGAGCCAGAATTCGCACTTAGAAAACTTTGCATAGAGTCTTTCTTTTCTTAGTAACTCTAGCAATTGCCGCAAATGAATAGCATGATCAGCCTCCGTTTTGGAGTAAATCAGAATATCGTCTATGAATACGATAACTGACTTATCCAACATCGGTCTGCACACGCGATTCATGAGATCCATGAACGCCGCTGGTGCATTCGTTAAGCCGAACGGCATTACGAGAAATTCGTAATGACCGTATCTTGTTCGGAAGGCTGTTTTCGGGATATCCTCATCTCTGACTTTTAATTGATGATACCCAGAACGGAGATCGATTTTCGAGAAATAGCTGGCTCCTTGTAGCTGATCAAATAGATCATCAATTCTGGGCAGAGGATACTTATTCTTTATGGTAACCTTGTTCAACTCGCGGTAGTCGATGCACATACGGAAAGTTCCGTCTTTCTTTTTGACAAATAAGACTGGTGCACCCCACGGAGAAGAACTTGGTCGGATAAACCCCTTCTCTAACAGCTCTTGCAGTTGTTTTGACATTTCCTGCATTTCTGCAGGTGCAAGTCTGTAAGGAGCTTTGGCAATAGGAGCCGCACCAGGAACCAAGTCAATACTGAACTCGACTTGACGTTCCGGTGGCACTCCTGAAATATCGTCGGGAAATACGTCTGGGAATTCACAGACGATAGGAATATCAGATAATGATTTCTTTTGGGCTTCAGAGATAGATTCAGATGAGACATAGCATACGTAGGAATCGTATCACGACCGACTCCATAAACCTTAAGAATTCTAGAAGGACGACTATGTTGTATTAAAAGTCTCGCCGATGAAAGGTGTGTTCAGATTCGGCAAGCGTGGCAAGTTAGCACCACGATTCGTTGGTCCTTTCAAGATCACCGAGCGTGTTGGAACTCAATCTTATCTGTTGGACTTGCCAAGCGAACTGTCCAACATACACCCCGTGTTTCACGTTTCGCAACTAAGGAAGTGCAAAGAAGATGACAGAGAAAAGTGGGCCGATCATCTGAGCTACAAGATCAACGAGAAACTGCAATGTGACGAGCCTGAAGTTATTCTAGAAACAAAGATGAAGAAGTTGAGGAATCGAGAGGTAGCAATGGTGTTGGTGCAGTGGAGGACTTCTCACGGAATTTCTCAGACCTGGGAATCTGAGCAAGACATGAGAGTTCGATATCCACATCTGTTTGAGCCTTAGGTACTTCGAGGACGAAGTGCAAGCGTGGTGGGCTCATACTATAACACCTTGCTTTTATTTGCATTTTATTTTAAGTAATTTTGAGCAATTTGCGTAAAATGATGTAATTTCGAGGTTTGGTATAAATAGGAGCCGAGAGTTCATTTTCTCATTTCTTGCAAGACATATTCCTTTCCAGAGCTCCTCTCTCTAGAATTGAGCTTCTCTCTAGCTTTTCTCCCAAACCGACCGGCCAAATCTCGTGTTCTATACGTTAAAGGAAAGACCTCGAAGAGTACTACGTGAATCTCCTATTGCATGTACGATTTCATACGGATTTGAGGTAAGAATCGATCTTTTCTTTTTCTGCATTTTCGGTTTTGAAGATATGAGATTCGAGTCTATCATTTACAGGTGATTTAAAGCTAATTTCGCATGGGTTTTACTAGAATATGATAGATTATGTATAATATAATCAAACCGAGGCTTGTTGCTTAGTTTATTTGTGATTTTAGGCTTGAAAATGCATGTGTAAAGCTGTAGCTTATGAACAAACTCGAGAATATGTAGAACAGACTCGAAAATAGATAGAACAGGCTCGAATAGGGCTAGATTCGAATCATAGATTCGAATCTAATCACCAGATTCGAGATTGCCTTCGAATCTAACTTCAGATTCGAATGAGGTTTCGAATCTAATCCCCTGTTCGAGTCTGGCTTCGAGTTTGATACTCAGATTCGAGTCTGGCTTCGAGTCTGATGCTCAGATTCGAATCTAGCCCCTAAATTTCGAATTTTAATTAATAAAATTTACGAACAACGCATAAATTAGCAAAATAATTAGCTAGAAGTTATGGCTTAGAGATGTTGGAATATTGAGCTAGCAATATTAATTTAGCACATGTTCTGTAATATTGAACTTCAGATATTATACATAAGCCGTTTAGCCCAGTTGCGAGTCAAAGCCAGTGCCAGAATATATATATTGAGCCTGGATAAGCAAGTGCAAGCGTTATAAAGCAATTTAAAGCGTAAATAAGCCCGAGCAAGCATTTCAGAATATTTCAAGCATTTTCAGTACTGTGAGTAACAGTTATTCTTGTTTACATGTTTTATATGAAATTGAGACATAAATTGCTTCTATGTGACTTCTTTGGAATTCAATAGACTTTTGTGAGTGAAGGCGAACACTGTGGTACAGGTGATGCCCAGCTTATCCGGATCTTACATTTGATCTATTAATATGCATATTTATCTGCTATCTGTTTATTGTTCTGCATACTATACAGCAAACCTTGTGTTAGCGTTTCTTTGTGCATCTCATAAGCATTATATTAAGCGAGCAAGCAATTCTGATGTTCACCACTATCCCTTGAGCATTATACGGGTAGCTAGCCCCGTATCACAGATTGATCATCTGTCAGCGGTAAACCCCTAGTGGTGGCATCTCCGTTCTGCGTGAAATGTCTCAATTGTGCAGCGTTCTTTCTGGGTATTAAGCAAATGAGCAAGCAAGCAAGCAAGCAAGCATAAAAGCCTTTTTAGGCACTTTCGCCTCATATTTTACATGCATTCTTGAATATCTGTTTACTCACTAAGCTTTAGCTTACAGTTGCTACTTACAATTTTTACAGGAAAAGGTGAAGAACAAGCTGGACCTTCTGCTTAGGTCTATTATCTGATCTGCCCAGAGGACTTAGCTCATTTTCAGCTTGTGGTATAGCTTACGATGCCTTGGGTTTTGGGTAGCTGCTTTTATTTATGTTATGATGTTTTTAGCAACTTAGTACTGTAACCTTGAAGCATATGTAGTGCAAGACTTATTGTAATATTTTATTTAGCTTTATGCATTTATTCTTATTTCCTGGGATTAGCAAGCGTGTTTTAAAGCAAGGATGTGACAGCGGTTAAGTACATTAATGACCCAATAATTCCTCGATAATGAGTTACATCAACAGGTTTCCCTGAAATGTCCCCATCGAGTTTCGATTTAGATTCAGGAGCCATGGGTGTTTTCATTGGGGTACTGTTGACCATGTTAAATTTCTTCAACATGCCTTGAATATATTTTGACTGATTGATAAAAACTCCATCACTCTGTTGTTTAACTTATAGCCCCAAGAAAAAATTAATTTCAACCATCATGCTCATCTCAAATTTTTAGGACATCAAGAATGCGAACTTTTCACAAAATTCAGGATTTGTGGACCTAAAAATTATATCATCTACATGTATCTGTATCACTATGATATCTGGACCCTGACGTTTAATTAATCGGGTAGTGTCCACTGCACCTTTATTAAAACCACATTTTAAGACATAAAATGATAAGGCATCATACCAAGCTCGTGGTGCTTGTTTAAGGCCATACAGTGACTTATATAAAATATATACATGATCAAGCTACGAAGGATCTGTAAATCCTTCGGGCTAATATGTATATACTTCATGTTTTAACTCCTCATTCAAAAACGTAGTTTTTACATTCATTTGATAAACAGTAAAGTTCTTATGTGCGACAAATGCTAAAAACATCCTAATAGCTTCTATTCTAGCAACGGGGGCAAATGTCTCTTCGTTGTCTATTCCCTCCCGCTGACTATATCCGTAGACCATGAGTCTAGATTTGTTGCGAATGATGACACCATGTTCATCCTTCTTGTTCTTGAAAATTCACTTCGTGGCAATAATGGAATTGTCCTTTGGTCTTTCCACCAACCGCCAGACTCTCAACCTCTCAATTTGATTGAGCTCCTCTTGCATCGTTACTATCCAATCCGCATCCTGAAGAGCTTCCTTCACAGTTTTGGGTTCTATCTTCCTCAAAAAATTTGAGAAGAGGCATTCATTAATGGTAGCTCTCCGGGTTTGCACAGATGTAGAGGGATCACCAATGTTATTTTCAGGTGGGTGATCCCTTGTCCATTCAAAAGAATGAGGATAAGGTTGGAGTTGGTCTTGATTGAAATTTAAATCCAGGTAGGGTTGACGGGGGATAACTTCCGATGTTGTTGGAATATCAACTGAAGTAGGGGATTCAAAATTTTGAGTATTCAAGGAGTTTCTAGCTTGAGATTGTTGTACACTCTCAGATGGAATGTGTACACCAGTTGACGAAATCTCTCTAGTATCTCCTGAATTATTTGGATGTGAATGATCTGAGACTACCACAGGATCTTTAGTAACCCTGTCAGGAACCAAAATAGGAAGATCAGTTTTGGTCTTATTAAAGTAGTCAACATAAAATTTATCAAACAATGTATTAAGATCATTCATATCATTTTTTAGCTCATTTGACTTCATAGAAGTGTTCTATTGAGATTCGGGTCCTGAACTGGCATGTCCAGGAGCCATTATGATGCCCACATCAAATTTTACGTTTATGCTTTCGTTGACGGTCTTTGTGCGTTTGTTGTATACTCGGAACGCCAATGCTTCTTTTGAGTATCCGATAAAATTTCATTCATCAGCTTTCTGATTGAATTTTCCCAAGTTGTCTTTATTGTTAGGAATAAAGCATCTGCAGCCAAAGACATGGAAAATTTGATATTAGGAACTCGTTTATTAATCAACTCATAAGGCGTTTTGCCAAATCGTTTATTTATGATCGATCTCTTCTGTGTAAAACATGCAGTAGCCACAGCTTCAGCCCAGAGGAATAGCGGCAGATTCGAATATGCTAGCATCGTCCTTGCAGATTCAAAAAGCTTCGCTTTCGCCGTTCAACTACACTGTTTTCTTGAGGGGTACGAGTAGCCAAATTGATGCGATATTCCAACTGAACTAAGAAATGTCTCTAAGGACTTTTTCTTAAATTCTGTACGTTATTAGATCTAATGGTCTGGACCGAAAGCTGCAACTTGACTTGTATTTTGCGTATGAAGTCAATTATAATCTCAGTAGCTTCAGACTTGGATCTTCGGAAGAACACCCATGTATATCTTGAATAATCATCAACGATCCCCAAAAAAATTTCTTCTTATTGATGTTTTATACTCTCATTGGCCCGCAAAGATCCATATGAAGTAGCTCTAAAGGACTAGTTGAAGAATGTTCAACATTTCACTTGTGTGAAGCCCTCACCATTTTCCCTTTCTCACAGGCCACACACTGAAACACCTGTACAATAATAATCCATGTTTAACTTTAATTAACAATAATTAGTACAATAATACTTGCCAAATTAGGGTAGAATTAAAACTTTTACAACTAATGCATCATAAGTGATACATCTGATTAACAACTATTAATTCTACAAGGTTACAATTCATAATCCTGCGAACGAATAGTTAAGGCCAGGAAGTCAGCTACCCAAAAACCCATTACAAACAACCAAAGCATTACTGTTAGTCTAGAGTCTACAATCTTCGACAATAAAGAAGAATATGAACCTCCTGCTTGATAGCTCAAAACCTGAAAAGGGTAACAACTAAACGGGTAAACAACAAAAGTTGTTTAGTGAATTCTAAGATTAAAATAAATAACAATTACAAGATAGCCATGTCATTCCAACCCATATTTCCTACCAACCAAAATATAAAAGCCAATGATGGCCAATGCCAAATTAGAATGGGATCACCTCATCCTCGTTGAGGACTATCGGTGTCCCACATCAATTATTGATTTATCAGGATTCACAACAAGATGCCTCACCTCACAGAGGGCTGTTGGATTTCTAAACTATAATACCATTGCACTTCTTTGCACTGAGTACTATTAGCATTCCCGACGATTAACATTCATAGAAAACTTCTCGAAGCTAGCTGGTTCTTTAACGGAATTGACTCGAAAGGACATAAAGTACAACTGGGGTGAACATCAGGAAACGGCATTCCAACTGTTGAAGCAAAGATTGTGTAGTGCACCTATTATGTCCCTACCGGAAGGAACATAAGATTTTGTTCTTTACTGCGATGCCTCACACAATTGATTGGGTTGTGTGTTAATGCAAAGAGACAAGGTTATCACTTATTCATCGCGACAACTTAAGGTTCATGAGGTGAACTACACGACTCATGATTTGGAGCTTGGAGCTGTGGTGTTTGCTCTCAAGATATGGAGGCACTACCTGTACGGTACGAAGTGCACGGTGTTTACAGATCACAAGAGCCTTCAGCATATTCTAAACCAGAAAGAATTAAACATGAGGCAGCGACGCTGGGTTGAGCTGCTTAGCGATTATGACTGTGACATCCGTTATCATCCGGTTAAGGCAAATGTAGTAGCCGATGCTTTAAGTCGGAAGGAATGGGTTAAACACTTAAGGGTACGAGCTTTGGTCATGACTATACAGTCAAACCTAAACTCTCAAGTCCGCAAGGCACAAGAGGAAGCAGTCAAGGAGGGAAATCTGCTGGATGAGGCCTTGAGAGGAATGGATAAGCAGTTTGAAATCAAGTCAGACGGATGTCGGTACTTCATAGGCACAATTTGGCTACCAAAATTCGGAGGATTGAGGAAGCTGGTCATGGATGAAGGGCATAAAACAAGATATGCTATTCACCCAGTGTCAGATAAGATGTATCACGACTTGAAGGGAATGTACTAGTGGCCAAACATGAAGGCTGACATTGCTACATATGTCAGCAAGTGCTTAGCGTATTTGAAAGTTAAGGCTGAGCACCAGAAACCATCAGGATTGTTGGTTCAACCAGAAATACCCCAATGGAAGTGGGAGAATATCACCATGGACTTCATCACCAAGTTGCCAAAGACTTCTGGAGGTTATGACACCATTTGGGTGATTGTGGATCGACTTACAAAGACTGCACACTTCTTGCCAATCAAGGAGACTGATAAGATGGATAAGTTAACACGAATCTATCTTACAGAAGTCGTCTCAAGGCATGGAGTACCTGTATCAATTATATTAGATATGGACACCTGGTTCACATCAAGATTTTGGCAATCATTGTAAGAGGCGTTGGGCACACGCCTAGACATGAGCACAACCTATCACCCGCAAACGGATGGTCAGAGTGAAAGGACGATTCAGACCTTGGAAGACATGCTAAGGGCATGTGTTATCGACTTTGGCAAAAGTTGGGTCAGGCACCTGCCATTAGTCGAGTTTTCCTATAACAACAGCTATCACTCAAGTATTAAGACTGCTCCATTCGAGGCACTTTATGGGCGAAAGTGTCGGTCACCACTTTGTTGGGTTGAGGTAGGAGATAGCCAGATCACTGGACCCGAGATCAATCAGGAGACTATAGAAAAGATAGTCCAGATTCGGAACTGGTTAAAGATCGCTCGGGATCGACAGAAAAGCTATGCAGATGTTCGACGGAAGGATTTGGAATTTCAAGAGGGAGATCAAGTGTGACACCCTTGCCACAACAACCACCACTTACATAACACCCAAGATTAATCACCATCATATAATAACATAATGATCTGATAACCTAGTTTAAGTGTGGAAGCATTAAAATACATAAATAAAGTAGTGCAACAGTGTCAAACACCCTTACGGTGCTACAAGGTACCAAGTCTAAAACTACACACCCAATTAAATTATTACAACATCCAGAATATATTACATTACTGTCCCAAAGCATAATTACCGATTTAGTAGTAGGAATCTTCCAAGAACTTCTCACACGACCTAACTAGAAGGTCCAGCTGCAGATTTTCCCTTTCCTGTAAAAATACAGCAACTGAGAGGTAAGCGAATGCTTAGTGAATACACAGATTACGCATTTTATAAATCTTTATGAAGCCCCAAGGATAACACCGATGACAAACATCGTATACCCTCTTCGTACACCAAGTACGGATTCAGAGCCGCAGCCCCTTCGAGCCCAAAGCTCGGCATTAAACATATAATCTGAGACAAACGTACGATCTGGGATGACATACTGTCTACCAGAACCTCGGAGGGATCAGCTCCAGGTCATATAGCGCAGTAACATCAAAGTAATCGATGCGACCCACCGATCCATCACTAGATGCACAACAATCGAACGGACATGCAACAAGTATGAATGTGCATCTAAATCTACGCAAGTTAGTAGAATTCCAAACAATAAATGAAGCAACAGGTCTCAGCAGGCAAAGCTAACATAAAACATATATAAACATGCGAAATCTAATGTACTCACAGTGGGTGCGTTATTAAACTTCAATATTAATATTTCTCCTCGGAATTTCAACCGGATCCACAAAGTACCCCACTGTGGGTTAAACAACACCACAAGGGACCTGTTAAATCAGTTGCAACAATATTTCGAATCAAAAACCGTTTAAATCCATAAAACCAAGTTTTGTAAGTTTTGCAATATTTTTCCCCCATTTCAGGTCCATGTCCAAATTCGAACCACAACTAAGTTTGAACCCAACTCAGGTTCAAACCTTATCCTTGGAATATCTTTTGTTATTTTATGTGTTGACTATATGTTTCATTCAATATATTCAAGTTTGTGGACAATTATATGCATCAAATTCGAATTTGGGGGATTAAATTCGAACTTATCATCGAATTTGAGGCTAAACTCGAACCCCATAGTGTTAAACTCGAACCCCATCTCGAGTTTAGTGGTTAGATTCGAAATCCATGGTGTCAAATTCGAATACATGCTCGAATTTAGTACAAAAATCGAGTTTGTTCTTGCATTTCGACTTTGTTCTTGGCATTCTCGAGTTTGTTCATCTTTATAGCTTAAATCATACATTTCTATGCCTAAAATCATGAATATGTTAAGTATCAAGCCTAGATTCGATTATATTACGCATACTAGATCATATTCTAGCTAAAACTCAAGCAAAATCAGCTTTATTCACGCAATAAGTGATAAACTCGAATTTATGCCTTCAAAAAATGAAATAATAAAGCTTAAACGGGTCGATTCTTACCTCAATTCGTACGAAATCAAGAATCCAACCGTAGATTGTTGTAGTACTCTTCGAGATATTTCCGATGACGTATAAATCTCGATAATCGGCCGGTCGTTTGAGAGATAATCTAGAGAGAAGTGGAGAGAGTTTCTAGAGAGAGAAAGTAGAGAGAGTGTGAAAATGAAAATGAATGGCTTTTTAGCCTTTTTATTCAACTTTCATCATTTTTGCACATTTCACCCCTCAACTTAATCGGTTCCATAAAATACTGATTTATTCTTAGGTTTATCATTACTAACTTTATAATTCATAATATTCCTTAATAATAATTCAGAGTTCAAATTTTCTTAAAATAACAACAAACTTTTAAATATCCCAAATAATTGCTCATCATTCAACTTAATTATAACTTATCCACTTAAATATATCTGAATTACAGTAATTGAATTCGAGGATGTTACAACATGGACTCCACCACGCTCTAACTTCGTCCTCGAAGTTATTTGACTTCAAACAGCTGCGGATATTTCCTTAACATGTCAGCTTTCGTCTCCCATGTATGATTGGCTCCCTTATGATGCTTCCAACGTACAAGCACCATTTCGATTTCTCTGCTTCTCAATTTCTTCACCTTAGTATCTAACACACACTCCGGCTCCTCAACATACCGGAGCCTTTCATCAACTTGCAGCTCAGTGTGGTCAGCCCAATCCTCATTGTCAGCAGTAAAATATTTCCTAAGATTCCCAACATGAAATACCGGGTGTATGCCCGACATCCCTTCAGGCAACTCCAAACGATACGACTGATTACCCACCTTCTCTATTACTTTGAAAGGTCCGACGAATCTCGGAGCGAACTTTCCTCTCTTCACGAAACGAGTAACACCTCTCATAGGTGATACTTTCAGATACATCCAATCATTTACCTCAAAGTTGATTGGTTTGTGCCTCCTATCGTAGTAACTTTTCTGACGATCCTGGGCCGCTTTCATGTTCTGCCTAATCAACTGTATCTTTTCGTTTGTTACTTGAAGCAAGGCCGGCCCAGCAATTGGTGTTTCACCCGTTTCTCTCCAACAAGTGGGAGTCCTACATCTCCTTCCATACAAAGCCTCGAACGACACTTTCTTTATCGTTGCGTGATAACTGTTATTATAAGAAAACTCTATTAGTGGCAAATGATCGTCCCAATTGCCACCGAGATCTAACACACGATCTCATCATGTCTTCCAAGGTAAGGATTGTTCGTTCACTTTGGCCATCGGTTTGCGGACGATAGGCCGTACTCATAGCGATCCTTGTTCCCAACCCTATTTGCAAAGCCGACCAGAAATTCGAAGTAAATCGGCTATCTCGATCTGATACTATGGACTTAGGCACCCCATGCCTAGAAATAATCTCGTCCATGTAAATCTGAGCCAACTTCTCTAACGAATAACTTTCACGAATCGGCATAAAGTGTGCCGATTTAGTTAATCTATCGACTATCACCCAAACTGCATCATGTTGACGCCTAGTCTTCGGCAGTTTTGTAACAAAATCCATCGTTATGTGTTCCCACTTCCATTCCGGAATGGGAAGCGGTTGCAGACTGCCATAAGGTTGCTGATGTTCGGCTTTCACCAGCCGACAAGTTCGACATCTTTCCACATACTACCCTATGTCCTTTTTCAATCCCGGCCACCAAAAGTCTGCTTTTAACTCATTGTACATCTTTGTGCTTCTGGGATGTACAGAAAACTTGGATTGATGTGCCTCTTCAATAATTACCTGTCTCGTTCCACCAAATTTCGGCACCCATATCCTTCCATAAATTCCTTTCAGTCCCGACTCGCTTGTTTCCATTATTTTCATCTGTACCCTTATATCTTCATCACCAATGTTTTCTTCCTTCAAGGCTTCCTCTTGAGCAGCCTTAACATCATTTATAATGGTAGACGTTAACATAGTAGACGTCATCATGTAGCAACAATCCTTAGCATAAGCTTTTCGGCTCAAGGCATCGGCTACTACATTAGCCTTTCCGGGATGATAAAGGATCTCACAGTCATAATCCTTTATTAATTCCATCGATCGTCTCTGCCTCATATTGAGTTCTTTCTGGCTGAAAATGTACTTCAAACTCTTATGATCCGTGTAGAGTTGACACTTAGTACCGTACAGATAGTGTCTCCATAACTTCAATGCAAATGTGACCGCTGTCAACTCAAGATCATGAGTTGAATAATTCTTCTCATGCTGCTTCAACTGTCTTGAAGCATAAGCAATTACTTTCCCGCGCTGCATCAGTACAGCACCTAACCCCAACCTCGAAGCATCTGTGTAAACCACAAAATCCTCATTGCCCTCCGGTAGAGCAAGTATCGGTGCTTCGCTTAATGTTTTCTTCAGGATCTCAAATGCCTCCTGCTGCACAGTTTCCCATACAAACGGTGCATTCTTCTTTGTTAATGCAGTCAAAGGAACTGCAATCTTTGAAAAGTCCTTTGTAAACCTCCTATAGTGTCCTGCCAGCCCAAGAAAATTTCTAATTTCAGTAGCTGAACGAGGCGGCTCCCAGTTCTTTATTGCTTCAACTTTGGCTGGATCCACAGAAATCCCTGCCCCCGAAATCACATGCCCCAAAAACTGAATCTGTTGCAGCCAAAACTCACACTTTGAGAACTTGACGTACAACTTTTCCTTTCTCAGCAATTCTAATAGTTCCCTTAGATGTTCATCATGCTCAGCTTCAGACTTAGAGTACACCAGAATGTCGTCAATAAACACTATTACAGACTTGTCTAACATCGGTATGCACACTCTATTCATCAAATCCATAAAGACAGCCGGGGCATTGGTTAACCCGAAAGGCATAACCAAGAACTCATAATGTCCATAACGTGTCCGAAATGCTGTCTTAGGCACATCCTCTTCTCGTACCTTCAACTGATGGTACCCCGACCTCAAATCTATCTTGGAGAACACACTCGCCCCATGTAATTGATCAAACAAGTCATCTATCTGTGGCAGCGGATACTTGTTCTTAATAGTCAACTTATTCAACTCCCGGTAATCAATGCACATCCTCATTGTGCCATCTTTCTTCTTAACAAACAATACCGGAGCTCCCCACGGCGATGAACTCGGTCGAATGAAGCCCTTGTCCAACAACTCTTGAAGCTGTGTCGTCATTTCTTTCATCTCGGTTGGGGCAAGGCGATAAGGAGAACGAGCTACCGGTGCAGCTCCAGGGATCAAGTCAATTTTAAACTCCACTTGTCTCTCAGGTGGCACGCCAGACAAGTCTTCCGGAATCACATCCGGGAATTGTGAAACAACAGGCACATCGGCCAAAGTCCTCTTCTCAGCCTTAGCATCAATCGCATATGCTAAGTAAGCGTCACACCCCTTTGCAACAAGCTTTCGAGCTTTTACAATAGTCAGCAAACACAGATCCCCGCTTCTCCTATCCCCGTATATACATATCTCACGCCCCTTCGGAGTAGTTATCTTTATCATTCGATTCTTACACACTATATGAGCTTCATTCTCAATCAACCAGTCCATCCTGACTATCACGTCAAACTCGCTGAACTCAATAGAAATCAGGTCCAAATTGAAGACTACATCTTCAATTACTAATGTGCAATTACGGTATATGTGATCTACCTGGACTAGAGTGTTGCTAGCATTTTCTATGTCAAGTACAGCAAATAATCTAGACAGAGGCATGGAAAGTCTTTGTGCAAAAATAGTAGAAACAAACGAACGATTTGCACCAGAATCAAATAAAACTCTTGCTGGCATAGAATTTACGATAAACGTACCCGTAACCACTTCCGGGTTTTCCCTTGCCTCCTCTACGGTAATTTGAAAGGCACGAGCCGGAGCCCTTTGTGACTGACCCCGGCGGTTAACTGAACCACCACTTGAACCTCCAGAAGATCGTGTTGATGATGGAGCAGCAGCTGCTGGAGCATTCTTCCTACAGTTCCTACTATAGTGTCCCCACACCCCACACTTATAGCAAGCATCTCCTTTCCTTGGGCACTCACTCTGAAAATGGCCCAGCTCCCCACAGCAAAAGCAAGCACGTCCATTAGTGCACTTGCCAAAGTGCTCCAGATGACACTTATTGCAATATTGCGGCTCGGTGTTGATGGAATAAGCACGAGCGCGACCACGATCAGAAGAACCAGACTGTCGGCGATAAGACTGCTGAGGCGAATACTATGAAGTCCGAGAAGATCCCGAGTATCCTCCCTCACGTTGGCGCTTCGGCGGCGATGGTTGTGTTGGGTTGGTGGAAGCAGCAGCGGACCCAATTGAGTAACCCGACATAATCAGAATCTGTTCTACATTTCTGGCAGCCTCAAGTAAACCAGCAAATGTAGGGTAACGGACGTTGCTCATGACCCTCCTAATCTCAATATCCAGACCAGCCTCGAACCTGGTCACTTTCCTTTCCTCAGTATCGACTAGATGAGGCGCAAACAAACTCAGCCTCGTGAACTCCACAGCATATTGGGAGACAGTCTTAGTCCCCTGCATCAACGCCATAAACTTTGCCTCCCGTCTTCGACGCTCATCAACCAGACAGTACTGCTGAGTGAATAAGTCTGTGAACTCAGCCCAAGTCATCAGAGAAACCTTATCTAATGTCAAAGCATTCACCATAGAGTTCCACCACAAAATCGCATCATTGGTGAACATAGCGGTAGCATACCAAACCATGTCCTTCTCAGCACAGTCGCTGATTCGGAATGTTCGTTCGGTTGCCGTTATCCATTCGAGTGCAGCAACAGCGTCTCCCAATACATTAAACTCCACGGCCCCATTTCCTTTGAAATCCTTAAACCGACAACCTTTGGGTTTGTTTGATGACCCAGTGTTGTCATCTTGATTATCATCGTTGCCCCCTTCCTTTTCCTTGTTCTTTCTCTTATCCTCCCTTCTCTTAGCCTCGGCCTCATCTCGAGCCCGAAACTATTCCTGAATCATCTTGTTTAGCTCAGCCATCATGTCTAGCATCATCTCCCTTGTTTCTTCAGGTGTCATTCCTCCTCCAGACATGTTCTGAAATAATAAACATATAACTTGTTTAGTAACATGTCATTAATTTAAAGACACCACCCATTTGTCCCGTATGATAGTCAATCTCCTATGATTACTAGATCATAACCAATCTTAGTTCTGATCATTACTTAGTATCACTACAAGTCATCACTTAATGTTTGAGATCAAGACCTCACGGACACTTGAATCTCAAACTACTGCTCTGATACCATCTCGTGTGACACCCTTGCCACAACAACCACCACTTACATAACACCCAGGATTAATCACCATCATATAATAACATAATGATCTGATAACCTAGTTTAAGTGCAGAAGCATTAAAATACATAAATAAAGTAGTGCAACAGTGTCAAACACCCTTACGGTGCTACAAGGTACCAAGTCTAAGACTACACACCCAATCAAATTATTACAACATCCAGAATATATTACATTACTGTCCCAAAGCATAATAACCGATTTAGTAGTAGGAATCTTCCAAGAACTTCTCACACGACCTAACTAGAAGGTCCAGTTGCAGATTTTCCCTTTCCTGTAAAAATACAGAAACTGAGAGGTAAGCGAATGCTTAGTGAATACACAGATTACGCATTTTATAAATCTTTATGAAGCCCCAAGGATAACACCGATGACAAACATCGTATACCCTCTTTCGTACACCAAGTATGGAACCAGAGCCGCAGCCCCTTCGAGGCAAAGCTCGGCATTAAACATACCATCTGAGACAAACGTACGATCGGGGATGACATACTGCCTACCAGAACCTCGGAGGGATCAGCTCCAGGTCATATAGCGCAGTAACATCAGAGTAATCGATGCGACCCACCGGTCCATCACTAGATGCACAACAATCGAACGGACATGCAACAAGTATGAATGTGCATCTAAATCTACGCAAGTTAGTAGAATTCCAAACAATAAATGAAGCAACAGGTCTCAGCAGGCAAAGCTAACATAAAACAGATATAAACATGCGAAATCTAATGTACTCACAATGGGTGCGTTATAAAACTTCAATATTATTATTTCTCCTCGGAATTTCAACCGGATCCACAAAGTACCCCACTGTGGGTTAAACAACACCACAAGGGACCTGTTAAATCAGTTGCAACAATATTTCGAGTCAAAAACCGTTTAAATCCATAAAACCAAGTTTTGTAAGTTTTGCAATATTTTTCCCCCATTTCAGGTCCATGTCCAAATTCGAACCACAACTAAGTTTGAACCCAACTCATGTTCAAACCTTATCCTTGGAATATCTTTTGTTATTTTATGTGTTGACTATGTGTTTCTTTCAATATATTCGAGTTTGTGGACAATTATATGCATCAAATTCGAATTTGGGGGATTAAATTCGAACTTATTATCGAATTTGAGGCTAAACTCGAACCCCATAGGGTTAAACTCGAACCCCATCTCGAGTTTAGTAGTTAGATTCGAAATCCATTGTGTCAAATTCGAATACATGCTCGAATTTAGTACAAAAATCGAGTTTGTTCTTGCATTTTGACTTTGTTCTTGGCATTCTCGAGTTTGTTCATCTTTATAGCTTAAATCATACATTTCTAAGCCTAAAATCATGAATATGTTAAGTATCAAGCCTAGATTCGATTATATTACGCATAATAGATCATATTCTAGCTAAAACTCAAGCAAAATCAGCTTTATTCACGCAATAAATGATAAACTCGAATTTATGCCTTCAAAAACCAAAGTAATAAAGCTTAAAAGGGTCGATTCTTACCTCAATCCGTACGAAATCAAGAATCCAACCATAGATTGTTGTAGTACTCTTCGAGATCTTTCCGATGACGTATAAATCTCGATAATCGGCCGGTCGGTTTGAGAGATAATCTAGAGAGAAGTGGAGAGAGTTTCTAGAGAGAGAAAGTAGAGAGAGTGTGTGAAAATGAAAATGAATGGCTTTTTAGCCTTTTTATTCAACTTTCATCATTTTTGCACATTTCACCCCTCAACTTAATCGGTTCCATAAAATACTGATTTATTCTTAGTTTTATCATTACTAACTTTATAATTCATAATATTCCTTAATAATAATTCAGAGTTCAAATTTTATTAAAATAACAACAAACTTTTAAATATCCCAAATAATTGCTCATAATTCAACTTAATTATAACTTATCCACTTAAATAGATCTGAATTACAGTAATTGAATTCGAGGATGTTACATTAAGTAATGTTGGAAGTCTCGCCTTGGAAAGGCGAAATCCGTTTTGGGAAACGAGGAAAACTCAATCCTCGTTATATCGGACAATTCAAGATCACCAAAAGAATTGGCCCGGTAGCCTACCGACTCGATCTGCCCCCAGAGCTTAGTAATGTTCATAATACCTTCCACGTATCCAACCTTAAGAAGTGCCTGGCTGATGAAACACTCGTTATACCCATGGACGAGCTGGAGCTAGATGATAAATTGAACTTCATTGAACAACCCGTGGAAATAATGGACCGAGAAGTCAAGAAACTAAAGCACAGCCGGATCCCGATAATAGAAGTCAGATGGAACTCTAAGCGAGGTCCTGAGTTTACATGGGAACACGAAGATCAGTTCCGGGAAAAATACTCTCATCTGTTCTCAAATACTCAAGCAATGGAGAACACGAGCTAATTTCGGGACGACCAGGTTAGCAACTATGACCTAATCAGTATTTTCTAGCCAATTATAACCTAATCAATGGTCATTAGCAATTAATCAAAGTGATTAACAATGTTCATAAGAAAATTCAAGTCAATTAGAATCAAATTCATCAGTGTGATGAATCGGGAAATCAATTAATCCAATCGATTTACGATATGAAGGATTAATTCAACTAGTACATAAATAAATTATGATTAGTGACACTAATCATACAATAATACAATTAATTAACATTAATTATGCAAGACTAAAACAATTCATTAAAACAATGCATCCAAAAGTATTTATGAATTTACAAGAAAAGAGAAATACAAGAATACATTCTAAATACATTTATACAAAAAAAAAAATGAAAAATGCATTTAAAATACCCTTTAAGGGGCCGGCCATAGGTGTAGTACACCATAGCCTTCGACTTCAATTTTTTATTAAGAATCCCATTCACTATCTCAATCAAGTCCCTTTCACGATTTCCTTTCTCCATCACAATCTTTGGTTAGATTTTCACTCCACCTCCATTAGATGACAAATTTTCTTCTATAAATAAGACCTCAATTCCATTCATTTCCACACACTTCATAAGCCAAAAAGCTCTTCTTTTCTTCCTCCCAAAAATTGGCCACAAAGGTGCAAGAACACCAAAATTTGCAACTTTGTGTTCTCGCAATATTTCAAGCATTTTGGTGCAACAAAGTTCAAGATTTCAACTTCTACTTGTTTTCATACTTCTAATACATTAAAGTAAGTAACTACTAACTTATTACATCTTATATTTATGTTTATATAAGTCTTGCATAATATATATAATCACCAACAACAACAAGTTTCATAAAAACTCAAGCTTATAAGTCACTAGTTTTTGTTTTTAAGTTGTTTTCTTCGAATGTGTTTATAAATATATAAACACATCATGAAAGTGTAAATAATATGAAAAAAAAGTGATATATATATATGCTTTATAACTTTTATATAAGTAGTCTTTGAATAAACAACAAGAATCACTAGTTATTACAAGTTTATGAACTACGGAATTTCGGTAGAAAAGTTGCATCGACTTTGAAAAATCATAACTAATTCATAACTTAACAAAATGAGTTGATTCTTGTCTTAAAAGTTAGATCTATGTCTTAACTAAAAATCTGGAAGTTTTCATAATTTATTATGGGGTTTAGAACCCCCAAATATCATTTGGGAACCCGAAAGTTTGACAGCTCAAAAATGGCCAACATAGGGTTTTCAACAAGCTTTTTCCCTAACCTAAACATCTCGAAAAATGGTTGTTCTTGACTTTAAAATTTTTTTGTATATAGTAGTTTAATGTCCAAGAAAACCAAAGCCTAAATCGTTTTGGAGCTTGGTCAAAACAGCCTCAAAGTAGGCCGAAAACCTTCAAAAAGCTGGAAAATTATATATATATAAACTTGACGTTTTAAGTGGGTTTTATTTATAAACTTGTAATGTTGGGTGATTTAATACATAAAAACCTATATATATTATCATATATGAGAGTTATTAAGTCCCTATTATCATTTAGGGTTCGATTAAACACATCCGGTGCATCACCCATCAATCTACGCTAAATTGCATTTTACGCAAATATTTTGACATCACAAGCTCAGTGAGTCCTCATAGCCCCTATTTTTGCACTGTTATGTTTTGGGGTTGAAATACATGCTACGTTTTCATATAGACACGGAAACAACTTCATTTCTATTATGTATTACACATGTGGTTCCATCAGCCCTCAAATCATTAACCGTTAATTGTATTTATTTGTAAGCGCGAATATATTGTGGATAGATCTATCGGGAGTCATGTCCCCCATTCGGGTTAGTCTTAATCGGCTAACGGCGGATGCATATATATTCAACACACGGTATTACGTACGGGAATACTGCACAGGGCAAACTCATTTAATTAAGCTTCGGTTGCATGATGGTTTAGATGTAATACATAACATGGAATTTATGATTTATAAATTCAAACTCAACTGTTGTTGTCCATACAAGTCAGATTTATGTGTAAACCTATGAGCTCACCAACAATTTTGTTGACGTATTTTAGCGTTTATTTTCAGGAATTTAAGGCAAGTGCGCCGCATCGGAAGTATTTTCAAGCTTCCGTACTTTTGGAGTCGCATGCATTTTCATACCATTGGAGATTTATTTTCATATTTTCATTAATTTAATTATGTATTTAAATCTCTGTACCGTGCGAACTACTCTTTATCATTTCAAGCTATGTAAAACATTTCTATATTTTAAAGTTATATCGATGTATTTTTGAAAACATCCATATAGTGGTCGTTCATTATGATTATGGTTACGCTTCTGCGACGTCACGCTTCGTTGCCAACCGGGGTAGTGGGGTGTGACACCGTCGCCCATCCATCTACTGCCGTTCTTGCGTGACTTTTCCTCTGCTTGACTCTTCGGATTTCGCTCACTCCCCTCAATCTCAGTTGCCGATGCAGGCGCAACACCGCTTTGGGAGACGCATCTGTTGGCGCAACACCGCTTTGGGAGACGCATTAGTTCATCAAGGCATGAAGAAGTTAAGATGGACCTTTCAACTTGGTCTGGGCTTATTTAATAGTAAAGGGACTAAAATTGAGCTAAAAACTAAACCTAGTGTAATTTGAATTGCGTTAAAAGTTTGTTGCAACTTTGGTTTTGCTGCCCCGGGCCGAGGCCCAGCCAGCCCATAGCCATGGCCGGTCCTGATATGAGATGATTATAATTATTATTAATGCATTTTCTTCAATATTAGAAAAATAATAAAAGTGTGGATCGTTTTAATATTCTTAGTTATTATTTAAGGATAAATAATAAAAAGGATAAATGCCGTAATGGATAATTGCGAACTCTATAAATGAAAAATGTAAGGTTTTAGAAACCATTACACATATTAGAAGTAGGGATGGCAACGAGGCGGGTTCAGGGTGGGGATTGGCCATCCCGTCACCGTTTAAAAAACCTGCGGGGCCTTAACGGGGATTCTCGTCGAGTAGGCGGGAAAACTCGTGGGGATTCGGGGAACCTATTTATAACATATGATTAATAAAACGGTAAAATTTTATTTCGAGATCATTGTTAAACCTAACGAGTAAAATTTCTAGTGATTCAAACCATAAAAGAGTACAAAAATTAATAAAATCATAAACAAAACAATTATAAACTTGAATAACAATTATATATATGTGTACAAACTAATAAATTACTTATTATTATCTCTACTACTAATAAAGCATTTAGCTTTTTACAACTCATTATGCATAAGGTACAACTTCACAAAGCAACTTCTTGAATTTTAAGACTTACAAGTTATCAAAGAATTATGTACAAGTGTGTATTGCATTACAAATAAAAGCGGATTTTGTTTTATAGATTTTGAGTTCTTGGAACCGGCATCCTTGGAAACACAAACTGACTTCTCGTCTTCTCCCCACGCATGCTTATCTGTTGACTACTCTCTCCTTGCTACTCTCAACGATTGTTGATTATGGTTTCTCCGGCATCCACCGCCTTCCAACAGCAGCCACTGGTCTCCCTCCAACAGATCGACCCTGCCTTACAGAAATCAAATCTAAATCCGATTGTACGTTGGATTTCAAAATCGATTTGCAAATCGAGTGGGGTTTGTGTTTGAGATTTGGTGCTTATTGTTGGGAATAAGTAATAGAGATGAAACAATTATATTGTATATAATTGTAATTACTCAATAGTATAGGGGTTGGATTGTAAATACTCAAAGCTTGAGTATTAAGTATAAAAAGAGGTATATGTGTACTGTTGATAATAGGGGAGGGAATCTCAGATTACAAAAAAATACACGGTTAGTACAGTAGAGAGAGAAGAAGATTGCTGTCCAAGATAGCCAAGAACTCAATGTAATATTTCTCTCTTTAATCATTCAATATAATGTGTTGGATTGATAATTGTTCATATGAATTGTGTTATGTTGTATGAATTGCTAGAAAATTGAATTCACAATTGGTATCAGAGCCTAATATGGCTGAAATTGATTGAATTTTGAATCTGAAAATTGTTTTTTCAACACTGTTACATCAATTTTTTTTCGAAATCAGTAAATCAATTTTGGATTTTGATTTTGTGGATGAAATGTTCTGAAAATTGGAATGAAGGTGGAGCATTTAAAGTCGAATCTATTGTGATAAACATCAGATTTTAATTCCAAACACACAAGATTTAATTTGGATTTTACTGAATTTTTGAAAAAGTGTGTGTTCTTGAGGTTTTTGATCGATTTTTGGATTTTAATCTGAAATTAGCCAAAGTTGTTTTTCAAAAAGTGTTTGTGTGTGAAAACCGCAGGTTCGATTTCAATCTGGAATCAATTCGTGAATTTTTGTTGAAAATTGTCATTTTGAACTTGATTTTGATCAGTTCCTGTTCAAACTCGGGCAACACTGAATTCCTTGTTTTAATTGAGTTTGATCAAGTTGTTATTCGAGTTTGTTTGTGTATCATTCGAGTTTGTTTGTGTTTCATTCGAGTTTTATCAACCTATCACTCGAGAAAACATAAGTATCAATCGAGTTGCATAAGGAACCATTCGAGTTTAGTCTATATTCATTCGAGTTTGCTTAGTGTTTTGACCGAGTTTGATCCCTGTTATTCGAGTTTCATACTTCATTGACCGAGTTTCATAAAGCATTGACCGAGTTTCACTTCTTTGTAATTCGAGTTGATTTCCATTTCATTCGAGTTTAACATAACTTCATTCGAGTTGCATATCATATCATTCGAGTTTGATAATTCATCATTCGAGTTTGATCATTTATAGTTCGAGTTTCATCGTTCTTTGATCGAGTTTCAACCTTAATAATTCGAGTTTCATACTCAATCATTCGAGTTTTATACTTATTCATTCGAGTTTGGTGATTCTTTATTCGAGTTTGAGTCTTCATCAATCGAGTTTGATTCTTATACATTCGAGTTTCATCCAATATCATTCGAGTTTTGAGTATTTGACCTTTGCTGCTTAAATTGACCATAACTTTTGACTGGATCATCGTTAGAAGGCCTACCATACGCCAAATCGAAGCTTGAAAAGAGATCTACATTTCTAGAACGGGCATAGCCGGTTCGGTAAATTTTCGAGGCCCAATTCCACTCCAGAAAAAAGTTACGGGCATTTTTCTGCAGAAAATCTAAAATTTCAACGTCAAAAAGTCAAATCAGAGCTGATTTTTAACAAATTAATCATTCAAGATTCAGTTTTATTCAATCAAGATTCATTCAAATTTTCATAAGTCCATAAAAGATCTTGGAAGTTCATTTTTCTGCAATTCATAATGATGTTTGAACAATTTTCAAAGTCTGAGCTGATTGTCAAACTTACTGAATCTGAAAAGATTCGTAAGAACAATTACGACATTCTCGTTCAGTTAAATACTGATAAACATTTGGCGTTACGTGACGTACAAATACTGAATGAAGAAATTCAAAACTTAAAAGAAAAACAAAACTCTGAGAGTTGTGCTCATCAATTGAAAATATCTGAATTACTTAAAGAACTTGATGAGCTGAAACAAGAAAATTTTCAGAATGCAACTCAACTGAAATATCTTTTGCCTGAAAGATCTGATCTTTACAAGAAAGTTCAGGATCTTGAAGATACACTTTGTAAGACAAAACCAACTGATCAGAATTGTATTTTAAACAAAAATGAAGAAATTTTTGCTCTTCAACAAGAGTTGTCTTTAAATAAAGATTTGATTGAGAAGGAAAGACATGAGTTCTTACTTAAAGAACAAGATTTTAAATCAAAATCTGAATTGTTTGAAGATGAAAGACAAATGTTCTTAATCAAAGAACAATCTTTTAAATCTGATTACCAATCATTTGATCATGACAGAAATTCAAATTTAGTCATTATCAAAAGTTTGGAAGATCAGACACTTCATCTAACAAAACAATTACATGTGTTTACTTCGTCAACTGAGTCAAAGGTTAAGACCCCTTCTTCAGTGTGTTTGAAATCCAATGTTGATCACTCTGGTTTGTCTTCTGAAAGTGAAGTGAATCTAACTAACTATGCTAAGTTTGGTTCTTCTTCAAATCTTAAACTTAAGTATCTGTTAAAGATACACAGCGGCAAAGATAAAATTGTTGAACAACTTCCGGTCAAGATTTACACCGGTGAATCTTCGAAGTCAAATTTTCCTAAAGTTTCTGAAAATACTAGTCATTCTAATCAGAAAACATTTTCACAGAAAAATACAAAGTATTATCAGAAACAGGCAAGGACCGGACAGTTTTTCAAAAAGAAAAGTTCGCAAAAGTCTGATCATTCAAACTCAAGTTTCTTTAGAAATTCAGATATTCAATTTTCAAATACTCAAAGAAATTTGTTTTCTGCTTTTGAAAGAGAAGCTGATAGTTATACCTTGCAATGGGTACCTAAATCCAAGTACAAGTGGGTACCAAAACCTGTTTTGAAATGGGTACCCAAGAGCGCTAACAAGTCTGGATCCAAATCTGTTTGGATACCAAAGACATCTTAAATTTTGCAGGTTATAGGTTTCTTATCATTCCAGATAAGGACCCGTTCTTCATTTCAATAGGCTCTTGATTACTTCAGGTCAAGACCCGTGCTTCAACTCAAAATTGGTTTCTAGTTAAATTCAGACTAGAACCCGGACTTCAATGAACCAGAGACAATGGTTTTCAGTTACTTCAGACTGAAACCCAAGCTTATGCGACAAATGGCTTCTAATCACTTCAGATTAGAACCCGATTCTGAAAGACGAATCTTTCTGGAATTCCTGCCCTGCATTCAACTCTGATGCTGAATTGACAAATAGGGAGTTTTATTTTTATAATTTTTTGCTCTTTGTTTCATTTCTATGAGTTGACTAACTGTGTCTGCTTATTTCCAGGGGGAGTTTCAGATGCACTTTGACGATGACATTTTTCAAAACTATGTGTGATTTTTCACGAAAATATTTGACACACACATAAAAAGAGTTTTTGAGCTGAAAAGAAATTTTTTTATGAATCTCTGAATCTATCATTGAGATTAATTGATCTAATCTCTTTTTGAATCTTTGATTTTCATAATCTCATTTCTTCTGAGATTCGTTTTGTTAGAACTCTTCCAATTTATACTGGATTCTCCTGTTATCTCCCATGTGCTAATTCTTTCAAGAAAATCTTATTATTTTCATATCATATATCAGATTTTCCATTTCATTCTGATATCTCCCAAAATTATCTGCATATCATCTCCAATACCATATAAGTTGGATTTCATCATATCTCATGACCTTTCAAAGCTGAAATTTTTTTTGCTGACTCCGATTATGCACCAATCTGAGTGATAGGCATAAATATCGCTTCTATGGTCTAACCAGAACCGGAAGACCTACCCAAGAAGCAAACCATCTATAGATTGTGCGGGTGAGGGTTCTTTAGGTTTATTAGTTGAGAAGTGTCAGTTATCACGGGATACTGACAGGGTCGAGCAGAGATAAAATGTAAATGAGAGGGATATTGATATTGAAAGGAGATGGTGGTGCATCAGATCATGCTTTTGCTATAAAGCTGACTGAATTCATTTCTTAAAAGTGAGCCGGAGGGAGCTTAGTTGAAAAATGCTGAGAGCTGAGTGTTGAGAAAGGATTTGAAGAAAATAAAATCCTACCAACACTGTGTCTGCTGGGTAATCCACATAATCTATCAAGCCCTAGGTGACTTGATATTGAAAAAGACGTCATGGACCCAGTGACGCATGCACTTAACCCCACCAACTACTCAGTTATCTCTCAAAAGATTTTCGTTTCAATAATCACGGAGACACATTTCTATCGATATGTCATTCGGATATTATTGATATTGAAACAAGGAAGACATTTGCTCCGGATCTATCTAGACGCGACACCGTCCAATGAGTGCGGAATCCTCGTTAGCGGCTTGACGGTAAGATCACTCGCACGGAACACGAAGACTGCCACGATGTTATACGAACGACGACGAACGTACCTACACGATGATTCTCTCCGAAAACACTCTCTGAATACTAGTAAACTTGAGATCGCCTTTGCTTAATTACTCTCCGAAATTCTGCAAAAGTCTAATAATTATTCGAGTTAATCCTCAATTATACTGACCATTTCGAGTTTGTCTTGGGACAAACTCGAACCAGGCCCAAGGCCCATTCGAATTTGTCCACTTGACAAATTCGAATCTACCATAAGTGCAAATTCGAATTTAGTCTAAATTCGAATTTCACCATCAACTTTATGTTTGATTTTCTGTCTTAACTTATGTTTGACTATATCTTTGATCTTTTATATTTGAACTTCTTGTAACCCATTACATCAAGTTCAAACATACAATCAACCAATATCAAACACACATAATCGCATATATCAAACACTAGTCAATATTCAATATCAAGTAGATAGACTTATACAAAATGCTGACTATACTTAGACTGCTATCGTCACACAGGGTGTACCAACAGATTATGCAGTTGCTGCAATTTTAGGACAAAGATTTGAGAAAAAGCCAGTGGTGATTTACTACGCAAGTAAAACTTTTAATGAGGCACAGATCAATTACACAACTACGGAGAAAGAATTATTAGCTGTAGTGTTTGCCCTGGATAAATTCAGATCCTATATTTGGGAGGGGGGCAAAAGTAATTGTGTTCTCTGACCACAGTGCTTTAAGACATTTGTTGGCAAAGAAGGATGCCAAGCCTAGATTGATTCGGTGGATCCTTCTATTGCAAGAGTTTGATTTAGAAATTAAAGATAAGAAAGGCACAGACAATGTTGTTACCGATCATTTATCAAGGCTACAATTAATCCCAACAAACTCAACAGATCAAATCAGGGTCTTCTTCCCTGATGAACAATTATTATCTGTATCTAAAATTCCTTGGTTTGCGAATCTAGTTAATTATTTCATAACAGGAAGATTGCCAGAGCACTGGAACTCACAACAAAGAAAATATTTCTATGCTCAAGCAATGCAATACATTTGGGATGAGCCTGATCTATTTAAAATAGGAGCAGATCAAATTATAAGACGATGTGTCCCTAACTCGGAACACGAAGATATTCTTAAACACTGCCATGCATATGCATGCGGTGGCCATTTCAGCCCAAAGAAAACTGGCCACCGGATATTGCAGTGTGGGTTTTTCTGGCCCACAATATTTAAGGATGCATACGAGTTTATTAAGAGATGCAAAAGATGCCAGCAAACTGGTGGTATCGCAAAAAGAAATGAAATGCCTATGACCCCGATATTAATTGTCGAAATATTTGATGTATGGGGTATTGATTTTATGGGACCATTCCCTAAATCATTTGCATATGAATACATCTTAGTGGCAGTAGATTATGTTTCCAAATGGGTGCAAGCAGAAGCTACACGCACTAATGATAACCGGGTTGTGTGTAAATTTGATAAAAGAAATATTTTAGCACGACACGGTATTCCAAGGGCTATTATTAGTGACGGAGGGTCACATATTAATAATCAGCATTTTTTTAAACTCCTTAAACAGTATGGAGTTAATCATAGAATAGCAACACCTTATCATCCGCAAAAAAGTGGACAAGTCGAGATCTCTAATAGAGAGATCAAAAGAATCCTTGAGAAAACTGTCAGACCTGATCGTAAAGATTGGTCTAAAAAATTAGAGGATGCTCTATGGGCATACAGAACCGCATTTGAAACACCAATTGGTATGTCCCCATACAGACTTGTGTATGGTAAGATTTGCCATCTCCCAGTGGAATTAGAACACCGAGCTCTATGGGCAATCAAAAACACTAATTTTAATTTACATGATGCTGGTGTTGATAGGAAATTCCAATTAAATGAACTGGAAGAAATTCGTAGAGAAGCCTACGAAAGCGCTAGAATTTATAAAGAGAAAACTAAGGTTTTCCACGATAGAATGATTAATAATAAAATATTTACCAAAGGAAATAAAGTTTGGTTATTTAATGCAAGACTTAGATTATCTCCTGGTAAATTAAAAAGTAAATGGACAGGTCCATTTATTGTAACGAATATCTACCCACACGGTGCGGTAGAAGTACAGGACCTGAAAGGTGATGAGCCATTTGAAGTAAACGGACATAGACTTAAATTATATGTTCAATGGGCCACCAATGATATGTTAGTATCTGAGATCATCTGACTACAAGATCCTAAGGTTAATTAATTAGTTTAGGAGAAGTACGTCTGGCTGAAGACGTAAAACTTAGTGCATTCTGGGAGGCAACCCAGAGTAATTTGATTATTTGAATTTTATTTTTAAGTGTGTTTATTTGCTTATTTGTGTTACTTGTGTGTACCCAATTAAGTTGGGAGGATTCATCCTCCTGAACCTGGTTGTCTTTAGAAATTAGGATTTAAATTAAATAATAAGACCCCGCATCAGAAAATGAAAATTTAAGCACGTAACAGAATTATTTTAACCCAATAATACGAGCGTAAGTTGGGGAAAATACCCATAAAAATCAAAAAATTAAAGAATTAGGGTTCCAAGACCAGTGCACGGCCCAGATCGTAAATCCAGAGGCCCGGGCGCAGGTGGGCGCAGGCCTGCGCTTGCCCTGCGGCCCGACGCGCTCAAATTCTTATAAAAATTGCAGTGATCACTCCCATAAGTTCAAAACCCTAATTCCAGTTCCAGAAGACGGCGATTTCGATTTTCTAAGCCTAAAAACATCAAAAATTTGTCTTTTCTACGTCAATTCTTTGATCCAACGTTTGTTTATCGCTAAGGTTAGCAAGGTATACTCATTAGAATCCCTTAAACTTCATTCTACATCAGTTTCACTACGTTTTATCACGCATGCATGAATTGATTTTTTGGGAATTATATGGTTTTTATAGAAAAAGGGTTATTAATAATTTTCAAATGTTCATTTAACTAATATAAAATTATTTTTGCAAAACTTTTGTAAAAATCAAGCATTTTTACATATTTATTATAAATTATAAACTTTTTGTCGTAAAAGCTGATATTTTTATTGATTATTTAAAGTTCATGCATTCGATAGGGTTAGATTGGGCTCACATTGTTGGTGAGACTTAAGATTAGTTAATTATTATTGAAAAAGGTTGTTAAAATTGTCATGCATTATTTATATAAAAACCCCACATTTTTAATCCTTGGTTTTTTTTTGCATTATTTTTAGATGTCAACCCAATATCATGCAAACTGTAACCGTCTGGGAACCTCCCAAAAACCTAGAATGAGAACCCACGACCCTAGGGATGTCCGTTTTGAAAAACCACTTAATGTGGAATTCCCTGATATTCCCCCAAACACTAACAATGGTAACCCCCTAGGTTTCTCATAGAGCGTACCATAAAAGAGTGTGATTTTGACAATTTTGAAATTTTGGAGTGTTTTGTGAGGCTAGGATGGGATAAATCTATACAATGGGAACTTCCATATATCCACACTAGTTTGATCCAACAGTGGTTCGCTACTGTTCGGAAAACAGAAGAGGAAGAAGAACATGACTTTGAGCTCACAGGATTTGTAGGAAACAAGAAAGTGTAAGTATTTAGGAAAATCCTTTGTGAGGAATTTGGTATAGACGCAGATATTCCAAGGCCTAGGGAATTTTGGTCATCTTTAGATCTTCAGGGGGTAGACCGAGGAAAATTGGTGGATGGTCTAAGAAATGGGATGGAATGTTAGCCCCTGTATAAGGAATGATGATAGAAGAGGCGAGAGAGTATGTCCATTATAATAGAGGTGATTTATGCCCATTAGCAAAAGTGTTGTGGAAGTTTGTTACACTCAACTTGCTTCCTAGAAGCCAATACACCACTGTTGTTAGATCCCAAGAGATACTGCTAGTGCACCCATTAATGACTGGACACCCGACAATATCCTTTAGGTACATTATCATGCAAAATTTGTGGGAATGCCATGTCTTAGGCCAAGGGATAAGTTACCCCCATCGTAGGATGTTAACCGAATTATTCGTAATAGAAAAGACTGTGTCTGAGGATTTGCCCATACAGATACTTAACTCAAATACCTTATGGTTTACAAGATTTACGATGGTAGGGCTAGTTTTTAGCGTACCAAGAGGGTTTTCCAAATTCGTTGTCCAAAGTCTACTAAAGTAACCCAAATCCCTTTCAAAGCCCCAGAAACTGTACCTGAAAGACAGAATAATAAAGGAAAAGCCCGAATGGAAGTTGATGAAGATGATCAGAGGCCGTGGAAGCGGGTCGAGACCGTTGATCTTGTTTGGGATCAAGTGCACAAGTTGAAGGAAACAGTTGGAGGTTTAGTAAACGCAAACAACATTTTGATTAAGGAGATCCAAAAGCTTCGGGAAAAAAAAGAAGAATGAGCAATTCTTTAACACGCACTCAGACTTGCTCACCAACCTTCAGATCACTGTCGGAGAGTTGGAAGGAACCTTCACATCTCAGACCGAATGATAAATTTTGTAATTATTTGAATATTTATTTTAATTGCGTGTGCTAAAACATTAAGTATGGTTTGTATTTTATTTTTTCTAATGTAGTGGTTTTGTTTGTTTGATTTGTTTATTTATGTTATTTGGATTGTAATAGTACCTTATTTTTATTTTAATATTAAAGTGTGATGTTTATTTAAGTTGAATTATAAAAATTAAATTTTGTTTGTTTTATTATTTGTTTAATTTTAATTATTTTGAATAAGGAATATATACCGATCTATCTTTCTATGTTCTTAACCGATAAATTCGTCTTGATGTGACGAGGACGTCACAAAAGTCTAAGTTGGGGCGGGTAGGTTATAAGGATAAATTAATTAATTAATTTAGCCCTCACAAAAAAATTTTAGACTACATTCCATATCAAAAATTAGAAAGATTTACAGCCCCGCGTACCAAAACAGTAAAAAATTAAAATTTCAGCAGAGTTGGGTGCAGGGGGGGCGAAGGCCAGCGCTGGCCCTGTGTCCCGTCGAGTTTAAAATCATTTTTGAGCCCTAATTCACCATCTTCACAACCCTAGAACAAGAAACCACGGTTGGGTGTGCAGCTTTCTCCCAAGAACATCATTTTTGTGCCCTAAATTTGAAAATTTAAGCTTCAAAACACCTACATTTTCTAAAATATCAAAGATAAATGTTAGAACTCACCTCTTTGTGGGTAGTTTCATCCATTTTTGAAGATTTTTTAGTAGAGAAAGTGTGAAAGAATAAAGCCAGATTTGTATCAAGTAAAGCTTCCAATTACCAAGGTTAGTGTTTTTATTGAGTTATTGCAACTTATTTCATACTTTTTGAGCAAAAATGAAAGCTTGAGCTTCATGGTCATTCATGGAGTTTTCATGGTGATTTTGACTTTTTAGAGTCAAAGTATGTAAAATTGCATTACTTTGATGATAACCTTGATGTATGTTTCATGAGATATGTGTTTATTTGTTAAGTTCTTAATTTTTCATGATTAATTAGTAGAAATTAATTTGAAGTTATAAAGTTGGTTGCTATAATGTGCATATATTGTTAAAATTATAAAACTTAGGTGACTAGCTTAAAAATAAATTTTATGTGCTAAATAATTTTTTTTAAATATGATAAATGTTTAGTGCGTAAAATAATGGCAAATTAGAAAATATATATATAGGATGCAAAATGAGAGCGTAAAAGAGTATATATATATATAGTGCATCTTTTTAAGTGAGCGTAATTGTGAAAATTGCAATTATAGGTTACATTATTTAATTTATCTCATACATATTGTGGTTGGTAGGCACAAATTATAGATGGCAAAGAGAACGAGACAACGAACCCAAAATGTTGATATCCCAATAGATTGGTCTCCAAACCTCCTATTATCCCAACACCCCGAACACATTAGAACACATTTATTTTTATATAGGAAATATTCAAATAAAGTGTTGACTGAAAAGAGGGTTAAGAGGAGTGATTTTGAGGATTACGGGATCCCATATCTTTTTGACTATTTTGGGTGGGAAGGTGTGTTGGAGTTGGGTGGTAATGATATTTATCAATCTAATGTAGTCGAGTGGATGTCCACCCTACGAAGGGAGACAGAGTGTTCAGCAAACGACTTTAGGTTGATAGGCACCGTCCATGATAGGAACGTGGCGATGGATGCACAAATCCTTCGCCAATTATTTAATCTAGATACTGGGGTAGGCTACAAAGAGTCTGACCAGCAAGGGTACGAGTATAGGAATGAGGCCCAATTGGCTTTCACTGATATGACTTGGTCAGGGGAGTGGACGGAGCATGTTAATAGAGTCTTTATCCCATCCATTTTGGAGTCCGAGTCCTCCACTTCCTACAGCCGAAAGGCTTTATCTCCAAGGTGTAAGGTGCTTCACAAGATTCTTGTGAATAACATCTTACCTCGTGATAGTGACCTGACAAAAGTCAGGCATAGGGATATCACTATCCTTCACGTCCTTTTTAAGGGTAGGCCCAGACTGTCCTTTGCATGGACAATTATGAATGACTTATGGGCCATGTACGACACGAGAGAGAGGACGATCATCCCCCATGCTTGGTTGATCTCCAAGTTCCTTGAGAGGACGGGCTCACTTTCGCCCGATTCCCTGGTATCCGCCATTTCGGCGACGTTCTTTACGGACACCATGTTTCCTACCTTGATTTTTAGGGAAGTTGACGAAGGGTTCGAGATATTCGACAAAGAGACTAATAAGTCGTATATCGAGGACTATACTGAGGATGAGAGGAGAGAGAGAGAGAGAGAGAGAGAGAGAGAGAGAGGAGAAGGCCGCCAGTGAGGCGGAAGTTCGGCATTTTAAGCCGAACCTAGGTGTGTCTACCTCGCGTAGTCGAGGTAATGACAGTTTTGATTTTTACCGCATGATGAGGCGGATTGAGGATATAGCCGTGGGTCAGGGTGAGTTCCGAGAGGATATGACCCAGAGGCTAGATGAGATGAATGGGTGTATGACCCATATTTATGATAGGGTCAATCACTTAGCGGGTCGGGTAGATCAGTTACAGGATGGGCAGAGAGCCCTGGCATATCAAAATGCCTACTACTAGCACCATGACTGGGCATATTGGGAGGGAGTCCGACACCACGAGGAATCCATGGCCGGTATGCCATATCAGTCTTATGAGGATTACACAATGCCAGACTATCAGGCCTATAACCCTGTCGAAGATACTTATCAGCGCTATCCGGCGCATGGAAGGCAGGACCTCCCAGACCCGATGCCTCCTCATTTGGTTCCGCCGACTGCACAGTTCACCCATGGCCAGCACCCGTATACCGACTTATTCAACAGCGTCTTCGGTCCTCCTCCGTCGCCTCCTCCATTTGAGTGATCGGGTTCTACCTTTCCTTGTTCTTTACTTTTATTTTATTTTATTTTATTTTGTTATGCATTTAATTTCTTTATCGTAATTTCATTTTTAGTTCTTAGCCGAGTCCTATTTAGAATTTATAATGTTTATATAGTCTGTCATTCATTTCCCATTTGAGTCTCGTTTTCCGATCAGGCCGTGGAACATGATGATACTTAGAAAATACATGTGCGAGGGAATTAGCTAGTCTTGACAGGATATTTTGTAATTAAGGAAAGTGTCGTAGTAATTATTAAAATTTTTGCCGTGTAAAATGAATTCAAGTACGTTAAATGTATTTGGGCTTAAATATAAGTAATGTGTCAAAAGATTCTGGAAACCCATGCAATAAGGGGGAGAACTTAATCATGTTTTAGCCTCAAAAGTAATTTAATTGTAGTCTAGATGGTTCGGGAAATTAAGTCCGTAGGGGTACCACTCATACCTAATCCCCTAAAACCATTTGGTTTGGGAGCGGTTGACCGAAATCTCGTTACATGGACCGTCTAGCTAATATAGTGAAAAGAAAATAGATATAAGCATAGTATTAAAAAGAAAATTTGTTGTAAACATGCAAAGAGGAAAAAGATGGTCGGAAGACCCACGTGTTTTAAGTATTGTAACCTTGAGCTAAAAGGGTATTTTCAAAAGTGAGATACATTATATATATTATAAGAGAAGCATATTTTAACTGAAAACGTCTTCAATTTACTTGTTAAGAATTTTAATGCATTAGTACGAAGGCTAGCTTGACATGAAATTCCTAGACTCACTGCCAATTCTTGCTCGTTACTTAGTGAATTCTGATTCCAAAATCTTGTTCGGGGACGACCAAGAGTTAAGTTGGGGAGATTTGATAAGTCTATAATTTATATGGTTTCTGAGTCATATTATGATCATTTTAAGCACTGATACTTCGTAAAATCCATATTATCACTCCAAGTTTGTATTTCAGGGCCAAGATGATAAAAAGAAGCAATCCGGGACAATTCAGAGCAAATCGGGCTGAGGGGGGCGCGCCACCCTGCGCTCCGCATAGCGCCCAAACTGCTTAGATACGTTCCAGCACACGCCAGCTAAACCCTAGCCGCATCCGGGTCCAGGCCTGCGCTGGTGCGGTGCCAAAACGCATTTTTCAACCCTGGAAACCCTAATCTCGATTCCCTACAAATAGGAGTGAAGGGGCAGCTTTGGAGAAGAGTCCCGACGTGTGTGCAAGTGTGCCGAAGCTCTGCCGGAGTGGATCTACGATACGAGAACGAAGACGGTGGTTCGCAAGCTACCCAATGGCTCAAATCTGTGATTGTGACAAGCATACGATGAGCGGCTAATCCCGTTAGCCGTTTGCAGAGGATCTACAGCTAAGTTTACTTTTCTTTAATTTCTTATGTTTTGATATATTCGTATTGAGCTAGATATATTATGTGTATGCAAATGATAAACATTTGGCTATGATTATGATTATGTGTTGCGATTTGTAAAAGCAATATAGTTTATAGTGGTGTTATTATTCATGCCGAGTCCATTAGTTTAGGGATTAAGACGAGTATTAATGTTGCATACGCTATGCCGAGAGTTATTGGTTAAAATACATTTGATTAATTTAGTCGCGCAATTGATTATGTCTATGTGATCGTTGCATGAATTATAGTGAGTAATACTTATGCCGTGGTGATTCCGTGAATGGATATTCGTCTCTTGATTGTTTATCTTCTTCGTTAGTCACTTCCTTCTTAATTTTATTTACAAGCAATAGCAAATCATTACTCTAAACAACTCATTCAAATCCACAATTTCACAATTTAAATGCTTTCAATAAACTTAACTTATATGGCTTATAACCTAATCCTAATTACGACCACACTCCCTGTGGATTCGACCCTTACTTCTCTAGCTAATTAGTGCATTTAAGGATTAAATTGGCGGGTCGCAACGACGGCCCGTCACGAGTTTCCAAAGTACATTGAGGATTGAAGAACTGCTTCAAGAGGATGGTAATGTGAAGCGTAAAAGAGAAAAAGTTTAGAGGCAATCTTCTCTGGTCGCCAAACTCACCAGACAACTCAGCATTCATGATAACTTAGCAGCTGCAGCTTTAAGTGTGTCAAATGGTACTGCAAGTATTCATGCTTTTCAACTTGTTTAGAATCTTACTTTGACTATGACCATTTTAACTGTTGAGATTTTGTTGTATTTGTTACTTTAATGTAGCATTGTCAAATAAGTTTGTTTCTGAATATTGTGAGTCATACGCTTTTGATTGGTAGCTTTAGATTTTCCAAAGCTGTTGGTAACTATTAAGGAGGGATTCATGGACTCATGGTTAGGATTCATTGGATTTTAGTAAATTCTTTGAGATGAGATCTTCACTAATTTACTGGATGTTAAATGATAGCTTTAGAATAAATTTGCAGCCATAGGAATTTAATGTTGGTCTCAAATAAAAAAATTGATAGATGCTTAAAGCTCTCACCAAGAGTTGATATTTGATCTAATATGAAAATCTGAAATTCAATCTTAAATCCAGGTTTAAAAATATCCTACTTTAAAATAAAGAACAAAAAAAACTAAAAGTAAGATGTAATCAGGTTTAAATCTGAATAACCAAGCTTTTGAATTAAGAAAAATTGAAATCATTAAGGACAAAGGCAACAATTATGGAATTTTTAAAGGAGGTAATGATGTGTTTTTTATTGTGGTGGTGGAAGGTTGAAAGGTGACTCTAGAGCCAGCACACAAAGTAAAGGGCATAGCAGTAGAGCCATACTTCCATTCATTTCTTTTCTTCTTTGTAACAAGTAACAAGCATGTGAGTTTTTTTCTTTAAAACCGTAGCTAAAAATAACTCTGGTCTTGGGGATGAACCTATTGACATAGAGGACTTGGTCAATATCGGGAAAAGTAGTGGACTGTTAGTTTTCAGCTTTTACTTGAATGGTATTGATTTTGCTGCAACATGCTATTCTTTCACTCTAAATGCAGATGCCCTTATTACATGTATCGAGAGCTCCATACAACTATCTTATCGACCCCATCAACAAAAAATCTTTGAGCATTGAGTGGGAAAACAGTATACTATAATTTGATGAAGCTCACAATCTGGTAAGTATTATTACCTGATAAATGAGCTTATTCAGCGTTACCAAGAGATGTATGTATGCGTGGTAATTTAATGCTTATGAAATGAACTTTCTTCTCGTGTTTCATGAAATATGTAGGAGGGCATATGTGCAGAAAAGTGGATCACTGAAGTTCCTATCGACTCCAAAGAATTGGATTTTACCAAACCTGGCCCTTACATTTATGAGCTGCTTGGTGATTTAAATATCACACACAAAAACTCAACCATGCTTCTAGATACGATTGAGGATGCGACTATACTAATTCAGGAAGGTATAATGTCAATACTATTAATATTAATGTCCCGAAACTCAGAACCACTGTGTGTGGTGCTTATTGGGTTTTCTGGTGAAAGTGTACAAGCATGGCATTTTTTCTTAGATTATTCCTAAGTTATGAATGGTTTTAACAATAACTGCTCTTATCTTTTTTGGGTTATTATTTATGTTTGAACTTATCTACATTATATTACTATATTAGGTATTGATATGTAGTATATCCATTCTACTGATGCAGCAAAGACACCTGGTTCTCAAAAGACAAAAGGAACCCTTGATCTTAAATGTTAGTACTTGCCTTTTATGTGAATTTAACCCTTGATCTTTTCCTACAATCTATGGAATGTGAAAGTTTTTGTTGATTATTAATCTTTTCCCACAATCTTTTCCTGCATTTTTGTTGTTTCCATTTAACCTGCTCCACTCCCATGTTCATTGATCATTGCCCAGATACAACATAATTGGTTCTTATTCTTGGTCTTTTCAAGGGTTGATTGCACCAAACGTGTTGCACTTTCTGTCAAATTCTATTTTGGGAATCATACTATTAAAAATGACTGGAAGTACGTTACATTTTTGTGAAATTAACCCTGTTATCTTTCAAATTTTAGTGCATCATAGTACATGTACCAATCATCTGCAATGGCAAAAAGATGTGGACTCAACTCTCCAAACGTGGCCCCTTTGTACTACTCCATCATGTGGACGTCATATAATTGTGGTAATCTTCGATATGGGTTTCCTGCTATTAGAATGTTCTGTGTAAGTCTGTTCATATCAAAGTTAATAATTTATCAGTTTTCCATCATTCTAATGAGAGCTTTGGTGCCTTTCTGTTATCAACTTATGTATATTTCGTTGAGGTCAAATTTACCAACCTTTTCTACTTTTTTTTGACTGTTAATGGTTATTCGTTTTGGGTTTTGATAATAAATTCAGTTAAATTGGTGAGTTGAGAATATGTGTGTGTGTAACTAACAACTAACTTTGCCAGACTACAAAATACTTCAATATCAAGTCATGGGAGCAATCATCAACAATCTGCACTTCCTTTTGGTATCCAATCAATTTATCAATTCTACACATCAAGTGTTTGAAGAAATGCCAAAAATTTAAATTTCTAAATCCAATTATGTTACTACGACTTCACTGCTGATTAGGTTTTCCATTTTACCTTTTTGGTTTCCATTTCTAATATTGTCCATTGGCATATAGGCTCTACAACCATGTTTTGGGATGAAATTTGCTTTCATTGTGCAGTCAGTTAGCGTGTTTCCCATTTGAGTATCATATAGATTAACATAGCCCTAATTTATATATTCCATCCCAAACTTGGGCAAAAAGTTTCCCACTATCATAGACTTATAAACAAAGATTGGACTCAATTTGCAGCTATAATAGAACTTTTTCATGATTGTTAAAACACTGAAAAAACAACTCTATTGTAGCTTTATCACAACCATGTAACAGCCCAGTTTAACACCAATAACCCCTTTGTTACACCTATACTTACGGTCCATTTCCAGCCACATCATATCCTCTTTTTACGTAAAAAAAACATCATTTTAGAGCACCATAAACAACCTCATTCATAGTCATATAACATCCCTTTTTTAAGCCCCACAAAACAACATTAAACAAGTCATACACATAACAAAATTTTTCAAAAAACCACAAATGTCATTAAAAAAAAAACTTGAGCAGTAAAACAAGATAACTTCTCTCTTTTGATTTATAGTTTATACTTGCATTTATAGTTTGATTTAGATTTATATTTTATTCTTAAGCAACATAACTCCAGTTTTATGTACTAAATGACTATGTTTCTAATGCTTTTAAGCTTTAGATTATGATCTTTATACGCCAATTTTTAGTTTCAAGCAATTTCAAGCTGATTCCTGTATAACTTTCTTGTATCCTTTTTTATTTGAACAGCTATTGAGAACAATTTATTCTTCTTAGATTATTCGAATCCTAATTCTTGATATTTTGTTGTTTCAAGGTTGATTTTGACGAGGCTTTTTTTATGGCGAGTAGATAAGAAAGATTTTTTTTCTTTGGGCAGTTACTGGTTTAACAACATTGTTCCTTGGGATCGATATTGGTGTTCTTGTTGGGGTGAGCATGTATATATTTCAAAGTTCTTCACAAGGCTTATAAAATTTTATACCTTGAGTATTGCCTGGATGAACTGTTAGCATTGTACTGTTTTTCTTCTCATGTTTTTTTAATTTCCAAACAAAATGACCAAGGACCGGTGTTGTGCGAAAGACATCTGGCAAGTGATCTTCTCATAGTCCCAACCATGGAAAATCATCTCGGTAATCTAAAATGTGTGCAACAATACTAATGACTACATTTTTTTAATATATGTGAGACTTCAAAAGCTTGCTAGGCTGCTAGCACACTGATATTCTAATTTCCAAAATTTCATCCTCCGTATATTGTATATATTTAGAAATAAGATAAAACCATCCACACTTCCTATAGAGGACACATATTTGGATAATTGGAGATAAACGGTGACTGGAAATTTTCACACGTGAAAGTAATTTGATTTTGTCCTAAATTTCAACCAGGTATCATTGATGAATTCACCGTCTTTTAACAGTAAGCCATTTTGGTTCAAACCCCTTGAAATCGTTACAAATTTGACCTTTATGATTTTTACGGGATTTGCTGTTTATATGCTAAAAACTTATGATCTGACAAATTGAAACCATGTTGTTATATGTTTAGGCAAAGATATCACCTACTTGCCCTTTGCATAACGCGAATTAATGTTAATCAAATTTGCTACAAAATCTACCGCTCGAAGGGATGTTTTGGACATTGCCAGCATCTTTCGAGCTAAGCCTGTTGATGTTTCTGATCATACTATTACGTTAGAGGTACTTTTCTTCATGATTCATTCGAACTAGGTAATTAGCTTCGTATAATCTCTTTCTGATATCTTCCACTTGAAATATCTCAGCTCACAAGAGACTTAAACAAATGTTTGCACTGATAAAATTGTTAGACGGGGGCCTTTTCAGAGAGAAAGATCATTCAAGAAACACACATCCCGTGTTCATGTTGCTGAAATCTGCAATGCTTTGAGCAAAAGCCTTTACAAACCATCTCCAGGGTATTTTTTGCATTAGGTAACCTTGATACGTTCATTAAGAAGATACTATCGTCTTTCTATAAATTATCTTATTCTAGAAGAATCTACAACATCGTGGATGATGACCCTGCCCCACGAATGGAAGTGTTTTCATTTGCTCATAATCTGATCAATGACAAATTGTCGTCTCTGATAAAGAAAGTGGCGTCACTAGCAACAAATGAATTACTCGCTAGTGAGGGAGGTTTAAGGGGGGAGAAAAGAGTAGTGAATGCACGTATGAAGACCGAACTTGGAGTTAGGTTGCTTCACCCGAGTTATAGGTCTGGATTGCAAAGCATTTGTGACCAGATGCCTTCATGTTCATGTGAAGAATCACCATCTGGTGACTAAAATTTGTTCATCTTGGAGCTCTTGATGTATAATCATCTACCAACCATCAAAAGAGAGAATGATGTAGAAGCAGTGGAAGTTTTATGAATATGAATCCAATATTGTTTTAGATTCTGTGCATCATCCAAGTCAACCTCTTAAAAAATGATTTTGTTTATCCATACAGATGTTTATTAGTAGAAGTGTGTAAGTTGATGATTCTTTTCTTCATTAATGATTTGTGTATGTGCTTGTGCGTGAACATATAATGTAAGACTGGACTGTTTGGAAGTTGCAAAATCATATCTTTTTTTCACATATTGCAAATGGTTAGATTGTCCGCAATGAACATCCTACCTCAATACTCAAAAGTTATCTCTTCTTTGGATGGAAAATAGGATTAATTGTACTGGAATTTAGGAGTGTTTTGAGAGGCTAGGATGGGCTAAAGCTATACAATGGGAACTTCCATATATCCACACTAGTTTGATCCAACAGTGGTTCGCTACTGTTCGGAAAACAGAACAGGAAGAAGAATATGATTTTGAGCTCACAGGATTTGGAGGAAACAAGAAAGTGTCAGTATCTAGAAAAATCCTTTGTGAGGAATTTGGTATAGACGCAGATATTCCAAGGCCTAGAGAATTTTGGTCATCTTTAGATCTTCAGGGGTGTAGAGAGAGGCAAATTGGTGGATGGTCTAAGAAACGGGATGGGATGTTAGCCATGGTACTTGGAATGACAATAGAAGAGGCGAGAGAGTATGTCCATTATAATAGAGGTGATTTATGCCCATTAGCTAAAGTGTTGTGGAAGTTTGTTACACTCAACTTGCTTCCTAGAAGTCAAGACACAACTGTTATAAGATCCCAAGAGATACTGCTAATGCACGCATTAATGACTGGACAGCCGACAATATCCTTAGGGTACATTATCATGCAAAATATGTGGGAATGCCATGTCTTAGGCCAAGGGATAAGTTACCCCCATTGTAGGATGTTAACCGAATTATTCGTGATAGAAAAGACTCTGTCTGAGGATTTGCCCATACAGATACTTAACCCAAATACCTTATGGTTTACAAGATTTACGATGGTAGGGCTAATTTTTTAGCGTACCGAGAGGAGTTTCCAAATTCGTTGTCCAAAGTCTTCTAAAGCAACCCAAATCCCTTTCAAAGCCCCAGAAGCTGTACCTGAAAGACAGAATAATAAAGGAAAAGCCCTAATGGAAGTTGATTAATTAAGATGATCAGAGGTCGTGGAAGCGGGTCGAGACCGTTGATCTTGTTTGGGATCAAGTGCACAAGTTGAAGAAAACAGTTGGAGGTTTAGTAAACGCAAACAACATTTTGATTAAGGAGATCCAAATGCTTCGGGAAAGTCAAAAGAAGAATGAGCAATTGTTTAACACGCACTCAGACTGGCTCACCAACCTTCAGATCACTGTCGGAGAGTTGGAAGAAACCGTCACATCTCAGACCCCAAATGATAAATTTTATAATTATTTGAATATTTATTTTAATTACGTGTGCTAAAACATTAAGTATAGTTTGTATTTTATTTTTTTCTAATGTGGTGGTTTGGTTTGTTGGGTTTGTTTATTTATGTTATTTGGATTGTAATAGTAATTTTTTTTTTTAAAGTGTGATGTTTATTTAAGTTGAATTATAAAAATTGAATTTTGTTTCTTTTATTATTGGTTTAATTTTAATTATTTTGAATAAGGAATATGTACCGATCTACCTTTCTATGTTCTTAACCAATAAATTCATCTTGATGTGACGAGGACGTCACAAAAGTCTAAGTTGGGGAAGGTAGGTTATAATGATAAAATTAATTAATTAATTTAGCCCTCACAAAAAAAATTTTAGACTACATTCCATATCAAAAACTAGAAAGATTTACAGCCCCGCGTACCAAAACAGCAAAAAATTGAAATTTCAGCAGAGTTGGGCGCAGGGGGGGCGAAGGCCAGCGCTGGCCCTGCGTCCCGTCGAGTTTAAAATCATTTTTGAGCCCTAATTCACAATTTTCACAACCCTAGAACAAGAAACCACGGTTGGGTGTGCGGCTTTCTCCCAAAAACATCATTTTGATGCCCTAAATTTGCAAATTTAAGCTTCAAAACACCTACATTTTCTAAAATATCAAAGATCTAGGTTAGAAATCACCTTTTTGTGGGCAGTTTCATCCATTTTTGAAGATTTTTGGGTATAGAAAGTGTGAAAGAAAAAAGCTAGATTTGTATCAAGTAAAGCTTCCAATCACCAAGGTTAGTGTTTTTATTGAGTTAATGCTACTTATTTCATACTTTTTGAGCAAAAATGATAGCTTGAGCTTCATGGTCAATCATGGAGTTTTCATGGTGATTTTGACTTTTTAGAATCAAAGTATGTAAAATTGCATGATTTTGATGATAACCTTGATGTATGTTTCATGAGATATGTGTTTATTTGTTAAGTTCTTAATTTTTCATGATTAATTTGTAGAAATTAATTTGAAGTTATAAAGTTGGTTGCATAAATTTGCATGTATTGTTAAAATTATAAAACTTAGGTGACTAGCTTAAAAATAAATTTTATGTGCTAAATGTTTTTGTTAAAATATGATAAATGTTTAGTGCGTAAAATAATGGCAAATTAGAGACTATATATATAGGATGCAAAATGTGAGCGTAAAAGAGTGTATATATATATATAGTGCATCTTTTTAAGTGAGCGTAATTGTGAAAATTGCAATTATAGGTTACATTATTTAATTTATCTCATACATATTGTGGTTGGTTGGCACAAATTGTAGATGGCAAGGAGAACGAGACAACGAACCCAAAATGTTGATATCCCATTAGATTGGTCTCCAAACCTCCAATTATCCCAACACCCCGAACACATTGGAACACATTTGTTTTTATATAGGAAATATTCAAATAAAGTGTTGACTGAAAAGAGGGTTAAGAGGACTGATTTTGAGGATTACGGGATCCCATATCTTTTTGACTATTTGGGGTGGGAAGGTTTATTTGAGTTGGGTGATAATGATATTTATCAATCTGATGTAGTCGAGTGGATGTCTACCCTACGAAGGGAGACAAGTCGTTCAGCAAACGACTTTAAGTTGAAAGGCACCGTCCTTGATAGGGACGTGGCGATGGATGCACAAATTCTTCGCCAATTATTTAATCTAGATACTGGGGTAGGCTACAAAGGGTCTGACCAGCAAGGGTACGAGTATAGGAATGAGGCCCAATTGGCTTCCACTGATATGACTTGGTTAGGGGAGTGGACGGAGCTGGTTAATAGAGTCTTTATCCCATCCATTTTGCAGTCCGAGTCCTCCACTTCCTACAGCCGAAAGGCTTTATCTCCGAAGTGTAAGGTGATTCACAAGATTCTTGTGAATAACATCTTAACTCGTGATAGTGACCTGACCAAAGTCAGGCATAGGGATATCACTGTCCTTCACGCCCTTCTTAAGGGTAGGCCCAGACTGTCCTTTGCATGGACAATTATGAATGAGTTATGGGCCATGTACGACACGAGAGAGAGGACGATCATCCCCCATGCTTGGTTGATCTCCAAGTTCCTTGAGAGGACGTGCTCACTTTCCACGATTCCCTGGTATCCCCCATTTCGGCGACGTTCATTACGGCCGCCATGTTTCCTACCTTGATTTTAAGGGAAGTTGATGAAGGGTTCGAGATATTCGACAAAGAGACAAATAATTCGTATATCGATGACTATACTGAGGATGAGAGGAGAGAGAGAGAGAGAGGAGAAGGCCGCCAGTGAGGCGGAAGTTCGGCATTCTGAGCCGAACCTAGGTGCGTCTACCTCGCGCAGTCGAGGTAATGACAGTTTTGATTTTGACCGCATGATGAGGCGGATTGAGGATATAGTCGTGGGTCAGGGTGAGTTCTGAGAGGATATGACCCAGAGGCTAGATGAGATGAATGGGCGTATAACCCATATTTATGATAGGGTCGATCTCTTAGCGGGTCGGGTAGATCAGTTACAGGATGGGCAGAGAGCCCTGGCATATCAAAATGCCTACTACCAGCACCATGACTGGGCATATTGGGAGGGAGTCCGACACCACGAGCACTCCATGGCCGGTATGCCATATCAGTCTTATGAGGATTACACGATGCCCGACTATCAGGCTTATAACCCTGTCGTAGATACTTATCAGCGCTATCCGGCGCATGGCAGGCAGGACCTCCCAGACCCGATGCCTTCTCATTTGGTTCCGCCGACTGCACAGTTCACCCATGGCCAGAACCCGTATACCGACTTATTCAACAGCGTCTTCGGTCCTCCTCCGCCGCCTCCTCCATTTGAGTGATCGGGTACTACCTTTCCTTATTCTTTACTTTTATTTTATTTCATTTTATTTGTTATGCATTTAATTTCTTTATCGTAATTTCATTTTTAGTTATTAGCCGAGTCCTATTTAGATTTTATAATATTTATATAGTCTGTCATTCATTCCCCATTTGAGTCTTGTTTTCCGATCAGGCCCTGGAACATGATGATACTTAGAAAATACATGTGCGAGGGAATTGGCTAGTGTTGACAGGATATTTGATAATTAAGGAAAGAGTCGTAGTAATAATTAAAATTTTTGTCATGTAAAATGAATTCAAGTATGTTAAAATTTATTTGGGCTTAAATATAAGTAATGTGTCAAAAGATTTTGGAAACCCATGCAATAAGGGGGAGAACTTAATCATGTTTTAGCCTCAAAAGTAATTTAATTGTAGTCTAGATAGTTCGGGAAATTAAGTCCGTAGGGGTACCACTCATGCCTAATCCCCTAAAACCATTTGGTTTGGGAGCGGTTGACCGAAATCTCGTTACATGGACTATCTAGCTAATATAGTGTAAAGAAAATAGATAGAAGCATGGTATTAAAAAGAAAACTTGTTGTAAACATGCAAAGAGGAAAAAGATGGTCGGAAGACCCACATGTTTTAAGTATGGTAACCTTGAACTAAAAGGGTATTTTCAAAAGTGAGATACATTATATATATTATAAGAGAAGTATATTTTAACTGAAAACGTCTTCAATTTACATGTTAAGAATTTTAATGCATTAGTACGAAGGCTAGCTTGACATAAAATTCCTAGACTCACTGCCAATTCTTGCTCGTTACTTAGTTAGTTCTGATTCCAAAATCTTGTTCGGGGACGACCAAGAGTTAAGTTGGGGAGATTTGATAAGTCTATAATTTATATGGTTTCCGAGTCATATTATGATCATTTTAAACACCGATACTTCGTAAAATCCATATTATTACTCCAAGTTTGTATTTCAGGGCCAAGATGATAAAAAGAAGCAATCCGAGAGAATTCAAAGCAAATCAGGCTGAGGGGGGCGCGCCACCCTGCGCTCCACATAGCGCCCAAACTGTCCAGATACGTTCCAGCACACGCCAGCTAAACCCTAGCCGCATCCGGGCGCAGGGGGGCACAGGCCTGCGCTGGTGCAGCGCCAAAATGCGTTTTTCAACCCTGGAAACCCTAATCTCGATTCCCTATAAATAGGAGTGAAGGGACAGCTTTGGAGAAGAGTCCCGACGTGTGCGCAAGTGTGCCGAAGCTCTGCCGGAGTGGATCTACGATAAGAGAACGAAGACGGTGGTTCGCAAGCTACCCAATGGCTCAGATCTGTGATTGTGACGAGCATACGATGAGCGGCTAATCCCATTATCCGTTTGCGGAGGATCTACGGCTAAGTTTACTTTTCTTTAATTTCTTATGTTTTGATGTATTCGTATTGAGCTAGATATATTATGTGTATGCAAATGATAAACATTAGGCTATGATTATGATTATGTGTTGCGATTGGTAAAAGCAAGATAGTTTATAGTAGTATTATTATTCGTGTCGAGGCCATTAGTTTAGGGATTAAGATGAGTATTAATGTTGCATACGCTATGCCGAGAGTTATTGGTTAAAATACATTTGAATTAATTTAGCCGCGCAATTGATTATGTCTATGTGATCGTTGCATGAAATTATAGTGAGTAATACTTATGCCGTGGTGATTACGTGAATGGTAATTCGTCTCTTGATTGTTTATCTTCTTCGTTAGTCACTTCGTTCTTAATTTTAGTTACAAGCAATAGCAAATCATTACTCTAAACAACTCATTCAAATCCACAATTTCACAATTTAAATGCTTTCAATAAACTTAACTTATAAAGCTTATAACCTAATCCTAATTACGACCACACTCCTTGTGGATTCGACCCTTACTTCTCTAAATAATTAGTGGATTTAAGGATTAAATCGGCGGGTCACAACGACGGCCCGTCATGAGTTTCCTAAGTACATTGAGGATTGAAGAACTGCTTCAAGAGGATGGTAATGTGAAGCGTAAAAGAGAAAAAGTTTAGAGGCAATCTTCTCTGGTCGCCAAACTCACCAGCCAACTCAGCATTCATGATAACTGAGCAGCTGCAGCTTCAAGTGTGTCAAATGGTACTGCAAGTATTCATGCTTTTCAACTTGTTTAGAATCTTACTTTGACTATGACCATTTTAACTGTTGAGATTTTGTTGTATTTGTTACTTTAGTGTAGCATTGTCAAATAAGTTTGTTTCTGAATATTGTGAGTCATAAGCTTTTGATCTGTAGCTTTAGATTTTCCGAAGCTGTTGGTAACTGTTAAGGAGGGAGTCATGGACTCATGGTTAGCATTCATTGGATTTTAGTAAATTCTTTGAGATGAGATCTTCACTAATTTACTGGATGTTAAATGATAGCTTTAGAATAAATTTGCAGCCATAGGAATTTAATGTTGGTCTCAAATAAAAAAATTGATAGATGCTTAAAGCTCTCACCAAGATTTGATATTTGATCTAATATGAAAATCTGAAATTCAATCTTAAATCCAGGTTTAAAAATATCATACTTTGAAATAAAGAACAAAAAAAACTAAAAGTTAGATGTAATCAGGTTTAAATCTGATAACCAAGCTTTTGAATTAAGAAAAATTGAAATCACTAAGGACAAAGGCAACAATATGTAATTTTTAAAGGAGGTAATGATGTGTTTTTTATTATGGTGGTGGAAGGTTGAAAGGTGACTCTAGAGCCAGCACACAAAGGAAAGGGCATAGCAAAAGAGCCATACTTCCATTCATTTCTTTTCTTCTTTCTAACAAGTAACAAGCAGGTGAGTTTTTTTCTTTAAAACCGTAGCTAAAAATAACTCTAGTCTTGGGGATGAACCTATTGACATAGAGGACTTGGTCAATATCGGGAAAAGTAGTGGACTGTTAGTTTTCAGCTTTTACTTGAATGGTATTGATTTTGCTGCAACATGCTATTCTTTCACTCTAAATGCAGATGCCCTTATTACATGTCTCGAGAGCTCCATACAACTATCTTATCGACCCCATCAACAAAAATCTTTGAGCATTGAGTGGGAAAACAGTATACTATAATTTGATGAAGCTCACAATCTGGTAAGTATTATTACCTCATAAATGAGCTTATTCAGCGTTACCAAGAGATGTATGTATGCGTGGTAATTTAATGCTTATGAAATGAACTTTCTTCTCGTGTTTCATGAAATATGTAGGAGGGCATATGTGCAGAAAAGTGGATCACTGAAGTTCCTATCGACTCCAAAGAATTGGGTTTTACCAAACCTGGCCCTTACATTTATGAGCTGCTTGGTGTTTTAAATATCACACACAAAACTACAACCATGCTTCTAGATACGATTGAGGATGGGAATGTACTAATTCAGGAAGGTATAATGTCAATACTATTAATATTAATGTCTCGAAACTCGTAACCACCGTGTGGTGCTTATTGGGTTTTCAGGCGAAAGTCTACAAGCATGGCATTTTTGCTTAGATTATTCCTAAGTTATGAATGGTTTTAACAATAACTGCTCTTATCTTTTTTGGGTTATTATATATGTTTGAACTTATCTACATTATATTACTATCTTAGGTATTGATACGTAGTATATCCATTCTACTGATGCAGCAAAGACACATGGTTCTCAAAAGAAAAAAGGAACCCTTGATCTTAACTGTAAGTACTTGCCTTTTATGTGAATTTAACCCTTGATTTTTTCCTACAATCTATGGAATGTGAAATTTTTTGTTGATTATTGATCTTTTCCTACAATCTTTTCCTGCATTTTTGTTGTTTCCATTTAACCTGCTCCCCTCCCATGTTCATTGATCATTGCCCTGATACAACAAAATTGGTTCTTATTCTTGGTCTTTTCAAGGGTTGATTGCACCAAACGTGTTGCACTTTCGGTCTAATTCTATTTTGGGAACCATACTATTAAAAATGCCTGGAAGTACGTTACATTTTTGTGAAATTAACCCTGTTATCTTTCAACTTTTAGTGCATCATAGTACATGTACCAATCATCTGCAATGGCAAAAAGATGTGGACTCAACTCTCCAAACGTGGCCCCTTTGTACTACTCCATCATGTGGACGTCATATAAATGTGGTAATCTTCGATAAGGGTTTCCTACTATTAGAATGTTACTTGTAAGTCTGTTCATATCAAAGTTAATACTTTATCATTTTTCCATCGTTCTAATCAGAGCTTTGGTGCCTTTCTGTTATCAACTTACGTATATTTTGTTGAGGGCAAATTTACCAACCTCTTCTACTATTTTTGACTGTTAATGGTTATTCGTTTTGGGTTTTGATAATAAATTCAGTTAAATTGGTGAGTTGAGGATATGTGTGTGTAACTAACAACTAACTTTGCTAGACTACAAAATACTTCAATATCAAGTCATGAGAGAAATCATCAACAATCTGCACTTCCTTTTGGTAACAAATCAGTTTATCAATTCTACACATCAAGTGTTTGAAGAAATGCCAAAAAACATTAAATTTCTAAATCCAATTATGTTACTACGACTTCACTGCTGATTATGTTTTCTATTTTACCTTTTTGGTTTCCATTTCTAATATTGTCCATTGGCATATAGGCTCTACAACCATGTTTTGCGATGAAATTTGCTTTCATTGTGCAGTCAGTTAGCATGTTTCAAATTTGAGTAACACATAGATTATCATAGCCCTAATTTATATATTCCATCCCAAACTTGGGCAAAAAGTTTCCCAATATCATAGACTTATAAACGAAGATTGGACTCAATTTGCAGCTATAATAGAACTTTTTCATGGTTGTTAAAACATTGAAAAAACAACTCTATTGTAGCTTTATCACAACCATGTAACAGCCCAGTTTAACACCAATAACCTCTTTGTTACACCTATACTTACGGTCCATTTCCAGCCACATCATATCCTCTTTTTACGTAAAAAACATCATTTTTGAGCACCATCAACAACCTCATTCATAGTCATATGTAAGGTCTTGCACTACACAGATCTATCTAGACGCGACACCGTCAACGAGTGCGGAATCCTCGTTAACGGCTTGACGGATACAGCTCTCACACGGTACACGGAGACTATCACAACGATGTACGGACGACGACAAACGTACCTACGAGATGATTCTCTCCGAACTAACACTCACAATACTGATAAACTCGAGATCGCCCTTTTGCTTAATCTCACACGAATTCTGCAAAAGTCTACTAATGGTTCGAGTTAATCCCTAATTATAGAGGCTAATTCGAGTTTGTCATGGGCCAAACTCGAATCAGGCCCAAGGCCCATTCGAGTTTGTCCCCTTGACACTCTCGAATCTGCCTCATAAAGCACATTCGAATTTACCATAGATTCGAATGTCATTAATGATAATTTCAAATTTATTCTAAATTCGAATTTCACATATTAAACTTATATTTGAACTTACGTTTTAACTTATGTTTGAAATTATCTTTGAACTTTATGTTTGAACTTCTTGTAATACATTACATCAAGTTCAAACATACAATCAATAACTATCAAACATATATAAACACATATATCAAACACTCGTTAATACTCAATACTTTGTAATATTACTTGAACCAAAATGCTAGTACACTTAGACTGCTATCGTCACACAGGGTGTACCAACAGACTCCCCCTTGACGATAGCTTCTAACTAACTATTTATATTTTGATTAAGTACTAGAACTATATATACTACTACCTGCATATAAACATGCATCATACATACTTTCACTACCTTCTGGAACTTCCTAGCATCAAATCTCCAACCTTCATGAAAGAAGATAGGCTGATCATTCAGCTTCTGTAGGTCGTCCTTCGATAGATTTATCAAATGCAGTGGATCATATACCTTCAAAATGACCTTCTCGTCTTGATCCTCCATGATTGCTTCAGCAGTTTCATTATCAACGTACCACCACTTCATGTTGTTCAAAACATCCTGTGGCATCGTCTTCATTGGCACTCTCTTCAAACATCTTACAGGCTTGTATACCATTCTAGCCCATGGTCTACCTGTATGAGGATCTATTCTTAATGCATCCTCGACTCTCTTCCCAGTTCTTGGCTTGAGCCTTTCAAATTTCCCTGACCGACCCTCTTTCCTAATAATTCTCGCAATTACTTCAGCATAAGGGTCGTCACCAATATTTATCAGCTCTTTCCATGCCAATTCTTTCACTTCAACCTTTGGCAAAGTATTGAAAACTTTAAGCGTTCGCCTTAGGTATTGTAGACCATTTCTCCTTTTTAATATGAACAGCTGCAGTTCTCGGTCAAAGAACCAGCTTATAATGCCTCCAGAGAGATTTTCTGCACCGGGAACCCTCATCTTCTTCTTCATTTTCGGCTTTTCCTTCTTTTGTTCCTTCTTGAACCATAGATTCAGTAAATCGGCCCTGGAAGGCTCTTTTTCTACTCTTTCAAATTCAGAATCTTCGACCGAGGCTATCTTGATCTCGTCTATATCAATCACATTGTGATTATTGCGCACATACAACTCCGTGATAGGTTGTGAATTTATGATCACCTCGTTGACATTATCGTCCTCGTCTTCTATCACTTCGTCGTCAGATTGCCAATCAACAATATCCTCAGGCACAAACTCACCCTCTTCCAGGTCTTCCATTTCATCTTCAAAATCAAAACCAAAGTCTAGAGGGTCTTCATCGATATCCATTAATGCTTCAATCATTTCATGTATCTCAGACTCTGTGACTTTTGAGGAACTTGCTTCTCCTCCTTCTGTTCTACCTTGACTAGGCTCCCCCTGAACTTGAGCATACAGAGCAGCAGGAAAATCTACTGGCTCATTATCTTTTGGTGTACTGGGATCATCGCCTTCATCATCTCCACCCCTTGGTAGCTCCTCCTGATCCCGACAACTCGTCTCCCCCTGAGCCTTTAGATTTTTCAATAATTGCTCAATAAGGGATCGCATTGATCGAATCTCGGCAGCTTGATTGGAAACAAAAGTCTTCAGCTCTAGATTTTCTTCCTCCATTTTTCCAACTGATCTCTTCAACTCAGCATTATCGTTGTCTATTTTTGCATTATGAGCTTGAATTTCACCGAGAGCTTTAGTCAGACCAAAGATTTGGACTTGTTGGAAGTCGACCTTGCTTTTTAGCTCAGAAAACCTTTGATTTTCTGTGAAGGTTGATGATGTGGATGGTATGGATTGTATGGGAGTTGGAATGATTGGCGAGGGGATGTATGGTTCAACAGGTGGTGGTGGTGGTGGAATGGTTGTTTGAACAGGTGGAGTTTGAGGAATTTCTGGCCCAGAAGCAGAGGCCGAGGAAGCTCCCTGCATGAACCTATGCCGTTTGGCTCTTTGTCGATGTACCAAGGTGCTACCTCCTCTTCTTCATAATCCGAGTCATCTGACTCCCCTGAAGCTCTTTTCCTTCTAACCTCTTCCTCAGTCACAACTAAATGTGATCCATATGTCCCTATTTGGATGGACGGATCTGCAGTTACAGTATCTGGGGCCTCAACTTCAATCTCCTCAGTTTCTTCAGAATCAGAAGTAGAAATGGCTTCGCCTTGTGGCTCAGATTGGTAGTCATCAATTTGTTTAAAAATATCAACTTCTCCTTCTGGAGGCTCCAATAGATCTCCAACTAGTTCAGCCGTGATTTCCTCATCAGCATTCGGACCTGCTGCCCAAATCTCTTCCAACGTTTGTAATGTCGGATCAGATACAGATGGTGCACTTGAAGGGCCAGCCTCTTCCGGCTCTTGAGCTTGGCTTGTAGAAGGCCTATCTTCCTGAATTTGTCTCGCGGATGGCCTTTGCCTCCTTCGTTGTTGTTGAGGCCTTGGTTGCTGCTGACGCTGTTGTTGTGGTTGCTATTGCTGTTGCTGCGGAACCTGCACATCCCCTGCCCAGTTGGCATCTTCAGGGACTACAAAATTAGGATCGATTACAGCACCAAACAATGGTCCCTCCACTGGAATGGCTAATCTTCCTCGATGAGAGGAGCAATCAGCAAATATTCTTTTGTCGATGACCGCAACACTCTGAATTTCATTGAGCTGTGGCAGATTTGGCAAGACGTGCCTGATTAGCATCATCACGAAGCGTGGATATAACAAAAATCTTTCTCTTTCTGGAGCTGTTATTTGATGAACGAACTCAGAAAAGAACATTTCCGTAAAGCTGAATTTTTGATTGTAGACTAACGCAATCATCCCCGACTGGATCTTTGATACAATATAATCAAAACCGGCCTTCTTTGCCGCAAAACATACCATGAAGACATGCGCCAAATATCTCAATTGTCCGATAAGCCCACTTTTCATGTAAGACGACTTCGTGACATCCAGACTATACCCCATTCTGACAAATGCGGCCTGCCTGATTGACAACGGAAAGTCAATTGGCCCATCCTCTTGCTCTTGAGTGCCTAGCTGTAGCACTTGGCGTAGCATGTCAGCTGAAAATACCAAAGGATGACCAGCAATCCTTGTCCTCAAAACTGTTGGAGTAATAGTACAATCCACTTGCAGGTGATAATAAAACTGACGCACGTAAGGGATAACAATTTGAATATTGTGAGATAGCGCGTACGAAATCCTTGATCCCACCAAAAAATCCACCATCTGGCGGAAGGCTTGCGCCTCTGGAATAGCATGGTCAGAAGAAATGACCATGTTATGCTTCGGAAAAAAAATTCTGTCAGCCATGTCTGCACAATATAGCAAATAAAATATTAGAATTATTAAAAAGCAATAAACTTGTGTAAATTCAAATTTGTTTATTTTGAACTTGTATAAGGACAAAATCCAACACTTATGAATTTCTACAAGCTTAATTGAAATTTTAATTAAATAATTCAAATATAATGTCAAAATCGAACAACAGATTCGAAGAACCATTCATTCGAGTTTAGTGGGTCATTCGAGTTTAGTGACAAACTCGAGACCCCGATCAAACTCGAGACCATGAACAAACTCGAAACTGTCGGTCACTTTCATCACAGAAATCCAAGATTTTAACCATGTTAGACTTAGAAAATCACATCTATTAGTCCTACTAGGTTCTAATCAATGATATTTGCAATCAATTTGACTTTTCACCGGTTCAAAGTTTGTAATTTTGAAAAACAAACTTTCTACCAATAAAACTTCAAAATCCAATAATTTTGGCCTAAATGGAGTATAAAACTACCTAAATCTTGTATAATACACTTGGTTATACCTAGACCTACTAGTAGAATCGAACCCAAACAAACAGAAACTCGACAAATAGTCGGTATCTCGAAAACGGCAAACTCGACAAACAAACTCGAAATCGCAAAGATAAACTCGAAGGAATAGATTCGAAAGTAGGTGATTTATGACCATCACTGTTGACCTATTTATACCAACAACATTCGAGTTTGTGGCCACTTTCGAGTTTGTGGCCACATACGAGTTTGGCTTAGACTCGAATTCAATCTGAAACTTTTGAAAATTTCAAAAAAAATTTTGAAATAAATTCAACTTTTTCAACCTTTTCGAGTAACGGAATAAACTATGCCAAATCTTTTACCCTAAGCACAAGATTTTCATGCAATGTTTACTTTATTCAACTAGGAATGCACCCTCAGTAATTTTGACCTTTTTCCTAAGTAAAAAAATAAAATAAAATGAAGTAAAATAAAATAAAATAAAATAGAATAAAATAAATTTAAAGTTAAAATTGTGAACAAAAATTTAAGCTTTAGACTAAACTAGATTATTTAAACTTTACAACCTATACTAAAAACTTAACAAAATATTTTTGACGGCTATAGTCAAAGAAAGGTTCAATCAGATAGCGGTGTCAAATACGCACTTTCAGTATTTAAACCTTCACACTTAGGAATTTTTGTGATTCCTTTGATTGTTTATCGTGACATACATTTCTAGCCGATTGTTGGTATTATTTCCCCTTTAAACATGTTACATTTCGGAATATCCCTTGGCCTTTTTATTTATCATGAAATTATCGTACGTGACTCAGACATAGACATACTTTTATGATCAAGGCATACAGACAATGATTCTAAGTTTTTGGTATTTGCAAACTTTCTTTAAAAGGCAAACATCGGACACAGGTCTGTATTTACATACAACAAAGTGTCTTAGTTTGTCTTAAGGTTTATTTTTAAAGCTAGCAAGACAGCGGTGACAGGTCTGTACCGACGTACAACAAAGCGACTTATCTTGCTAACCCGAATCAAAACAGAGGCAACAGGTCTGTACTTACGTACAACAGAGTTACGTGTTTTTGACTCTCAATTCAGTATGATTTTTCTATGCTTTCCATTTTAAGATGTATTTGATGTTGCTATACATCCCCAGAAAGTTTGCATACATCATTTATAATCAAAGTTTGTATGTCTCGTACATAAAAATTAAGACCGATTGGTCATACATCTAAGTTAGTGAGACGTTTGACTTTTTCTTGAGTATTTTATTAGCCTTGAGACTCCCTCTATGTATTATGCCTACCAACACATCAAACTAAAGTAATGTATAACACTTAGAATTTTAGGTGCATTATGTGTGAAAGCCTAAACAGTTAGAGTTTGTAACGACTGTGCTAATTTTTGTCACTTTGAAACTATGCATCAAAGACTTAACTCTTTTTCTGATATTCTCTTTTTTTGAACTTTTTATGGTTTTCTCTCTTTTTTCTTTTGTTTTTCATAAGCAATAGCAAGAAAATAATATAACCTACTAACTTACAAAAAATAGAAACTATCCTAATTTACTAAACTTACTATAAAAAGAAAGAAAGACTACTGCTATAAAAGGAAATAAAAATTCTACTAAGGTCAATTCACTCTGGGTTGCGCATTCCATTTAGTTGAATCAAATACTCAAACCGTGACTTATCAAAAGCTTTGGTAAATAAATCAGCATTATTATCATCCGTTGCCACTTTTACCAGCTTGATTAAGTTCTTTTCAGCACAATCACGTATAAAATGATGTCTTATGTCTATGTGCTTGGTTTTACTGTGTTTAACTGGATTATTTGTTATAGCAATTGTAGATTGGTTATCTATCCTAATAGGATTTTGAGTGTAAGCCAAACCGTAATCCCGCAATTGTTGTTGTATCCACAGAACCTGTGAACAGCAACTACCAGCAGCAACATACTCGGCCTCGCACGTTGACACGGCTACCGACGTCTGTTTCTTGCATTGCCAGGAAACCAGTCTCCCTCCAAGGAATTGACAACCTCCAGTTGTTGACTTGCGCGTCAAGCTGCATCCTCCGTAGTCTGAATCCGTGAATGCCTCCAATTCCAGATCTCCCTCCGCGTGATTACAAAGTCCCAGCTTCGGTTTCGACTTGAGGTATCGTAGAATCCGCTTCACAGCTTTCATGTGCATCTCTTTCGGATTAACTTGAAACCTAGCACAAATACACACAGCAAACATAATGTCAGGTCTTGAAGCAGTTAAATACATAAGTGATCCAATCATGGCCCGATATAACGTCGGATCCACATCGGTATCACTTTCAGTACCCGGTCCGAAATTGTGATTCACTTGAATCGGCGTGCTGAAATGTGCTGTCAGTTTTGTCCCTTCCATCCCGAAGCGCTCTAATATGTCGTAGACATACTTCGTCTGATGGATAAACATCCCCTCCTTCTTCTGGTCAACTTGCAGACCCAAAAAGAAATTCAACTCACCCATTGCACTCATCTCGAATTTTGACTTCATCACCTTCTCAAAATCCTTGCACATTTGCTCGTCAGATGATCCAAAGATGATATCATCGACGTACACTTGTACCAAGATGAAGTGTTCTCCTTTTCGCTTTACGAACAGCGTACTGTCTATCCTTCCTCTTTCAAACCCATTTTCTAATAGATGGTTGGACAGAGTCTCGTACCACGCCCTTGGTGCTTGATGCAATCCATACAGAGCCTTATCTAATCGATATACTCTGTCTGGATATTTCGGATCTGTAAACCCGTGTGGTTGTTCTACATACACCAGTTCCTTCACTTTCCCATAGAGGAAAGCACTCTTAACGTCTAGCTGATATACCTTAAAGCCCTTGAAGGAAGCAAAAGCCAGAAACAAACGAGTTGCTTCCAACCTTGCTACTGGCGTGAACACCTCATTGTAATCGATTCCCTCCTCTTGGTTGAAACCCTTTACAACTAACCTAGCTTTGTTGCGAGTGACTATACCCCGATCGTCTCTTTTGCACTTAAAAACCCATTTGGTTCCTATTGCTATTTCCCCTCGAGGTAATGGAACTAACTCCCACACTTCTAGATTTCCTAAATTGAGAGAGTTCTTCCAGCATCGCTTCAACCTAGGAGTTATCTTTTAGTGCCATTTGCACGTTTTTCGGCTCTACTTGCGAAATGAAACAAGAATAGAGGCAGGTATGAAAGGCCTCAGAGTCGTTTATCATCGACAACAACACAGTGCTGTTATTTAAACTACTCCTAGTCCTCACACCCTCATTCGGATTTCCTATGATGCTTTCTATAGGATGATTCTTGTTGATCCTAGATGTCTCTATTTCGTCAACTCTCAGATTATCTCCTAAGTTTGATCCTATTTCACCTAACGGGGGAACAACCTCAGATTCTACATTTTCTTCCTCGTGGACAGTTTCCTCAGAGTTGGAATTTGTTGTCTGAGTTTGATTCTCAGTTGTAGGTGCTTCTGAATCAGTGACTTCTGGAGATCCATCTTCAGTTGAAGTAGGATCGGATGTGGATTGAAATGTGGTCCTCGGAAAGCTATGACCTTCGTCATTCAGATTCAACTTCGCCATGTCCTTTTCGATGGTACCTGCATTTTCATCCAAAGGAATGTTAAATGACTCAAACAATTTATCATAGTCAAATATCCATTCCGGACCTGTTTGGGGTTCATGTGTATAATTTGTGACTTCAATGTTATACACAATCTCTACTGTACCATTGGTTTTGTTAAAAACCCGTTTGTTTGGTAAGTTCGGCACATAACCTAGGAAGTATCCTTCGTCAGCCTTTTCACCAAACTTAGGTTGATGTTTTGTTCGCAATAAAGTACATGGTATCCCAAAAGGTTTGAAGCCAGTTAAATTAGGTGGCCGTTTATTCAAAATTTCATAACAGGTTTTGTTCAAAGATTTGACAGTAAGGACCCGGTTTAAAATATGACATGCGGTATTCACTGCCTCCCCCCAAAACATGGTAGGAAGCTTTGAATCCGAAAGCATAGTCCTTGCTGCCTTAATCAATGTCATGTTCTTTCGTTCGGCCACCCCATTTTGTTGTGGCTCATAGGGTGCACTAAATTGATGCACTATGACCTTTGATAGGCAATATACACCAATTACAGTGTTTTTAAACTCAGTTCCATTATCACTACGAAGCCTTTTAACCCTTGTTCCATAGGAATTCTCCACTTGGTCTAAGAACCCGATGAGCTTAGAAGCCGTCTCGTCCTTTGTACCTAGAAAGAAAACCCAAGAAAATCGTGAGTAATCGTCAGTGATAACTAAACAATACCAACTACCACCTATACTCCTTTTGTTGATTGGTCCGAAGAGGTCCATATGCAGCAAATCGAAAGTGGTAGAGATGGAGTTCTGAGTCTTGGACTTGTGTGCCTTCTTATGTTGTTTGCCCTTCTTGCATGGTAGACACTTATCCTCGAACTGAAAACTCTTCATAGGCACACCTTGCACCAACCCATTTTTCGTTATATAGTTCATTTTTCTTAGGTGCAAATGTGTCATACGTCTGTGCCATAAAACTGATTCAGTCTCTGAAGCTTTAGATAACAGACAGATTGGACCCATCGAAGTTTTTGGCTTGTTCATATCGAGCATGTAAAAGTCATTCTTCCTTGGTGCCCTCATAAATATCCACTCTTCAGGAATCTTGAACCCCGGTTTTAGCACCAACGCTTCAGTATCAGTGATCAACACTGAATTCTTCTTATCACAGATTTGAGATACACTAATGAGAATGTGAACCAGTTTATCAACGTGATAAACTTGATCCAACTTGAGCGTCCCATTAGTGACCACTCCAGTACCCGTGATGTTTCCTCCTTTATTTCCCGCGAATGATACAAATCCCCGATTCCCACCCTTGAAGTCTTGAAGTAGACTTCTTTCCCCTGTCATGTGCCTGGAGCATCCACTGTCGACGAACCATTTGTTGTTTAGACCTGTGGTTATCTCCTGCACATGAAAGAAAATAGGTTAGTTATCACGGGGAACCCAAGTCATAACTGACTTGGTTATACCATTCTCGTCCACATACTTAAACTCTTTCAAATACCCATCTCGCCTTTCAGGTGACTTGGGTCGTTGAAATGGAGTTTGTTGTGGTGCCGAGTGATTTAATTTCACTCTTTGCCTTTGAGTAGGCATTTGTTGTGGAGCTCTTGAATAATTACGATTATATTGCATTTCAGATTGATATCCCTGAGCTCTACCCGGTGTGTGATGTCTAACAGGAGTGTGTGACCTAACCGAAGTGTATGCTCTGCTAGGTGTTGTGCTCCTATATTGTTGTTGAGGTCCAGACCTAGATTGACTAATGACTCTGTTAGGCACAAAAAGGCCTCAGTCAAACCTGTTCTACATCTGAGGGGGAGATTTATAATCAAACCTGTTGATGCATTTGAAGGTTGAATTTAAGGCCTGTTATATGTCTTATTGAAACCTGAAAATGATTTGCAATATCAGTCTAAAGCTGTTCTATATGTTGCATGTGTTGCAACTAAGACAGTTTGTCCAAGCTGCTCTGTCTGCTGACAAGGCTGGACCATAAATGGTCTACGCTGCTACTACACTGTTGACAGCTTTGGGCAATTTTAAAGTGTTCTGTTCTTTGTGAACAGAACCTGTTCTTTGTGAACATGCTAAACACTTTATGGAATACGTTTCCAAGTCATCATGTATTGTTTTTGACTGCAAGATCAGTTTACAAAGTCGAAGACAAAGTGGAAAAAAGAACTGCTCAGCCTGCCCACGCTGTTCTGTAACATGAAGACAAAAGGTTATTTGAAAAAGGGTGACAGACCTTTTTCTATATCAAAATAGGCCTTTACAAGGAAGAAAGACGCAAAGTTGACATTCCTAAATTAGTTAAAGGCAATGCAACAGTAGACAAAGTAAAAAGACAAAAGTTCTGCACATGTGAAGACAAGTCTGCTTTTCAGAAAAGTGCAGAAAAGGTTATGTTGTCTTTTCAACAAGACTTCTCCTTTTTCATTCCGTCCAATAAAGATGTTTCTCTTAGATCCTCTAAGTGAGTGTAAAAGGAAGCTTCTAAGGTCAGAAAGAAGTGTGAAGAAAGCTAAGTGCTGAAACCCAAGAGTGGACGTGCAAGTGTGATTTTCATGCATGCAAACCTTCTGTGTAAACCAGCATCTGTGTGTATAAGCTGTTTTACATAAGCCGTTCCTTTAAGTCTTGTAAACACAGTGAGTGCTTCTTAGTGAGTGTATTCATTGTATACTAGTTTGAGTCCGTCTTAGACTTGTAAGCATACTGTTGTATCTGTCATCTCAGCTTGAACTATTCCGCATTCAAGCTTGTTTGTAATTAACAAATTGTTGATAATACATACAAACATTGAGAAAAGAGTGTCTAGTTTTTAAATTGCTGTATTCACCCCCCTCTACAGCTTATAACTATATACTTTGGGAACCTCTCGGGACCTACAACTGGTATCAGAGCAGGCTAGAGTGTGTGTCATTCTAGATCTCTCATTCTCCCAAGTTTCCATGGACAACAGTGCTGCAAATTCTTCTTACTATGACAATGGCTCTATGGGCAAACCTCCAAAATTTAATCATCAAAACTTCTCTGGTTGGAAGTGCAGAATGATGCTCTATTTAGAGAATCTGGATGTACAACTGCCAGAGATAGTGATGGAGGGTCCCTATGTGCCACCTCTGTTACTACCATAACTCCAGCGGTTGAAGGAGCTGCTCCTGAAATCAGGACCTTTGAGAAAGCTAAAGCTCAATGGTCTGATGAAGACAAGAGACTGGTGGCTCTGGATGCAAAGGCCAGAAACAATCTGGTCATTTCTCTTCCTGATGATGTGTT